>CM035144.1:130880042-130882542 GCA_020205605.1 Panax ginseng
TTATAAGAGTAATAATAATAATAACAATAATAAATATACTAATAATAATTATTATTATTATTATTATTATTATTATTATTATTATTATTATTATTACAATAACAACAATAATAATAATAATAATAATAATTATTGTGGTGGTGTGATGAATTATAATAATTGTTATTAATGATTGTATATTTTGTGGAGAAGTTTATATTTTTCTTGATATCTATTTTTAAAGGAAAATTAATTATTGTGATAGTGTGGTTAATTATGATAATTGTTATATGCGATTGTAAGTTATTTTAAGTTAACAAGTATTTAGGTAATATAGTATTTTTTAATTTTAATCTATTTTTTAGTTATCTTGGTACCTTGAACTACGCGGTAATTACTAAATAAATCTATATAATAAAACAGAACCCATTTGATAAAGCAGAAGAACGGTTCAGATTCATTATAACTTAATTCTTCCAACTTAATCTAAAAGCTCATATTTCTTCCCGGCTTAGTCAAATTCACTCATACACCATACTCTCTCTCATGTTCACACACAAAATCTTTCTCTATCCTCTCTTCTTCACACTCACAAACAAATAATAATAATAATAATAATAATTATTATTATTATTATTATTATTATTATTATAATAATAATAATAATAATAATTATTATTATTATAATTGTACTAATAATAATAAATATTATTATAATAGTGCTAATAATAATAATAATAGTTATTATTATTATAATTATAATAAAAATAATTATAATATCTATATAATAAAACAGAACCCATTTTAAATCTTTCATTTGACAAAGCACAAGGACGGTTCAGATTCATTCTAACTTAATTCTTCCAACTTAATCTAAAGGCTCATATTTTTTTTCGCCCAAATCAAATTCAACTCCTACACCCTTTCAATCTCTCCATTGTTCACACACAAAAAATTTCTCTCTCTACTCTCTTCACACACAAATAAATAATAATAATAGTACAAATAATAATAATAATTATTATTATAATTAGTACTATTATAATAATACTAATAATATTACTAATAATAATAATAATAATAATTAAGATTGATTCATTTTAATTGAATTAGTAGGAAAAGCACAAAATTTGGTTCGATTCATTCTAATTTTAATTGAAATAATAATAATTATAATATAATAATAATAATTATTATTATTATTATAATAATTATAATACTAATAATACTACTACTACTACTACTACTACTAATAATAATAATGATAACAATAATAATAATGATAACAATAAAAAATAATAATAATAATAATAATAATAACAACAACAACAACAACAACAACAACAATAATAATAATAACTATTATTATAATAATAATAAGAACAATAATAATAATAATAATAATAATAACAAAAATAATAATAATTATAATAATAATAACAATAATAATTATAATTATAATAATAAAATAAAATAATAATAATAATTATTATTATTATTATAATATTATAAGAGTAATAATAATAATAATATAATAAATATACTAATAATAATAATAATTATTATTATTATTATTATTATTATTATAACAATAACAACAATAATAATAACAATAATAATAATTATTGTGGTGGTGTGGTGAATTATAATAATTGTTATTAATGATTGTATATTTTGTGGACAAGTTTATATTTTTCTTGATATCTATTTTTAAAGGAAAATTAATTATTGTGATAGTGTTGTTAATTATGATAATTGTTATGTCTGATTGTAAGTTATTTTAAGTTAAAAAGAGTATTTAGGTAATATAGTATTTTTCTAATTTTAATCTATTTTTTCGTTATGTCGTGCCTTCAGGCACGGGTAATTACTAGTAAATCTATATAATAAAACAGAACCCATTTGATAAAAGCGGAAAGAGCGGTTCGATTCATTCATAATAACTTAATTCTTCCAACTTAATCTAAAAGCTCATATTTCTTTTCCTAAACTTAGTCAAATTCACCCATACACCATATACTCTCTCATGTTCACACACAAAATTTTCTCTCCTCTCTTCTTATTAATCACAAACAAATAATAATAATAATAATAATTATTATTATTATTAGTATTATATAATAATAATAATAATAATTATTATTATTATAATTATCTTCTTAATAATAAATATTATTATAATAGTGCTAATAATAATAATAATAATTATTATTATTATAATTATAATAAAAATAATTATAATATCTATATAATAAAAGCAGAACCCATTTAAATCTTTCATTTGACAAAAGCACAAGGACTATTGATTCATTCTAACTTAATTCTTCCAACTTAATCTAAAAGGCTCATATTTCTTTCCTTGAAATCAAATTCACTCCTACACTAATCTCTCTAAATGTTCACACACAAAATCTTTCTCTCTCTCCTTCTTCACACAAAACAAATAATAATAATAGTACAAATAATAATAATAATTAAGATTGATTCATTTTAATTGAATTAGGCGGAAAGCACAAATGCA
>CM035144.1:130885042-131340042 GCA_020205605.1 Panax ginseng
ATATATATATATATATATATAGGGACAGACGAAATTTGTTCTTTTTCAGAGGGGTCAAAAAATTTTTAACATCATAAAATATATTCATCACTAAAAAATAAAATTTCACTATTATAAAATATATTTTACTAAAACAAAAATAATATAGTAATAGAATTTGCTTTGACAAAGATAATAAAACATAGTAAAAAAAAAAATCTTTTCAAACATATCAAAACTCAAAGGTAGTAGTCTTACAAAATATTCAAAACAAACAAAATGTACAAGTGAGTTTTATAAAATTTTCAAACTTTGGGGTGAATCTTATAAAATTTCAAACCTTAGAAGTAGTGGCTCCTCTCCAACAACAATGTAGCTCAGTCCCTATATATATATATATATATATATATATATATATATATATATATATATATAGAGTAGATCCAAATTCAGGACTCCCCGTTTGGAGTAAAAATTTTAGGACAAAATTTTTTTGTTTTTGTTTTTTAAAACAATTAAAAAAAAAATTTATGGGCCAAATTTTTCCATAATACATGTTTTGGGCGTGATTTGATACTATACCAAAAATGTATGTAAAGTCTCTGCATGCTGTGCAAAACATATTTTGTTATATGTATCCAAATCACACACATATTTTATTATATGTATCCAAATCACACCCAAAACACTGTATTATGTAAAAATTTCAGTTCCATAATTTTTTTTTAATTTTTTTTAATTGTTTTAAAAAAAAGCAAAAAAAAAAGTCCGCATTTTAAGAAAATACGAAAGTCTAGATAGAAACCAGACTCTCTCTCTCTCTTTCTCTCTCTCTCTCTCTATATATATATAATTAAGATTATTTGGAGATGACAGTGGAGATAGATAGATAGATAGAATTTAGGGCAGAGGATTTGGGTTTGGAGAGAAGAAAGAAGCGAGGAAGGAAAGTTAGGGCGCGACTAAGATTTGGGTTTTTTTCAAAAGACGCGAAAGGAGGAAGGTTTGGCTTTTAAATACTTATGTTAGTTAAGGAATTATGCTACTTAAAAGTTATGCTCTTGAATTTATATATATATAGAGAGAGAGAGAGCAAGGATCAAGAGCATTCCCCTTAAATAGTATTTCTCCTTAAATAGCACTCTTTTATTAAAACTACGTCGTTTTGGAGTTTTTTTAAAAAAAACTAGTGGGGCCGTGAGTGGCATTTTTGTAAATAAAAAGAAAATAAGTGGGACCTCTCTCTTTTAAAAGACTCCAAAACGACGTAATTTTAATAAAAGAGTGCTATTTAAGGAGGAATATTATTTAAGGGGAATGCTCTTGATCCTTGCTCTATATATACTAGTTGGCACGGGCTAGTTTGAATAACAAATTATATAATTTATTAAAATTACAATGAGAAGAATATTTTTTTATAATACATTATTTTTATATCTACATGTAAAATCTTTTGATAATGTATGCGTTGTCTTCGTTCAATCTTTTGATGTATTGTGCTCGTTGGTTGAATCTCAAAATGAGCATCATGTGATTATCCTGCACATAATATATATAAGATAAATAATCTATTTATAAGATAACAACTTTTAATTCTTGGTAATATTTATTTATGAAGTAATATAAAATTTAGAATACTACCTCTTCATCAAGCAATATAGCTGTAGTGTTGACAATTTGTCCAATGCTCAAATTGATCCCATCTCATTTTTTTGTTAATATGACCTTTATTGTATAATCATCTCTATGACTCTGAAGACAAATCATCATCATCCTCAATTCCATCATCATCATCTGCGGCCTCACCCAAAAGAAACCTCTTCTTCCTTATATCTACAGAATCAAAAAGAAATCAATATGCCTAAGTAATGTACAATATGTTTGCTGATAGTAACTTTGAAATTAAAGCCCGAATAGTAGATGCACAAATACCATTTTTATTGACAAAGCTTACATATAAAGTGAAACAAATGTAGATGTAGAGTATTTTTGTGTGTGTAGTATAAGATTTTTATAGGGTGAAATACTATGATAAGTAGTATTTTTATTAAATGTATTTAAATTTTCATTTATAAGCTTGTTTAGTGAGAAATCATATACTTAATGATTTTATTAAAGATTTTTTTAATGTTCATGACTCTTCCTTTTCCGGATTTTAATTATTTTTTAATGATGTTTTAAATGTTCATGAATGTTAATAAATATATTTTAAATCTTAATGTTCATGACTCTTCCTTTTCATAACTTTACATATGACTAATGTTCATGAATGTTAATAAATATATTTTAAATGTTAATGTTCATAACTCTTCCTTTTCATAACTTACATGTATGACTAACTCATTAAAAATCAAATCGATTTCAATTAATTTGAAATTGATTGAGTTAAGAGATTGGCAAATTGATTAATTGATTTGAAATTGATTGAGTTAAGTATAAATTGATTTAAAATTTGGAAGCGGATTTTGATTAATTGATTTGAAATTGATTTCAATTGAATTGATTGAGTTAAGGATAAAAAATTGATTAATTGATTTGAAATTGATTGAGTTAAAGATAAATTGATTGATTGATTAATTGATTTGAAATTGATTGTCAAATTGATTTCAATTGATTGAGTTAAGGGTTTGTCTTTGTATTTATATATATAATAATATAATAATATAAATTGATTGAGTTAAAGATAAATTGATTTGAAATTTGGAAGATTTGAAAATAAAGTTATAAATTGATTTTAATTGATTTCATTTGATTGAAATCAATTGCATTGATTCAATTGATTGAAATCAATTGCTTTCATTATATTTATATGGGAAGATGAATGGTCAATATTTTTATCCGTATTATGGTACTACTACTCTTCATTCCTTTTTAACTAAATTTTAAAGACTAAAAGTTATTTATTTATTAGTATTTGTTAATTGTTAATTTTAAAAATATTAATTACTTAATTTTATACTACCCTCACATTAAATAGTAATTAATTTTTTATTAAATTTTAAAAATATATATTAAAATTTATATCTATTTTGATCGATTAAATAAATCATTAATTATATTACTAATTTGGGAACTAATATTTTCACATGTATTTAAAATTGATTGAGTTAAGGATAAATTGATTTGAAATTTGAAAGATTTGAAAATAAAGTTATAAATTGATTTCAATTGATTGAAATCAATTGTTTATCTTCATGTTATATTAATATATTGATATATTGATTGTAGGACCATTTTTCTCCTTTAGTTTTTTTTTTCATTTTTATTGTTAAGACTTTTTTCGTTCTTATTGTTTGATTTTTCATTATTGTTTGATTTTTGCAATTGATTTGATTATGTGTATTTATATTGATTGAGTTTAGTTTTTTTTTCATTTTTTTATTGTTAAGACTTTTTTTTCGTTCTTATTGTTTGATTTTTCATTATTGTTTGATTTTTACAATTGATTTGATTATGTGTATTTATATATTGTTATTGAAGAGAAAATAAAATAAAAAATTATTTATGTGTATCATCATTTATGTGTATTTATATATAAGAATAGAAGAATAGATGAGTTATCAAATTAAGTGAGTTAACTCACTTAATTAATTAAGAGTGAACTCAACGATTTTTCTAATTAATGATGTCATCATTTCAATTGATTTTAAATTAGGGGTTGTGCTGTATTTATATATATATATATATTGATATATGTGTGTGTGTGGTAGCAGATTTAATTCAAGTATCTTTATTGGTTTACGAATATCATTAACCAATACGTACGTACGTAACTGCTTTGTAATTACTCCGTGATAGTACATATAGATTAATTAGGGACTGGGGTCTAGGAGTACGTAGTAGTAGTAGTTCTAAATTACGTAACTAAACCATGTTAATTAGTATTAAAGAGAGAGAGTTACATGCATTGTATTGGTAATAATTTTGCATGTGTTACTGCATGTTACCATTAAAAGAAATCAAAATCTATTATATATACTAAATCATAGTACATGACACAATATTTTGACATCTGTCATTCTATAAATTTAACATCTGTCCATCCTATTTAATGCTCCTTATAACCCTTGACAAAAATATCCTTGACAAACAACTTCGTACAAAAATACCCTTGCCAAACAACTGAGATTCCTAATTCCCCTGAATCTGTAATCATACATTCAAATGTCAGCAATTATCTTAACTATATCTTATCCTTTTTAAAATTATGGATAAATAATAACAAACCAAGTAGAATTTAATCCTTTCAACAACCAATCAGCAAAATTTTATATGGATAAAACTTCTTAACTGAATTAGAGTTTGAAATAATGTTAATGATTACCTGACCTAATATATACGTATATTAATCATGCTAATTGTTTATTCTCATAAGTGAAGAACAACCATGGCTTCTTCTTCTTTTTCACTGTCAATTTTCCTCTTCTTTTCTGTTTTGTCTCTCTGTCTTTCTTCTACTTATGTCATTCACGTTTTGCACGATGGAAGAGCCATCACCATTGATGGTGAATGGAAACTAATATTGTCTGGTTCAATTCATTACCCGGAAAGTACGGCTGAAGTATGTACCTAACTATATATATATGTTTACGTGGAGTAACAAAAAATTTTATATTTGTGTTAATGTATTGCATGCATGTATTTAATTTTATTCGAAACATAATTATATAATTGTTTTGTTGTTGTTATTATTTGCTAGATGTGTGGCGGGATTTGATTAGAAATGTTAAGAAAGCGGACTCAATCAATCGAGGCGTATGTTTTTTGGGCGATCCCACGAGCCTCTTCGTCGGCAATATGATTTTTCCGGAAACTTGGATGTTATAAGGTTTATCACCAAGAAATGAGTTACTTTCGGAATTTAACAATGTTTATATTATCTCAGTAGAGTCCTATAACTACGTAGGATGCCAATGAGCTGTAACTCCATACTCTTAAGTCTTGAAGAGGAAGAGGCAAATCTCTTTTTAGTGTTTAAGGTGGGATTAAGCAAGGAACATTATTGTCTTCTTAGGGGTTTGTGTTTAAATGTGTCTTTGTGCGATATGACCAAAGATATGTTAAGTATATATCCTGTTTATTCCTCCTCATTTTCTGCATAAACCGGAACCCATGAATATTGAACCCCAGGATGATTAGTATCCAGTGTATCAAACACGGATTATAAAGCTGGAGGATGTGGGTGAAAATTGGATTTGGATGATTGGTACATTTTTCAAATTATTAATTTTAGGCTTGACTTTTATCATGTACAATTATTTATTGTTTTATTAATAATTTTAAGTTTAAGTATTGGGTGTTAAAGATCCATATCGTCTGTTGAGGATGTTTCTTTTTTGTGGTTGCTTCGATTTTTTCAGACGGGGTGGTTCATTCCAAAACTATTATATGGTTAGTTTTGTTATTGATTAATTGTTTGTCGATTTTTGATGGTAACTTTGAGTCTTTGATGAGATCTGAAAACAAAATGGGTTTTGATGGTAACTTTGAGTCTTTGATGAGATGGCTTCAATTTGGTTATTGAGATTCGATTTAAACTCCATTTTATGGATGTCGGTCATTGAGTTATTTATATATTTATAAATTTTGAGTCGGTGGCATTACGAATGGTGCTTTGGTGCTTTAAGCGATTTGGGAGGTTTGGTGAGCCTTAACTTCCCAATAGGTTTACTTTAAAGCTTATGTACACAAGGAATTATCTTTGAGATAACTACAATTTGACCACGGTGTTAAGTGATGTATATTGGTCTTCAACATAGACATGAATAGACCACAATCTTTGATTTTGTTTTCAAACACATTACAAAGTAAGAGAGATAAAATTAAAACCTAACTTTCAAACACATTAGTTTTTTAATTTTTTTTCGAAATACATACAAAAAATTATATTTTTAAGAAATTTTTTAAACCTCGCATACCCTTTTCTTCTCTTTTTGTTATGAATTATAAAAAGTTAAGTTGAGGCAACCATTTCTTTGCAGTAAACAAAATACAAAAGTAGCAAATGACAGGAAAATAAATCAGTTGGCTACACTTTGGTCAAGAAAAACTGAAAAAAAATTAAAAAAAGGGTAGAGTAGAAAAAATGATTTGTCCACAAGTTGAGGTCACTTAATTTACCACTAGCTTAAAAGCAATAGTCACATACTTAGTGTAATGTACAAACCGGTAAACTCTCACTACTACCCCTATAATGTATATTCATTTGTTTTTCTGTGTAAAATTTGATCATCGCACAATAATATATTATTTTGTTATTATATTTTAATTTATTAATTGTACGCACATATTTATTATTAAAAAATTAAATAATTCTATCGCAACGCGGGGGTTTGTATCTAGTATATACATCTATGTGCGTGTGTTACTGCATACATGTATCCAAAATTATTGATTTTTATAAAAATTTAAATAAAAATTATTAATTTTTTGAGAGAAAAAAAAAAAATTAGACCAGTCTCCAGTTCCCGGTCCTCTAAAATTTTTCTCCCTCTAGGACAGGTGAATCACTTGACCGTCCGTCGCCGTCGGTGGCTACGTATCTATACATTAATAAACTCCGAAAAATAGCATTTCGATTTTCGAGTAATACTGAACTTTATCCCAACAGAAGCTGATTTCAGAAAGTATCTTTCCTACATTCACCGGCGAAGATCCAATTACACGGTCAAACTCCGGTCGTCGGAAGGAGTAGCTCCGGCTCCTTCACTGTCGACTCAGTTAATTTATCAGCAAATACATCATGAATCCTGAGTAGTGAGTAGCTTGTCCCTCTTTCCTTAACAGACGTAGGTTTTTTCCCATCGTATATTTTCTCAGAAATATCATTTATTTATTTTGTTGTACTTTAGGTATCCAAGCAATTAGATCTTCATTTATCTTGTTTCAATTGAGTTTATGTTTTTTCGAAGGAATTTTAATGGAGATTTAGTATGATTTTTTGTTGACAATTCGGTCAGCATTTAAAATTGACATAATATCGGTTGCATATTATCCATATACTTGCTTTTAAGTTTTAATGCTGATTAATGGTGTAGAAATAAATTGCAATTGTGGTAATATTATTTTTGCTTTCATACATGGAATTGGAAGTGGGAATTTATTATTTAAAAAAAGATCCTTCTTTTCTCTACCTGCTACTCATTTCATATCATTACAATGCTTTGGGTAATGATGGCTATTCTCTTTTTTCAGTAAATTGCACCACCAAAATGTATGTAAAAGCTATAAAAAAAAATAAAAATAAAAGAAAAAAAATTGCCGGATTTAGTCCTATCTGATTACAGATTAATTTTATTGTTTTTACTTGCTTCATTCGAAATGCTTGGTACATTAGGATTCTTGGCGAAGTTATTGCACAGTTAATTAGTATATCATAAGTTTTTCTCCCCCAATTTTTGGGTAAATTTGTTGATAATTAGATGCTGTGGGTAGCTAAATTACAAGGTATTAGAAGATGTATGAGAATTGAGAAATGTGTGGAGGAGTAAATAATATCATTGGAGGAACTTTGGGCATATTGTCATGACCACATTTTTGTAGCATATAAAAATTACTAGCCGAGAATGCAGTGTGTATTTTTTGAAATAGTCATTAATGGCATTAAATTATTTCTCCAGTGGAGTGTGGACAATGATTCGCATCATGCTTATATTTTTCTTTCTTTCAAGCTCTCAAATGTCAGGATTACCAATTTTTATCACTGATGAATGCTATCTCAGGTATGAAACTGGAAATACTTGGCATATTCAATATTGATGCTGCCACTAGAACTGCAAGCTGATGAGAGATGTACCACACAAGCTCTTTCTTAAGGCCTTTTCCTCGTTCATAACATTTTATCCTTTTAAACGTGAATATAAAAATATAAGTTTTCCATTATGCTAGTACCCATTCCTTCCTCCTGTAACTCGTTCTCTCTTACTATATATATATATATATATATATATATATATATATATATATTCTTCTCTTTTCCACTGGGGAAATTGGGAGGGAAAGAGGGGTGCATAGAGTCTTAAATGGTTAAGAAGAGTGCAAGATATGGATTATGGATGTCATACTAGCCGCAGACCATTGTGTGAAGAGAATTTGAGGTTGTAGAGGAAAAAAATTAGCTACTTACTGAAGCCCTTGAGAAAAATTTCCAGTCTCATTCCTTCTCTTAGTTTGTGTTGCAATGTTCATCTCTAAGGATTGGCTAGCACACACCTACAATTTACAATGAGTTCTCCAACTACGGACTTGAAATATGAGCTCTATAAATGAGGGAAATTGTAGTATTAGAATTCCTTTCCACAACTAAACTTAAAGTTTTGTGTGAATATAATGCCAAAGGTTATTTGGGCCATGCTGAGTCTGATATCTCAGAAACTATAATGGAGCAAAATATCTTTAATTACTTGTGAAGTATATTTAGTCCACTGTCCATAATGTTTTCATTATTTCCATTCTATTTGACAATTTGCCAGAGCATTTCATAGAAAATTTGCAGGTTAATTCATACTGCTTGAAGTAGTTTTGCACAATTTTGTTGCTGCAATCTTCACAACAAGTTAATGTTTTTTAACAAGGACTATTTGAATCTGTTACACCATGTATGCAGGCCTTTCCCCTTAGAGTTCAGTTTGATATGATACTTAAAATTTCTTTTGCAGTGATTACTTATTCAAATTATTGTTGTTGCAGTGATTACTTATTCAAATTATTGTTGATTGGGGATTCTGGAGTTGGCAAATCATGTCTTCTTCTGAGATTTGCGGTAAGCTGTTTGAGTGCCATTCCTCTTGTTCTTTAGAATAATGTGCTGCTGTATTATCTTACTGTCTGAAGTACGCCTGGGGCTTCCTCTTTGTCTATTATGATGAATGTATGATTGATGGATATTACCTTTTAAAAAAATGAATTGCTTATTGGACTTGATTTTAATTGGATTATTTCTTATGCCCTCTCTCTCTCTCTCTCTCTCTCTCTCTCTCATGTGAACATATGGCTATTGGAAGCACAAACTTTTATTATCCCGTTAGGGTGTTTTGTTTCAACCACAAAAAATAAAGTGTACTCTCTCTCTCATGTGAACATATGGCTATTGAAAACAAAAACTTTTATTATTCAGTTAAGGTGTTTTGTTTCAGCTACAAAAAAAATAGGTTAAAGGAGATCATACGGTTCTGATTTTTTTTTTTTTCAAATATTGTTTACTCGCTGCTGCTGGGGAGAAGAACAAGCTCATATGTCTGGTGGACATAACTTCAGGCCGTAGTTTTCTGGCTAATTAAATCCAGTCTGCTGTTGAAATTAGAAGTTTCCATCAAATCAAGTCAAGGACGATTAATTGTGTGGTCCAATAGAGAAAGAGTAGTGTAGCTTTTTGGAGCCTCAACTTTTCGGTTATCTCACATACCCAGTGATAAATTTAAATATAATTCAGCTTTTGACTAGAGAGAGGGTGGGGAACTCAGCTTAGTTCTTCACTCGTAAGCAGGTATTTGGTAGAAGACTATTTTATATCGACTTTTAATATAGTACTATAATTAGACACTTTACTGATTTCTTTGTGGTCTTTGCTCCGATAGGTCGCTTCACTCCCTCACTCCGCTCCAGGCCTTTTTCAGTAACTTCTCAGTTATGAGCCACAAGTTCCAACAAGTGCTTTGCGTTTTCTACTTTTCTACAGAAGCGTTTCTCATCCTTTGCTTATCATTGTCCTCTTTCTTTATACTTTTAAATTCAAACTTTTTTGGAATCGTATGTAATTGGAGAGGATCCTAAAGTGTGTAAATTTTGGAATTTTATATTCATGACACGATTATGGAAGTGACATTGATTCAGATGTGCCAGTCTGGTAATATTGGTGAACTCGAAGTTTACCGCACACTCGTTTATCACAATCTTAATGTGTTGTTTCAATCATTTATGATGAAATACATAATGTGCTTTCACTGGCGCTGGCACTTAATACACATCTTAATACAGGATGATTCATACCTGGACAGTTATATTAGCACAATTGGCGTAGACTTTGTAAGTATTTAATATTTGTGCGTTATATGCACTTTAATCTGGAATTTTGTTTAAATTAATTCTATTTCTATGGTTGCATTGCAGAAAATACGCACGGTGGAGCAAGATGGGAAGACTCAAACTTCAAATTATGAGGATTCTCCCCTTATTTTCAATTTATTTATGAATTTCATTCATTTCACTAGCTGTAAGGCTTTAATGTTGCCTAAAATACTATTACTGCTTCTCAACAAAGATCCAAATTGTCGAAGCATTATCCAGCTTCTGTATACTTCAACTTCCTAATATACATTTACTTTAGCTATTCTATTAATTTAGGAAAATGATGTATGTTGTGACTGTTACGTGATAAGTCTTAGTGGTAATATTTTTGGAGAGGTGTAATAAATGGCGCCCTATTATAATTTTTATCAATCCCATTTATTCATAAGTTTACATAATTGTAATTGAAAGATAAATTTATCCTTGATGCATTAGCGGGACTCGTTAATTTATCTGTTTGGCTTATATATTTTCCAAAGTAATTCACATGTAGGAGTGCCACTTTGTTGTGTGCAAATTTGGTAAATGGGAATTGCTTAAATGCTTATTCATGTATATATTATATATACTTCAATGCTAATAGCATCATTGTGTTTGGTGGGATAATGTATCATTGGGATAACCAGTAAAGTCATCGAACAACGTTAAGTTTGTCATTATATTTCTCTATCATTAATTGATACGGATCTTTTCCCTTTTCTTTGATGGACATGCAGTGGGACACTGCTGGACAAGAACGTTTCCGGACAATAACTAGTAGCTATTATCGTGGCGCACATGGAATTATAGTATGATTTTCCAATTCTCATATCTCTAGGGACATTATGTTATTGTTCTGAAAATATCTGGTGGGGGTTGGTGAAATGGCAAAGATCTTGAAGGAATAACCTTGAGGATACTGTTTCTGATCCCATGCTTGGGTGCATGCTTCACCTATTTGAAAAATAGTTATAAGTAGGTTATGTAATTTGAATTCTCTTTCTTCTCTAGCTTTCATTTTTCATCTTGACATTGGACATTTCTGGCAGATAGTTTATGACGTAACAGACGAAGAGAGCTTCAACAATGTTAAAGCAATGGCTGAGTGAAATTGATCGCTATGCAAGTGAAAATGTTAACAAGCTTCTTGTTGGAAATAAGTCTGATCTTACTGGAAACAGAGTTGTGTCCTACGAAACAGCTAATAAGGTAAAGTTCACTGCATGTTTGCTAGTGTTAGACTACGTCCATTCTATGAAAAGGGTCCCGATTTTAAACTTCAGGATTTCGAAATTGAAATTTTAAAGTCAAAATTGGACTCTGTATTTGGAACATGGGAGTATCCTTTTTAGTAGGTTATGGAAATCTAAAATCAGCTGTGTTTCTCTGGTGTCAAAGACGTTTGCAGATGAAATTGTCATTCCAATCATGGAAACCAGTGCCAAAGACTACTAATGTTGAGCAGGTTTTCATGGCAATGGTTGCTGACATAAAGAATCGGTACGTTATATACTGGTGTATTTTTACATAACAATATTGCTAAATAATAAATTTAAAATAGCTTTTAATGGAGCAAACTAATGCACTCCATGCATCATATGTATTCCTTGAAGGGGGCTACTATTAAAATTAATTCTCGTCTGCCCCCACCAGAGACAAATTTTGGAATTGTTCCTTATTGACGAGTTATGAAATTAAAGTAGAGAATTTTTTTAACATATCGAAAAATTGGCAATTTTTTGTTCATTTTCAAAGACTTCTTGAAAGATTTTTTTGGTTCCGTCCCTGAACTAACCCCCCCACCCACCCCACCCCACCCCACCCCCACACACACACGCACACAAAATTATCCCCTGTTCATCTAAGGAAAAAGGCTTGTTGCACAGATCTCGTCAAGCAGTTTCAATCTAGCTAGGATTCTTACCCTATCTAGATCTTTCCATAGTTACTCTAGCTTGCAATTTCCAGAAGTCTTCTGCTTAAAACATCAAGAATATTTGATATGAGCACTGCTTCTGTCTTACCCCTGTATAGTCTTTGTTGCTACCTTATAACTGCTCTTATATGATCACCTCTCCAATTCCTGCAGAATGGCTAGTCAGCCTGCAATGAACAATGCACAACTGCCAACAGTGCAGATACGGGGGCAACCTGTCACCCAGAAGGCTGGCTGCTGCTCTTCTCAGTTGGCTGCTTCTTGGGTGCAAGACTAAACATCCTCGGCCAGATTTCCAATCAGAGAAGATGACCAGCACCTCCTCTATGCCTCTTCATGCTTTTGGTTTTTATATTAGTCGTTTTGTAAGCTATTTGAAATCTTATTCTTTCAAGTCTTATTTGATTTGGAAAGCCCTGTTCAAAATCACAAGGATTGCTTGCTTGTACTGTTTGAATTGTTTGTAATATCTTTACTATGACAAAACTATAATATTATGAGCTTTAAATAAAAGTAAATGTTTCAGTGGTCATTAATTTATTTTATCTTGTTCTACCTAAATCGCAGTTCAACTTTATCATAAATTTGGCAACATATGAATCATTTTCCTTCATATTATTAATTGGTTTAACAGGATATGTCCAGTGTTATCTGTATCATGTATGTGGATCTAAAATTGGGTATATTAGGTGCATAATTTTTCGTGTGTTTAGGTGCATTATTTTATTCATAAGAGGGGGAATGGAGCCATAGCTAAAACTATTCTCTCATAAACACACAATAAAGAAAATGTTCCGAGAACGAATTATGGGACGTAAGGTGAGAGTTCAAAATTCAAACTAGGAGTAGATGTAGTAACACTGACGAGACCGACTAAAATAGAAGGCTGCAAATTTTTGTTCTCTCATAACTATCTTGAGCAAAATTTGAAGTGCATAAAGATGGAAAGTTTTAAAAAAAAAAAAAAAAAAAAGAAGCTTAAAATTGTATTGTGGAAAAATTTCCATGACTACTCGGGAGATAAGCATGACCAGGCTTTGGATAATTCATTGCAGGAAAGAATACTGCTGGCACAAACTTAGCTGCAGGGAAGCTTTGTCCAACAGGAGGGACTCCAATCTGTGCATAAGCAATGAGCATGGGAAACATATCAGTATAAACTATAAACCATTTCAGGTTTCATTCAGCATGAAGATTAGGCAGATAGTGACAGATTATAGTTTGTCTAAAAAACAAGATCGTCTTTGTCCGTATGTATTTGACTTGTGTATTGAGATATTCATATGCAGATAAGCCATCATCTAGGCCCCTGACTCCCATCCTCAACTAAGGAAGCAGAAGCTTTAAAGAGAAAGATCAGCTTACAGATTACAACATGTACTAAAATCTTAAAAAAATCTACTAAAGTGCCTAAAGTGCCTATATTAAGAAGATGAATAAATGATGTTTGGTTAATTAATGACAAAGCATTTGCAACCGACTCTCAAGATCTTCTACCAAGCCAAAATTTCATAATAGGCAAATGATGGAAAGAAGTCTCCAATAGATGTAAATATACCATTAAAATGAAAATGGCAGCAATAATATCCTCTTACCATGTATGGCGGCATTAGACAAAAATCCGGAACATAAGTTTCAGCCATGAGCAAAAGCGGGGGTTTCTCAGAGGCTGCAACTAGGCCTGATGTACTAGTCTATATGATAAAAAATTATATATATCAAGAAAAGGCACCGGTGATAAGTTCACATATAGCTCAAAAACTTCAATGAAGTTATACAGCTTACCTTTCCTTGGATTTCGCCAATGTTCTTCAAAGGTGCAACCAGGTTGGTACTAACCTATATAACAATAGCAGCTATTAGATTTCTTATATCAAATAATAATATAACAAGTGTTTAAAAAATAAAATTCACAGGGAAGCAAAATTACCTGTTCTGAGTTTTCTGAAGCTTTATCAAAGGGTGAAGCTGGGGAAGCTTGAGGGAGTGGAGTCTGTAAAAACATAAAAATGTAGTCAGATAATGAACAATAACGCATTTATTCTAGGAAGGAGAATGAGATTGAAAAAGAGATGGAGTACTGGTTCTTCAAAGTGGATGTCAAAAAGGCTCGAACGACGCTTCTTCTTCTCTGTGGCAGTCACTCTGATGAAAT
The DNA here is from genome assembly GCA_020205605.1 of Panax ginseng. Taxonomy (NCBI): domain Eukaryota; kingdom Viridiplantae; phylum Streptophyta; class Magnoliopsida; order Apiales; family Araliaceae; genus Panax; species Panax ginseng. Next base: position 130,899,157 of record CM035144.1, read on the forward strand.
ACTTTTGAGCATGGCTGGCTACTTGAGTTGGGGTCCTAGTGGGCACATGTTTCTTAGAAATCCCCTTCCAGTCACCTTTTCCCATCTTCTTCAAACCTATTAAGAATGACCTGTGCTCATCCTCAGTCCACGGCAACCCTGTAATACGAAACAGACATAATCAACACATGAACAAGAAGAAACTTATCTGTAAAATCGAAATTCCTACCCAAAAAAATAAAAATAAAAATAAAAAATCACCTAGTGTCCTAAAAGTAAAAGATAAAATAAAATCCATTATTGGTATATGTTAAAAAATGAGTAGTCCATTGCATGGTGTACAATTAGGGGGACAGGCAGAAGGGTAATTAACAGGATAATTGTATAATACTAATAATGTTCAATTGTATTGTTAATTCACAATCAGTAACTCTTCACTTATCAATGCCAGAATAATACAAATCACCAGATTTAATACTTGTACATACTGAGCTAACTTCTATCTTCAGTAAGGGAAATACCAAAACACTATGTAAAGTGAAATAAACAATTTGCAGAACTTCAACATATTTTCATCCTACTTGCTCTCTCAAATAAAATAAAATTGCTACCCCATTAATTACCAAAACTAATCTAACAAGTCACAAAATATTAGAATAGAAAAAAAGAAAGAAAAAAGAAGATCTTCAAGACACAAACTAAATATCATCAAAATCATAGTCCAAGAAAACCCTCTCTTATATATATAAATATATAGACACGAGGAGAGGAAATTGGGATTGCCTTTCTTTCTTTCATGAGGTGTACTAGATTTGTTCTGGATGATGCCATCAGAGAGATACCCAGCATTATTATTGTGTTTGTGTTGTGAATTGCAGGCCTGGAGATTCCCCATACTTTTGCTCTTCCTCATACAAGATTCATCTTTTGCTCTTTCTAGATTATTCCTTTTTCTGATTGATGATGATGATTCTTCTTTATCGCCCAAATTAATCTCAACACCAAAAAGCTTAAAACCCGTCATCTATAATAGATGGACAAAACCCACTTTCTTAAAAGACAGGACAACCCCTTTGTCACCAGGTTTTGCTATTTGTTTATGTATGCCTTTTCTTGATATATATACAGTACACGGAGATTTGGGATCTATTGTTTATATATATATATATATATATATATATATATACAGAGCAGGGAGAAAGGAAAAAAAAAAAAAGATAAGCGTCCCATAATTGACGTCATCAGCTCTCTCATTCACCCTTATTCAAATTTCAAATCCACTTAACACACACTCTCTCTCTCTTCTTGCACACACTGAGCTTTCCCTCAACTCTGCTCTCATACCCAGCCCTAATTTCAGCTCTCTCACTCTCTCTGTTCTTACACGCCCTCGATCTCTCTCAACTCTCCTAAATACCCGGCCCTAATTTCAGCCCCAAATCTCTCATACCCATTTGAGAATTTGGCGATGACTGTCCGAGAGTTGCCAGTGTTTCCACCTGCATTTTGGACAGGAGCCCCTCTCGCCTGATGTTGCATGAAGCATCGGAACATTCCATCGTTCATCATTTGGTCAGTGTTGTTGTTTGCATTAGGATTGTCGCCTTCTTGATGCACATATCCTAATTATTGATCTGTGGAGACTCAACGGTCTCCTGTGCTCCATTAATGTTCTCAACATTCTCGGATGCCATTTTCAAATACTGCCACAAAACAAGGGTTAATTAACATATCACATATTATCCCTATACTCGACCAATTAAATACCAAATAAACTTAGGTAGGTCATTCTAGCGAAGGAATTCTCTGTCTCTCCCCTCCTAGGTCTTATCTCACATCTCAGCCAGAGATCATATCCCTAAGCTTTGATACCAACTGAGACTCCCCCAAAATAGGTATACATCACCATCTTGAGTCGCCAAATACATGGTACTAAATTCAAATACAACTTGATTATACAACAGTCGTGTAAAATACGACAAAATACATGTTGTGAGTTTTAATACATGTCATTTAGATAATATCCACACTCAATTTAGTCATCATTACATTTATTATCACACTATTTAATAGAATATTGAGGACTACTAAGACACCATCTCGGACCATCATTCCGTTTCCCGACTAGTCCCGGCTACATTCTCATTTTCACAAGAAACGTTGAAAGAAAGGGTGAAATTCAACTAACCAAGATGAAATATTATGACTAAGGGTGTAAGCGAGTCGAACCGAGATGACAGAGAATTTCACTGAATTCGACTTAAAAACAATAAATTGTCCTCGAATTCAACAAATTGAATTATATTGAAAAATCCTACTCAGATTCGACTTAACTCGAATATTTATTACTCGAATTCGATCCGGCTTTAACTCGAATATTTATTCAAAACTCTACTCATGAAAGCTTCAAATTCAAGCTCAAATTGAGTCTCCACATAATAACTAGTTTTATAATAAATATAATTATAAATTGAATTTGTTATTTTACTTAAAAATGAAAAAATATATTTATTATTACACTTTACAAATATAAAATCACAATTAAAATAAAAACAAAACAAAATAATAATTAATTATCCTAATTTGATTTAAATTTGTATATATTATAAGAGAGCGTGTACAACATCTAATCGAATATGTATTAACTTAGAGGTATATATCGAATCACAATAAAAATTCAAGTAGTTTGAATCTTAAGCGAGTTGAGTATAATCTTGCTCAGATTCTACTCATATTTTTATTCAAACTATTTTTAATGCTTTCGATTTGGATCATATTATTAACGAATCCAGTCTCATTTCGTATTTTTTTTGAGTTGAGCCCAAATCGAGTTCCTTAACCGTGTTGGCTCGTTTTACGTTTCTTTAATTATGACTAAGATAATGTAGAATAAATTATCATTAGTCCTCAACAATGTTAAACCGATAAAATACAATAAACATCAAGTTTAATCTGCTGCGGTGAACATCGCAATCCATTAAAAGAGTCAAGTAGAAATAAAATCTACTATCTTTTATGATTTAAAAGGTTTTTCATCACTTTTATCATTGAGACTCGACAATAAATAATCCACATCATCCCCGCATATGGCGATAATGATATTCATTAGGTCACGACCACAAATTATCCATGACCTTTATGGGCCAATGATATTTGTGTATTCATCAATGGTCATGATCATGCCAACAACTCGTCCATCAATGCACTTGAATGCCAACGAGGACTTTTACCACATCATTTGTAACATTACTATTCGTGATTACACCGAATAATCCTCGATCATAATCATACCAAGTCCATCTATGCACTACAAAAGCCATGAGATGACTTTCAAAAATAATATAAACATGAGGATGATGACAATGATATAAGAATTCAATAAAACAAGTTCAAAAATTAATTTATTCAGGAACTAATAACATCCAAATTATCAACATGATACTTCTTTGTAAAGTAAAATTCAAGAATGCTCAGAAGAATATTTTCATGAAAAGATACTGGATGAAACGCAAATATCAAGAATATTCCACTAATTTCATGGAGTGTAGAAGTCAAAACTTTAACCAACTGAGTATAATAAAGAATGGAATAACAAAAGAAATCACAATGCATGCGGTACTTTTGCATAGACAGGGTTATTCCATCGTATAATAAAGAATCGGAACTGAATCAAAGGCGTAATACGCACAAAACAGGATATTCCAATGTAATAATAAAGAATGGAATACAAATGTAAATTACCATGCATGCGGTACCATTATAAACGAGTTATTCTAACGAATACTAAATGACGGAATCAGTCATGTGAAATTCACACCAACAGGATGTTCAGCGGTAATAATAGAAGCGGAACCCGTGTCCCAAAAAGCACATGAACGAGATATTCCAATGAATAATAAAGAATGGAATACATAAGAATTTCACCAAGTATAGAGTAGCAGCGTATACTGAGTTATTCCAATGAATAATAAAGATGGAATAATAAGAAGTTCTTCTTCGTGAATACAAAAGAAATAATACCCTTTACCGTAAAAAGAAACTTGATATCGAATGAAGTAAAGTAGCAGAATACTTTTTCTTTCTTCTCTATAGTTTCTCTCTCAGAGTTTCAAATTGAATTAAATAAGAAATAATGAAGGAATGAGCTTCTATTTATAGAAGAATGAAATGAATAAGAATCCAATCCATGAAACGGTCCAGTTGATTTACTTTAATCGGACAAATCCGTATTTAAAGCAAAATCTTTTAAATAAAATATAATATATTCAATTTATAATCTAATAAAACGAATAACTTTTAAAAAGATTTTACTATGCAAACACTATGAATAATAAAATATAATATATTCTAATTATTATACAATAAAATAGATAACTTTATAAAAGTATTACATTTTATAAAAAGATTTTACTATTAGCTTTAATAAAACGAATAACTTTATAAAAGTATTACATTTTTATATAAAAAATTTCGCTTTTATTACGTTAATAATACTGAATAAAACAAAACGTCATCATCATTATTATTATTCACACTATTAATCGATCAATTCGCTCTCGGAAGAGGGGCTTTCGAATAAGGATTTCTCCTATCATGGCGCGATTAGGTGACCAAACCTCTCCTTGTGCGAACTTCTAGACATCGTTAATAATGCAAATAATAATATTAACAACTTTCGTCATCTCAATTATTGATTTAATAACATATAAAATATCGACAATAATTGAATCAAACCGGTGAGTGACTTCTCACATAAGGCATTAATAATCAATACAGTGTAATTCTTATGCAACCACGCCAGACATTCTTACGCCAGACATAAAGATATCAACGGTAAAACTTCAGCCATTATTTTCTTAAAAATATTTTTGTCATTTTTTCAATCCAACAATAATTCTGTTGTGGGGTCCACCAATGATTGTGCCATCGTATGAATATTCCCCTCACGAATCAATATTATATAACAACTTGCGTACTTTGCAAAATTTATAAATATTACCCATAACTATAACATTATATCAAATTTATTCCATAATATTCAAAAAAGATATTTATAGAAAATTCATTTTTATTCATAAAAGTTGGGGTCTTACAGTTGTCGATTGATTACAGAGATTAATTTAGTATTTTTTGTATTCCACTATACATACTGAGTAGTAGTAGTAGTAGTAAATAAATAAAATAGAGTACAAATCGTGTTTCTTTCCCTCTTTCAATCCAGTTTTCCAAACAGGTCAGCCCCTCTCTCTGGTTTTTTTACTATATCAAATTGTTAGCGGTTTTCCAATTTGCTCCCGATTATATTTTATGTTACCTGTTCACCTTCATTTTTGAGCCTTAACTTAGTTTAGCTTCAAAGCCAGGGAGAAAAAGAAAAATTGAGTCTTCAAGTAAGCAGCCAGGTATTTGGGTTACTGCTTTAACTCCTTGTAATGGCATAAATCAACTTTTTTTATACCATACATTTTCCCTAGATAAAAATTTTATTGATTTCAGATCTTGGTATGATGCATGGTCTTGTGTTCACTTTGCTGGCAATTTTGGGGCCATTCGAATGTTCTGAGAAGGGGTGACATCACATGGAGATCAACCTCTTTCAAGAATTGCAATTCACAAGGCAGTGTTAGTTCTTAGTGAGCTTGCTTTTGTTAAAGCCTCTCCTTCAGTTCTTGGATTGAAGGTAAGTTTTAGTAGCATGTCACTGTGTCTTGCTTTTGACAATCCTAAGCATGTAGAAAATGGTTGTCCCGTCATTCGTTATACATGAATTTACGGTTAACATATTTTACTTACATAAAGGAAATCAACTTCACCATTGTAAGTGTATATAGTTTTTTGATCCATTATTATTTATAGAAAATGTTGTGTAACATTATCAATCAAAAAACATTTCAACTTCACCATAGCCGGATACATGGTGTTAATGATTGCCCTGACCTTATTTGTAATTTATTTTATTGACTTGATTTTGGTGATGACTTATATTGACTTTGGAGCACTAAAAAGTAGAAAAAAATGACTTGATTTTGGTGATGCTTGGGAACGGAAGATTTTGGATGGTTATATTTTTTTTAAAATACTTTATAGTTTAAGGAGAGTAAGACACGACGTAGCGAAAAATTGTTATAAATACCTAACCTTTAAAAGAACTTCGGGTTGAGGTCTTATAAAGGGTAATTTGAAAATTTAAATAGCCTTTTATATCACCACCTTAGTACCTTCATAAAATAGCCTTTTGTAGGGGAGGTGCAGAAAATGAGTATTAAAAGCTTTATTAAATGAGTACCTTCAATACCCATATATGGTTGGAAACCATGTTTTATTCCCCCCAGTTTTTTATGAATGTTTTACATAAAAGTTATATTTTTAAATGTTTTACATAAAAGTTTGTGGTAAAAGATTCAAATTGGATTTTAAACTGAGTGGTACTGTTAGATTTTTTTAATTTATTATTGTGAAAAGTTTAGAAGCAAACACCTTTGTGAGAAGCAAACACTTCACCATAGCCGGATACATGGTGTTAATGATGGCCCTGGCCTTATTTGCAATTTATTTTATTGACTTGATTTTGGTGATGACTTATATTGACTTTGGAGCACTAAAAAGTAGAAAAAAATGACTTGATTTTGGTGATGCTTGGGAACGGAAGATTTTGGATGGTTATATTTTTTAAAAAATACTTTATAGTTTAAGAAGAGTAAGACACGACGTAACAAAAAATTGTTATAAATACCTAACCTTTAAAAGAACTTCGGGTTGAGGTCTTATAAAGAGTAATTTGAAAATTTAAATAGCCTTTTATATCACCAGTCTTCAAAGTACCTTCAATAAAATAGCCTTTTGTAGGGAGGTCACGAGAAAATGAGTATTAAAAGCTTTATTAAATGAGTACCTTCATATACCCATATGTGGTTGGAAACCATGTTTTATTCCCCCCAGTTTTTGATGAATGTTTTACATAAAAGTTACATTTTTAAATGTTTTACATAAAAGTTTGTGGTAAAAGATTCAAATTGAATTTTAAACCGGAGTGAGTCTTCGTTAGATTTTTTAATTTGTTATTGTGAAAAGATTTAGAAGCAAACACCTTTGTGAGAAGCAAACACTTTTTGATTGAATGAGTTTGCTGAACTATTGATTAAAATGGTGGTTTTGTTTATTTCGGTGGATCGAGGTTACAATTTGGATGGGTTTAGTTTTTTATTCAACTTTTATGGGGTTTAATGCGTGATTGTGGATTTAATTTTTTTTCTCGGTTGTTCTTTTTGAAGAAAATGCAAATATGTTACTTGAATGTGATTTAATGCGTGATTATGGATTTAATTTTTCTTCTCAGTTGTTCTTCATGAGAATTTGTTGGATGTTTTTTTTAAATATTTCATTAGGAGTTAGGACAAATTGGTACTCATATTATGTAAGTTGTAAATAGTTTCTTTTTTCTTTTTTAAATTTTTTAATCTTGATGTTTTTTAATTTCAGTAGATTGGTTAGGCTATGATAATATCATTAGTTTTTCTTGAATCAAACCCTTTACTGCTCTGCTTCTATAAGCCCTGCTCTTTTTCTTTGTTATTTATTTATTTATTTAAGTTCAAAATTGATTGTTGTTTGTATTTATTGGCAACATTATTTGGTACAGGGAAATGAAGGTTTAGAAGTTAGTGGCATTCTTGAAGGAATACATGGTGTTTGGAAGTTAGTGGCATTCTTGAAGGTATTTACTGCTCTGCTTCTATAAGCCCTGCTCATTGTTTTGATTGAATGATTATTATGTGTATACATGGTGTTAATGACTACTTTTAAGTATCAAGATTATTATTTCTTTTGTGAAGCAATGGTTAAGCCATATACATAAAAAAGTATACTAGGTTGACCCTAAATGATGGTCATTATTTATATTTTCCTTACCTCTTAATTGAACTAATATCGTTATTACTACTGTTAAGATCAGTCCACATAATGTGTCTCACTACTGACTTGATTTTGGTGATGCTTGGGAATGAAAGATTTTGGATGGTTATATTTTTTAAAAAATACTTTATAGTTTAAGGAGAGTAAGACACGATGTAACGAAAAATTGTTATAAATACCTAACCTTAAAAAGAACTCCAGGTTGAGGTCTTCTAAAGGGTAATTTGATCATTTAAATAGCCTTTTATATCACCAGTCTTCAAAGTAACTTCAATAAAATAGCCTTTTGTAGGGGAGGTGCAGAAAATGAGTATTAAAAGTTTTATTAAAATAAGTACCTTCAATATCCATATCTGGTTGGAAACCATGTTTTATTCCCCCTATTTTTGATGAATGTTTTTCATAAAAGTTACATTTTTAAATGTTTTACATAAAAGTTTGTGGTAAAAGATTCAAATTGGATTTTAAACTGAGTGGTACTATTAGATTTTTTTTAATTTGTTATTGTGAAAAGATTTAGAAGCAAACACCTTTGTGAAAAGGCAGAAGTAGTTTATCTTATTCTTTGCTTTTTATCGTTTTCTTTTTATTAAGTTTGTTGAACTATTGATTAAAATGGTAGTTTTTTAAAGGTTGAGTGACTCCGGATTTTGTATATTGAATTTATTTTGGTGGATCGAGGTTTCAATTTGGATAGGTTTGGTTTTTTGTTCAACTTTTATGGGGTTTAATGCGTGATTATAGATTTAATTTTTCTTCTCGGTTGTTCTTTTTGAAGAAATCGCAAATATGTTACTTGAATGGGGTTTAATGCGTGATTATGGATTTAATTTTTCTTCTCGGTTCTTCATGGGAACTTTTTGGATTTTTTTTTAAATCTTTCATTAGGAGTTAGGACAAATTGGTACTCATATTATGTAAGTTGTAAATAGTTTCTTTTTTTTAATTTTCTTTTTAATCTTGATGTTTTTTAATTTCAGTAGATTGGTTTAAATTTACGAATCAACTGAGTTGTGGTTTAAATTAAAATTATTTTTATCATGAATTTTTTATCAAGTGAATCAACCATTATTATCATTTATACCTTGAAATCTTTAACTTAAATTTTCGAATAGCTTCAGTTAAAAATTCTTATCTATTTCATCACAAGTCTTCTTATAAAGTTGATGACAGCTTCAGTTTAACTTTGGGTGTTTTAAATTTGTTTTTTTTTACAATGGGTGTTTAATCTCTGTCTCTCTCTTTCACAGCAGTAGCACACACACACCCCCCATTATACTGCCACCAATACAGATTTATGATTTAAATCATTAACCAAATGAACCGTTTGTTGAAATGGTACTAAGAAAATTTTATTTGATTGTAAGTCCATATCTTTTCCTAAATAAATTGATTATTTGTTACAATCTCTCTAAATTCTTACTTATATCAATCTAAATCATTCCCCCCTGCATACAAATATGTGTTCTCATTTGTTTTTAGATAATTGAGGTAAAAGTAAGGGTCTTATGTTTCGGATTTACAATTGTTTTATTTTGACTCACATATTTCGATAATTTTTAAATTTAAATATTTTCGGTATATATTGAAGGATACATGGTGTAAGGCTGTAAAGAATATACTTGGTGTAGCTATAAAGTAAAGGGTCTTATGCTTTCAACATGTTGTTTCTATTTTACTGTGTATTATTCTTTTGTGTTAAAATCTTTTGTAAAATTAGCTAATTATACATGGTTATGATGATTTTGGGTATGGAATGATGGTTTTTTGGTGGTTTGGATATGTATGGATGATTGTAAGTTTTTTAAACATGTTTAGATTTTTCTGGATATCTATTTTTAAAGGACTCTGCCGAATTTTCTTGAAATTAGTAGCGACTAGCTTGATGTTTTGGTGGTTAGATGTGTTGATGATTGAGTATGTATTAATTTCTTCATGTATGTATTTTTTGTGTTCCGTATTTTGAAGAGTTAACTAATTATATATGGTTATGATGATTTTGGGTATGGAATGATGGTTTTTTTTGGTGGTTTGGATATGTATGGATGATTGTAAGTTTTATAGACAGGTTTATATTTGTCTGGATATCTATTTTTAAAGGAAATTATGGCGATTTTTTTTAAAATTAGTAGCGACTAGCTTGATGTTTTGGTGGTTAGATGTGTTGATGATTGTTTGTATTTTGTGTGTTCTGTATTTTGTAAAGTTAACTAATTATACATGGTTATGATGATTTTCGGTATGGAATGATGGTTTTTTAGATGGTTTGGATATGTATTGATGATTGTAAATTTTGTAGAGCGAGTTTAGAATTTTACGGATAACTATTTTTAAAAAGAAAATTCTCTTTGAATTTTTTGAAATTAATCTGCCAGACTAGCTTTCGATGTTTTGGTGGTTGAATATTTATTAATGATTGAGTATGTATTAATTGTTGTGGTGGTATGTGTCTTTAGATAATGTAATATTTTTTGAATTTTAATTTAATTTTTTTTAAATTCTGTAGTGCCTTGAAAGCGCGCGTTTATATAATATATATATATATATAGGCGAGGATCGAGTCGTACCCTTATCTTACTCACCCATGCTCACCCCCTTTAGCGACGGACTGACGACGGTTTCGGTCATTACTGACAACCGTCTATACTTTTATGACGGACAACATATAAGCGTCCGCTTAAATGTATGAAACGATGGTTGAATGACCGGCTTAGATCTTGGTTCGTTGATTAAAGGGGTGAAGCTACCAGTAAGTAGATAAGAGATGTATGACTGATCGACATCATATATATATATATATGTGTGTGTGTGTGTGTGTGTGTATAAACACACTTCTATACACTTTCAATTAATAGACTTTGCACTTTCTTTACTCATTTCTTTTTATGAATTGAAGTAGCAACCGATAGACGAACGATCTAGGTTTTTCACTCTGCCTCCCAATCTTTCCTAAATATAAAATCTTTATCTTCATATTTGGATTTGGTTTTCATATCCTTATCAAGCTTTCACCCTCAACCTCGTTGTCAAACATATCTATAATCTTCTCATCATCGATCATCTGCTAATCACCCAGATCTGCATCATTTACCAATTATCCCGTTAGATCTACATCATTTACTAATTAGTCGTCAGATCTACATTATTTACTAATTAATCACTCGAGATCTATATCATCTACTCATAAAAATTGCTATTTCAGTCATCTACTAAGAAATCGGTTAAGATATTTCTCAATCAACAAAATTTTTGTTTTGATTCTAACCGAATACTTTAGGTTATTTTGTTCATTCACAACGAGTCCAGATCTTATCGTAATCGAAGTTTTTCTCATACCATAAGGTGATTATCTATCTATCCCGTTAGATCTACATCATTTACTAATTTGTCGCCATATCTACATTATTTACTAATTAGTCACCCAAATCTATATCAGTAACTTGCAAAAATTGTTATTCCTGTCATTTACTAAGAAATTGCTTAAGAGATTTCTCAATCAATAAAATTCGTGTTTTGATTCTAATCGAATACTTTAGGTTATTTTGTTCATTCACGACGAGTCCAAATCTCATCGTAGCCGAAGTCTTTCTCATACCATAAGGTGATTATCTATCTTTTTTATTTCATGTAATATATATGTAATTTTGTGTTTAATTATTTCATCGGTTACGTTTGCATTTGATATCTCAAATAAATAAAGTTTTACTTTTTAGATATTAGTTATGACATTGTAATAATTGAATCATTGGTTATGAACGAAATAATTCGGGTTCAAAATAAATTTTGGGTCAAATTTTAAGTTCAAATTGAATCAAATTCATCCAAAACAAGGCTTAAGGCTTAAACTACTATCCCAATAATATATTATTGGGTCATTTTGAGTTCGGAACAAATATTGGGTCGAATTCAAAGTCCAAATCAAATCAAATTCATACAAAGAATAACTTAAAATCATTTAAATCATTATTAACAAGTATCTTATTGAGTCTTATACCACTAACCCAATAGTATCTTTTTAAATCATTTTAGTCCATTACAGCTCACCCAAAAATCATGACCTAAAGTACTATGGTTAATAATTTAATTATTTACATATAAATAAATTTTTTTCATATCTTTCAAAATGAGTGAATGAGGTGTTATAATGATATTGTAAAAATTAAAACATTGACGTCTATTGCAATTCAATATATACATAAAGGGACAGATTTGTAATTTATCCTATGTAATATTAATAATTTAAAAAGCAAAATAAAAATTCAAATATGATTTTTTTTTCTCTCTCCATTGAGTCTTCCAAATTTCAAATAAGTATATCTAAAGAAAAATCAAATAAACGAGTAGACAAAAATAACCAAATTTTGAGATTTGTCAAATTGAGAGACCCTCATGTCTTTCCGTGTCATTATGATCTTAATTATACTTGTAACTGGGAAGCTGCAAATTTAACGACATCGCTCCTACCGTCTCTTTGAAAGCTGAGCGAGAAGCTCCGAATGTTTTCTCTCCTCCCTCTCTCTCTTCCCCACCCAAAATTAATTTTTGGCAAAATTCCGAAAGCTAATTTGCATGGATATCTTACGGTCTGTGGATCAATATTAGGGCTTTAATCATCTGGTAATCTTTTATCTTTATTTCGACGTAGTTCTATAAGTTATAAAGTTTATTTGTATTTTTTCCTATTAATTTTGGACTTGATTTGGTACGAGTATAATGTTTATTTCAACTCCAATTACTGTTTCATCTAGTGATCTTCCATTGAGTGGCAAACTCACCAAAACAAAATATGCTTTTTATTGACCCGTTTGTTTAGAGAGAAAAACATTCTAAAAATATAGAAATAGTTAGAATCATACTCCACTGTCTTTCTTTTATCTTCCCTCAAGTTTTCTGACTTCTTAACAAATTCTGATTTTTTAAAGCTTTTTTATCCCAAGCCTCCTGTGAAGTCTACTCGTAAATTTTATGATTTATACGTGGGAAGATGAGATCAATCCTGATTTGGGCTATAATCTAGTAGACTATATACAGTTGGAGCTCCGCTCATTATAAAAGTTATTGAGTTAGAGTTGAGTATTTAGAGAAAACTCTGATAAAAAGTTATCAAGTTCGAGTTGAGTATTTAGCGAACACAAATTTTTTTATGTTTTAATTTGAATTGTACACTTATTGAGTCTAGTAGTTCTCGAGTAGCTCATACTATGATTATGAATGGTTTTTAAAAATACTACTTTTAAATATTTTGAATATCTTTATATATATCAAATTACTTATTTAAATAAATTAATGCATAAATAAAATACAAAGCAAAAAAAAAACAATTATAAAAATCCATATAAATAAATAATTTAAATTTATTAAATTTAGGCTAGTATCGAGTTGAGTTGAGTAGTGCACGAAAACAAATTTTGACTCTACTCGATAACTTAAGGAGCAATAAAAAATGATCTAACAAAACACGATTTGGGTGTTGAGTCGAGTAGCTAGTTTCGTTTAACAGCCATAATCCTGGTAATGAAATTGCCTTTTAGATGTTATTTCCTATTGTGAATCTGTCTATTTTATTTTGGATTGTTTTTCTTTTCAGGTTTTCTCCAATTTTCTTGTGGTATTTGTTGTAATTCTGTCTTTGTTCCTATTGTCATTTTTTCCCCTTCACAAATCGATACCTTTTCATGCTTTAAAAAATATGCATTCTCAAGGTTGTACCTTTTTTTCCCAGACATGAAGAGAGAAATTGAAATTTTCCCAATAAGAACTCCCTTTTTCCCAATAAGAACTCCCAGAAAAAGTGTTATACTCAAACTGTTATATGTGATGGCAATGCTGTGCAATATGCATCCACTAAAATTATTAAGGACTTGCTTCGGCTAAGGTAGCCAACGTTCATTAACTTTTGGTGTCCCTTATCAAACCATATAACTTTATGTTTCATCTTCTTCTCAACAATTGTCAATGCTATTTGTTAAGGATATAGGCCTAACTAGTAAATAAGTGGAAGTTAAGGTGAAGTAGTTAATAATAATATTTTAGAAGATACTAGAGTCACATGACTAGAACTACTCCCCATGCTTTCTTCCCAATACTTATCAGTTTAGCTTAAGAGAACATTAGGATATCATTAAATTCTAATAGATAATTATGAGGAGTTTGTTTCCTTTTAAAATTAGGTTTCCTGGTTAATATAAAGTTAGGATTCTAATGTCCTATATATGTTAATTTAACCCATCAATATAATTCAATGAATTGAATATGAATTGATTTGACATTGTTAAATGTCACTGTGGACTTTGGGCATTTATTCTTCTCCTATAATTTAATATTTGTTCCTACATTATTCCTTCCTTCACCTTGTTCTGCATCAGATGTTATCAGAGCTAAACCTGATATCTTTATTTAACCATATCATCTTTCTACCCATTTTCTATTTTTCTTTGGCCACCATCATTTACTAAAGTTTGTTAGGGAGTTGACATTAATATCACCTAGTTGTCAAAGTTCGCTCGAGTCAACAACAAAAGAGTAACTGTTCAATCACCAGAACTTGCTGAAACCCTAGTACCGGTTGTAACCTTTCAGCATCCCGTACATCACTGCATCTAGTAAGTTTCAATCTGGTCGCCACCATCATAGCTTGCCAATTGATCCAGGGAAAAAAATTACAAAAGAGGAGTACTGTTCATCGTCTTCCGCAATTGTCAGTGTTGCTTCTCTATCAATGGAAAGAGGGGAGAAAAACCCCAATTTCATAAGATCAATAACCCATCCCAAATAGTAAAAAATCATTGTACTGCCAAAGCTCTAAACCACCCTTAACTCTAGCCATCATCATCATCACGAGGGACTACCACTCTAGTAGATTCCAACAACCTGGCACCAACAAACCCATTGTTCAGCAAATTGCCTCCCAGCTGCAACCCCAATCGTTCTCAACCAAAGTCGTCCCATCTGTCCATTTTTTGGAAAAAAACAAAAAAGAGAGATTCTTTGCTGGAGCACAAGATATTGCTGCCATTGTCAACCATCATTGCCTCCGCAGTCGTCGTTGATTGATTATTAGCTTTATAAGTGGCATAAAATTTGTTTCTTTTTAAGTTTTGAGTTCTTGTTATTGACGGGAATTTTCTTTCATTTTTGCTATCTATTCTTCTTTGTCTTTTTGTGAGAAATTTTCTTTTATCTACACTCAGGATAGTAACACTCTAGTGTTTTCATTTCTTTTGCCTCACCCTCCTCCACAAAAGAAAGAGAAAATAAAAAGGTAATGGATAGTTAAATTGTGATGTTTTGCAGGTTTGGAGGGTCTATATTTTACTTGTTTTGGAAAGGTTTTGCTAGAGATGAATTTAAATTTTAACCTTGCCTAACAAGAATGCCAGGCATACCTTTAGTGGTTCATGAAACCATGTATGTCCTCTTTCATTTCAGATATTTTTTTATAGTTTTATAGTTTTATACTTTCCTGTACTGCCTACAAAATTAAATAACCTTCTTGAATATATGAAGAAGGGCTCAAATATGTAAAAGCTTTTTCCTTCATATGTATAGATTGATAACACATAAGGTGTGTCTGGGTGGGAATTTTAAAATATAAGGGGAATTTTGATTGAAGGGGTTTTAAAGACTATTGACTCTAAAAGCTCTAGATTTTAAATTTCAATGTTTGGCCAAACTGCAAGCTGAGGTTAATACATATTAAAAATGTAAAAGGATATATCTTTTACTATTCTATAGTCTATACTGTTTTCTAGGTGAGGCAAATAGTTTGAATAAGGAAAAGTATATGGGAGCGCCTAAAGAACATCTTTTGGGAATCCCTCACCTTCGGAATTCAAATGACACTTTGGAGGAAGGGTAAAATTATATGCTCATTCTTTGGTTGAATGTTTTTTAAAATTCATACCTAGCCAAACAAAAGGGGTAATATTACATACTCATTCTTTGATTCTTGCGACAGATCTTTGTTTAAATGCAATTGTGTTATGGCACTTTAGTTGGCGCATGATGAAGTAATAATCTTCATTTCAGTCCACTTCAGTAAGCATAATTGTTTTTCTATTGCAATTATTCTAGAGGTGCAGATCAAATGTGCCGCCAAGATTCTTGTGTGCATTTGTCTGCGGAAGAGGAAATTGCAGCAGAGGAGAGCCTTTCAATTTACTGCAAGCCTGTAGAACTATACAACATTCTGCAGCGCCGTGCTACTGTTAGGGTGACATTCTTTCTCTCACTCTTTTTTTTGATATGTTAATTTTTGCTTTAAGTTTTGATGGTAGACAAATTTCTTCTCGTGTATTGGTTACCAAAGATAGGTACAAGCAATTTATCCTGTTTATGTTGGTACAAGTCTATAATAAAATATGCTACGGCCTGAATTACACATTCTTTCTATGACCATGTAAATTTCATAAGTTTATTGCCTAAAAGTTGGGCTAGGAATGTTTTATTAAATACTAAATGATGTCTGTGTGTGTGTGTGTGTGTGTGTGGTGGGGGGTGCATGCATATATATATATATATATGTGTGTGTGTGTGTGTGTGTGTGTGTATACATACATATATATATATATATAATGTATGTATCATCATGATTTTGAGGATGGGTATAAGTTCTAGTTTTTCATTTTTTTCCTTTTGAAATTGAAGTTGTAGTCCCTTCATTTTGTTTCTTCCTATTTTATATTTCTAACTTTAGGTACATTGTTAAGCAGCCATTATTTCTTCAAAGATGTTTAAGCTACAAGCTACAAGCGAAGAACAAGAAGAGGTAACAGTTTTTGAAGCAATATTATGTTAATATATTTATGAGAAACTGATTTGGGGAGATTTCACTTAATTTCTTTTGTGACTTAATTTTAAGCATTTTTCTTATTAATTAATTTTGAATTTTCTATGTGTAATTTGATAATAAAAATAATGATTTTGTTTCTGCTGGTATTTTCATAAACTTTGAAACTGCATGGCTTTTGATCTGTGTATAACGACTATAAAAAACACTTTTGTTTTCTATGCTTTATTGCTATCTATTCTGTTTTTAATCACAAAACTTTATTTACTTTGACTTTTGGTGTGGAAAGTTTAGAGTATAGAGGTCGCTGACATGAAGTTTTGTGCTAGGATACAAATGACAATTTCTCTCACAGGAACTGCAAACGACCGATTGCAAACTCAAAGTTTGTTTCCAATGTACATATTGTTGGCAAGACCACTTTCTAATAGTGCAATTGCGCAGGTAGTTACACGCTAAATACTTGGTTTAATCCATAGCTGTGTATCTATTTTATTGACTATTGCATCTACTTTCTCTAATGGTACTTAAAAATGCAGCATTCTGCAGTTTATCGTTTCAGTCGGGTATGTGTATTGACCAATAATGTAGGAGTTGAGGAGGATAATCGATATCAAGTAAAATTTATTCTTCCTGAGATGAATAAGCTATCAGCGGAGGTCAAAACTAGCTCTTTTGCTGTGTTGTTGGTCAGCTGTGGTATGAAACAGTGTGTGTACTGATTAATTTGAAAAGATATACATTAGTCTATTTATTGTAATAATTGAGGACAACTTGTTTTTTTCTGCAGCTGAAATATCTGGTCTTTTATGCAGAAATGATCTTACAAAGAACCATACAGATAAGACATCTTTTCCATGTATGATACGGTTCTATGGAGCTCACTTCCTTAATTGATTCAGTGAGCATTCATTATGAATTTGGGATTTGAAATTGCGTAGCTGTTGAGTGTAATTTTTTCAGACTTTAAACATATTCTTCCTCTTTAGTGGATTGTGTCTTCATAGACAGACTTATTGTCAAAGCAAGGCAGTAAAATAAATTTCAATGACCAATTTTTATGTTCCTATGTTCTAATATTAGTATGTGTTGTGTGTAGGCAAAATTAGTAACAATGTGTATTGGTATATGATAAGCAGGTGCAAGTTAGCTAAGGAAGGGATGTTAGCTTGTATAAATAGCTGTCATTTCCATTTAGCTATAAATTTTGAACATTTTGAGAAAATTGATTTCAGAATTCTCAGTTGGAGCGTCTTAAATCATATTTCTCTCCCTTTTGTGCTCCTATCTTTTGTCCTATTCTCTCTGTCTCTTTTCTGACTCTATTTCTAGTAATCTAGTTTTTAGAAACTCTATCTACGATCTCAATGATCCTGACTCTTTCCTGATATGATTAAGTAATAGATTGACAATGCATAATAGCTTGATTTCTTTGAGTGCTTTTGGGATTCCCTCAAACCACACTGTTTATCATGGAAGACTAGATAAGAATTGTAACTTCAACAAATCAGAGAACAACTAAGAATCTTCACACACACTTGTAATAGCTTCTACAAGTATCATAGTAGTTTCCTTAATCCTTTATCCGGATTAAACCTAAACTTTTGGGTTCAAGAATCTTCACACACACGCACATTTATATTCCAATTTAAGGAAGACTTGACTGTGCTTGACGGAACAAAGTCTAAAGTTGCAATTGGTTTTATAAATGTATCACAAACTCTCCATAAGCTGGAGTCATAGCCATGATACCACAAATTAGAATGCTCAATGTTGCACAAATTTGACTGCAAACATCACGTGTTTGTCTGACATTGAAATTATGAAATCTTGAGTATTATTTTTGTTTTTTCCCCTTCTATATATACATTGTGAAAGATACCCACTTATCGAAAATAAAGTATATAGTTTAAGGCAGGTGATTACATTATGTTGCATGTTCTAATTGGTTTTTTGCCCATTTTGAAATTTTATTAGCTTATTGACATGTTTGTCAGAGACTTGTGGCAGTTTTGTGCCTAGTGGACTAGTTATTATGCCATTTTTTTGGTTTGGGTTAGTGGATAAGTAAGAAGATCTCCACTGTTAATCGGACAAACTTTTAGTTGAAATGCATTCCGGTGGCAGTTGAGTCCTGATACACTTCCTTTTAGGTAATCTAAATTACTCAATAAGGACTAACAAGAAGGTGAAATTCAAACATACAATGACGAGTCCTTCACACCCATCACACAGGAAGGAAAAAGTAAATAGAAAAACAGGAAAGCTGTAGAGAGGGAAAAGTTAAGGAGGTCAAGAATGATCCAAGAGTTGCTATTGAGAAACAAACTTTGCTTCCAGCCAAAGCTAGTTTCATGATTGATTGCTATGAGAGACTGGTTCATGATTGCTTCCAAATTATTAGAAATTCTTGCATAAAATATTTCCAGTTCCAATGACCCTGGACATTTCAATTTACACAGATGAGAACAAAATATCTTGCATTCACACCCAACAGTTTAAGTTTACAAATTATTTTGCACCTACAAATTTCTAATTAATCGTACTCATGTCATGTAGTAACGTATCTGTACTGTATATATTTGTGGTTAATAGGATTTATATTTTTGCAACCAAGCTCTCTGTTCAACAATACAGACACCTTTTTATTCTTTCCTATTACAGTAGTGTTCGTCCCAAGCTATAAAAACAGACTGTTACATGTAAGGAAAACATCAGAAATCATTCTACCACTTCATTATTCTTAGTCTTGTTATAAGTTATAGTAGCCGTCTTGTATTAATGTCTGGAGTACAGAGCATATTTGAATACTTCTTCTATCCGTTTCTTATTTGATTGGTCTAAATATCATGCAGCAAATATTGGAGGGTCTGGCTTGTTGGGTAAGATTTCATTGGAAAACCTTTGTATGTCATGGGAAAAGTCTCCGAACTTGAGTTTAGGAGAAAGAACTGAGATGTTTACTACTGTGAATATGCAGTCCTGTGTTGTGGAGGTATATACAAAAGTCCCTTGACATGAACATTGCTGTTAACTGTTCTTCATGCTTATGATTCCTTGTGAAATTTACAATAATGTTACATATTCTCCACTATTAAAAGATTGTATCTGATGAAATGGTTGTTGCGGAACTAAAATATGTAATGATACTTCTTTGCCATTTTATTCTTATTCTTGATATTATTATTTAAGATGCATTATATTGATATAATGATAATGTTTGGTTTAGCTGTTCCATATCTGAAGTAGAATTATAAATATCAGGTAGTGGTGCCCCTTAAAGCCATTAATTGGTTGTCCTTAGGGTCCTGAACATACGAAATACCAATATCAGATGAAGAAAATTTACTATTTCCTTGAATCTGTTTTGACTTTCACATGTTTCCCTCTCACATGAGAGTTGTTGTTCTAACTCCCTACCTTATGTGCACAAATGAATAAATATGACGTGAATATATGAGGTTGGATTACCAATGTACTGATGATCCTAA
This sequence comes from Panax ginseng, assembly GCA_020205605.1. Lineage (NCBI taxonomy): Eukaryota > Viridiplantae > Streptophyta > Magnoliopsida > Apiales > Araliaceae > Panax > Panax ginseng. Next base: position 130,919,326 of record CM035144.1, read on the forward strand.
AGTGCAATAGTGATTTGGATAAATTATTTTGAGGAACAAAACCAGTGTGTCACGGTGACCTGAGTTGTTAGGTGTAATCATATACTATTAATGAGTTCACCTAAGCTACCACCACTCTCACCTACAAGCACTGTTTTGATGCATAACTTGTGCTCATGGGTTGTAGAGATGTAAACCCTTATTTATTTATTTATTTAAGCATTGATAAATGACACAAATACGCACCACAATCATGTCCCAACTCTTGGCCCCTTAACCTTTGCTTCCCCTCTCACCTTCTGCAGTTTATGGCGATAGCAGATACCACTAAAACTTGACTGCTGGTGGCAGAAGTTAAAAAGATGTTACATATTTTCTTTGATTGTCGTTATCTAGAAAAGTTATTTATTAGTTTCTAAATTCTTGTTTATTTCTTTTCGGACAAGCTTTAGTGCTTCAGAGTTATAATTTTTTTTAACCCTTTTTTCTTAAGGGCTAAAACAGAGCTTAAGAGAACTAAACTTTCCGTGTCCCTAAAATTTTGCTTTAAAATTTTCTTTCCTCTTTTTTCCTGGGTTGGGTAAAACCTGAATGTCAATCTTTGAGAAAAAACCCAGTATCAAAATATGGACTGAATGCATGAAACCTGAGAGAGCGTATCCTCTCACCAAAAAATAGGCATCTCACACTAAGCTAGAGCAAGAAGATGAATGTACACAATAACTGCCCTGACTACAAGGTTTTAATGTACAACAACTGCCTTGATTGCAAAAGGTTTAACCGAGTGGGATGGATGAAGTGGAGAAATGCATTTGGAATGTTATGCAATCATACATCCATCAAGTTTAAATGACAGTTGAAAATTGAGCTGAAATTATTTTTCTCAATATTCAGACTTTAGGTGCTTTCAGCAACAACTATATTCATTTATGCCTGAGATGAATATGTCAAGATGGATAAGTAGCAGCGAACTGAGATAATTGCATTTGTGAGCAATGGAGCTAGGCCAACTGTTGAGAAGAAAAGGAGAAGTCCTGCAGAAAGTCTGTTGTGTGTAATGTGTGGACTATGGAGTAATCAATAAACAAATGTAAGGGTTTAATTTGAGCATGCCAAGAGGAATGCACAAACTAACATGTTACCTTTGAGTTAGAACATATTTGTCATTGACAAAATATCAGATATGAATCCTGGTCGAGTTTAATAACTCCATGTGGGTAGCTGTATAAAAAGCATGGGAAAGAGTTATGTTTGACAATAGAACTTATTGTTGCAAAAGTATGGTACATTTCTTTTTTTGATGAAAATAATGTTCTGCACACTATTTTACAGTAATAGTAGCATTAATTTTATGCTGCAAACAAAACTTTTTTTCCCTTGCATCGATGCCCACAGTTGCATTGAAATTTACTGGAAGCTTTTTTCCTTACTTGGATGCAGCTTAAACTATCTAATATCTTTGAGAATGTGTCTTGTGCTTCTTTTTACAAGATTTTCTTATTCTCGTAGAAGGTTTTTTCCCTTATGAAGTGATGGATCAAATTTTTTTGATAGACAGATTGATGTAAGATATTATTCATTATGACATTTTTTGTTATGTTAAGGCATTAAATGATTAGATTGAATAGAATGGAGAATAATCTCTATTCATGATTTCAAATGTCTTTCACTGGTATTACTCTATATGCTAAAGATTGGATGGTATTGGGACTTCCCTTATATTTATTGCTGGACTTGTACAGTTAAAAATATTTTATTTCATTTTCAAGTTCTGAAAGTTATCCTTTTCCTGTTCTTTTGCAGCTGAGTTCATTGGACAAAGATAAATCTATCTCTTTTCAGATTCCCTATAACTCTGGAGCTGTTGTATGTTCTGACATTACTATGTGATTGACTTTTTGTAGAAGGATTTCTTGAAGTTTTGATACTACAATTTCCTTTTTTAATTTTGAGTTTGTATATTTTTTTAATAATTTTTTTATGATTTTATCCATATATTTCAATTATGAAAGAGTATTCCCCTGCAAGTCCCAGTCATCATTTCTGCAGAGGAGGTCGGCGCGAAAGAGAGAACTACTTACAATTCATACTCATACAGTGACGTTCCTACCTCTTCATTGTTTCATGTTGTCCGGTAATGGTTTTTATTTTTCAATATCTTTTTCTTTTCAATATACATTTGACATACATTCATTAATCAATGTTCTTGTTAGAGTGGCCAATTAGTTTGCTCAGTGCTTGTAAATAGTTATTGATGTCATTTCTGTTTATATTACCACGTGCCAATATTTTTTTCAGTTTCTGTTTGTTGGTACTACTGAGAAGTTTGTCTATCTAAAGTAATTTTACTGGAATATGTTTGAGCTAATGTTACTAAATAAATGGCTGAAACAGACAATAGACTACGTTTTGGCAAAATGATGAGATTGTAAGGATTAAATCATCAGACCTGGCCTATATTATGTTTGTTGCTTTTCCCTTCTTTATTTTCCTCGGACATAATTGCTGAATAACCATAAAAGGTCGAGTTTCTTCCTTGTTTTGTTAATTATTTTAATTTTTATATCTAATTTAGTATCATATTTTCTGTAGTAACTGGGTGTATCATGATGCATATGGATTACTGAAACTTTTTATTGGGAATTTAATGTTGCTGGTTATATAGCAAGTTGTGGTTCACATCAACAACATTTATCCTTCGTGACAGTTACATGTAGCTCTGCTTGAAATGTGGGTTATAATAAATTCCTTTTCTTTGTTCAAGGTTGGGGTTTAGGTCCAATTTAATAATCTCTGTGAAAATCACTTTACTGTTTTCAAAACTCTAATCAAACTATAAGGTTATGATATGAAAGCTTCCATGTCGAAAAGATGTATGTTATTGGTTTGATATGTTGCTGCTGCTTCTGTTATTATTTGGTCATTAGCTTGCTGATGGAACTCTTTGTTTTGTCTAGTTTGAGGACTGGAAATGTAATTTTCAACTACAGGTACTACAACAATAAATTGCAAAGGACTGAAGGTATTAGATTGTTTTTCTTCTTTCTGCTGGTTTCTATACGTTTTTCCTACATATTCAGTCAAAACTAGACGTGCAGAAAATGGCTTGCAGCTAGTGTTACATATGATGCTTAGATATTTACTTCTACGTTTGTAAATTGTGGTTTAGTCAGTGCCTGGATGTCAAAAATGTGCTCATATTACCTCCATAAACCTTTATATGAAGTCAAATTGTTAGATTTAGAAAGTATTTGATCATAGTTTCTCCACATTTTTTAAATTTCTGGATTTTTTTTTTTTTTACTTTACTCACAATTATGATGACATGCACTTAAATGAACCACAACAATAATCATATCACTATAAGATAGATGTAATTTTCAATTTTATTAAGTACTCACTTTGTGCCAGTTTGAATGACCCTACCCTTTAAATTGTTCTTGGAACGGGGTTTGGAAATAAACCAAGAAGTATACAAGTATTATGCTGTTGATATATTTATATTCACATCATGTTATGTTATATTATATTTTCAATTATATAAAAACATAACTTATATATGTAACACCCTAGTCCTGCATCGAAAGATATGAGTAATTGAATTACTAACAATAGTACCTTCAAGTTGTGATCTTTTGACTGAGTTTGTGGTGGGCTAAGATGACCCAAGAAGATACTATTGGGCTAGTGGTTTAAGGTTTTATTTGGATAAATTTGATTCGATTCAGACTTGAGATTTGACTCGAGATTTGTTCAGGACTCGAGATTTGACCCGGGTTGTTTCATATGGTATCAAAGCTGACTCTCGAAAGCTCGGGTCGGGTCATTCGATCGAGTTGCCGGAGGTGGGACACGAAGTCAACCGGTATTATCCCATAATAGTTAAAGAGGCAAAGATCTGTGGACCGTATGTTTGTTTGGTTCTGACGGGGACGTCAGAAATTTAAGTGGAGGAGTTTGTAATACCCCAGTCTCATATCGAAAGATATGGGAAAAATTTGTCTGTGTATAAGGAATTAAATTACTAACAATAGTACCTTCAAGTCATGACATTTTGGGTGAGCCTGTGGTAGTTTAAGATGACCCAAAAAGATATTATTGGGTCAGTGGTTTAAGACTTTATTTGGATGAATTTGATTCGATTCGGACATGGGATTTGACCCGAGATTTGACTCGGGTTGTTTCAATATATGTGTTTTCATCACGTCTTTAAATCATTAAAAAAAACCATGAAAAAGGGACACTTAAACTGAGACAAGGACTATTATTTTATTCTTTGTGATAATGGGACAGGGACTAAACTACTAACTACTACTTAGGATAAAGAATTCATAATTTGAGCCCGACATCTTGTTTTTAGTGTGGTATATTGATTGACCAATTTTCCTAGCTGTTAAGCTACTTGTATTAAAACTCAAGGTGGTAAATAAATTTCCCAACAATGTATATTATTTTTTAAAACGTTCTTTCATGAGTGTTCCAACTTGTAGTTGAGATAAACCGATAGTGTGGAAAGTAGAAAAGTTGCAGCCTAAACACTATATAGTGAATCGAGAAAATATGAATCCAAGATCTTATGAAGGGAAGCTATGAAACCGTATTAAGTTTTATGATGCTCCAAAATCATAATCTTAAGAATGAAGCCAAGAATGTCATCATGCTTTAATTTGGCACTCTTGAGAATGCTGTTACTGTTTTAAATTTACCTGCTCACTTCACATACACGTTGTTAGGCAGTTTATTTTACAAAAAAAATTGTTTGGTAATCCCATTGTAATTTTGTCATCATGATAGATGTTAATGATTTTCAAAATTTCAAATTAAATTTTGGGTGGGTTTATTTTATATATGAAGAAGAAAGAATAAGGAAATGAATGTTTCCAAAAAATATATATTTTTTGTTGGAATGCTACATGTGCACTTTATTTATAATGTTTGAATAGGTGTCGTTTGGTAAGTTACAATTTTCTAAAATCAGGAAAAAAATTCCACTAACCACTGCAGTTTTAGTTATTGTAGCGGTTAGAAACAGTTGAAACATTTGGCTTGTAACCAACACCAACCGTTGTTCCAAAAAATAACTGCCAAAGAGGGCAAGCACCAAATGCTTTTAACAAACTTATAAAAGATAATATCTTTGGTATGTTAATTACGTGACATACTTGATAAGTCTGCCTTGTGAGTGTGAAGTGAGGCCACTTTTGTCAAGTTTAAAGGCTTTAACTCTAGAGCACTCATGACATAAGATACACTCATGACATAAGATACGAGACACAAGGCCGTGTCATCAAACAATTGGACAATTCTATGAAGAGAAGTTCAATGTGTGATACAAGTCCAGTTAACTATATAGAATTTGTGGTTCAAAGTTTATACTACCACTTTTCTGTTTAACTTTGACTTGTTTTCACTAATTGAAGATTCAAGTCTAAACGACATCTTCATCTATGCATTGACTTTACTGGACTAGTTAAGATTTGAATTAATTTATTTCTTAGAGTCAAAATATTTTTAAAATGGTGGGGGATTGTTAATGATTTTCAAAATTTCTAATAAAATTTTGGGTGGGTTTATTTTATATATTAAGTTGAAAAGAGAAAAGGAAATACATATCAAGTGCCATAGAAATGACCTATATATTGTTGTAATAAATCAAAGAAATTGTTGTTGTAATAATAGATACAACAACAATGGTAGTTATTTTCTGGAATAACGGTTGGTGTTGGTTACAGGCCAGAAGTTACAACTGTTTGTAACCGCTACAATAACTAAACCTGTAGCGGTTAGTGTAAGTTTTTTCCTAATTTTGGAAAGTTGTAACTTACCAAATGACACCTATTTGAACACTATAAATAAAGGGCACATGTAGCATTTCAACTAAAATATATTTCGGAAACATTCATTTCCTTCTGCATATCTTCTAACTTATTGTATTACTGCAGAATACAATATTTAGTAAGCAACAATCCAAAAATGTATAGAGTTGTTCGTAGGATATTCTTCAATAGTGCAAATTAAAGAATATCATGGACTGCATTGTATTTTAGAGAAAATTCATTGGAACCATTTTGCATCAATTAGTGGAGCGAATTAAGCCTTAAGAACAATGATTCCATAGAAATGACCTATATATTGTTGTAATAAACCAGTGAAATTGTTGTTGTAATAATAAATACAACAACAATGGTAGTTATTTTCTGAAATAACGGTTGGTGTTAGTTACAGGCCAGAAGTTGCAATTGTTTGTAACCGCTACAATAACTAAACTTGCAGCAATTAGTTTTCCCTGATTTTGGAAAGTTGTAACTTACCAAATGACATCTATTCAAACACTATAAATAATACAATACTTAGTAAACAACAATCCAGAAATTCATAGAGTTGTTCATAGGATATTTTTCAATAGTGTAAATTGAAGAATATTACAGATTTCATTGTATCTTAGAGGAAATTCACTTAAACCATTTTGTATCAATTAGTGGAGTAGTGAATTAAGCCTTAAGGACAACGACCTGGTCGTGCCTTAACAGTTCTATCACTCATAAAAATATTTTATCTAACAATGGATGCCCTTTCAATGTTTAAGCTTGATTGGAGTTATTGATCTTCATTTTTACCCCTCAGAAAATTTTAGGTGTTTGATAAAGTTTCATGTTTAGATTGAGTTTTTTAGAACCCGCATTTGATTATGATTTCCTTTTCCTTTGAGTCGTATGGTGCATGTTGATGTCTTCCCCTGCCCTCCTCCCTCCCCTTCACACTCATGGTAGTCATACGGAATACCTATGTTCTGGGTAATGCACCTGATTCAAAACACGATTTTGCAGTGACGGAAGACTTTTCCTGTCCATTCTGCTTGGTCAAATGTGCAAGCTATAAGGTAGTCCTGCATCTAACTTCTGATGAATCTGCTGATATATATATATATATATATATATATATATATATAATATTTTAAGTTTATGGGATGATTCTTACATATGCTCACCATTTTCTTTAGGGGCTGAGACTTCACTTGCCCTCATCTCATGATCTGTTCAACTTTGAATTTTGGGTTGGTAACTTCATGAATCTGTAATGGTTTTTGACCGGTTACATCTTTGACTCATACACTTAGTTCTGTTCACATTGGGCAGGCAAATGAAGAGTATCAAGCCGTGAATGTATCTGTCAATACTGATCAATGGAGATCTGAGGTCAGAACACTATTTCAATCCAGAATTTTCCTATGAAGTATTGCTAGAATGCTAGTGGTAATTGATCAGTAAATGACTTATATTCATGGAAATTATTAGTGCATTTGCAGATATGAATTTTAATACATACAATGTGGAATGATTTATGCAGGGATATGTATGTTTATCTATATATCCTAAATTACTCCCCGCTACTGAATCATTTTACAGTGGCTGCTTGGGTGATGGACAATGCCAATTATTTTCCCATTGCTCAACTGATATTTCGTGTCTATAACACTCACTTCTTACATTAATACGTGCATGTTCTTACCAGCTACATATATAAATTCTCTTCTGGTGGTTTGAAGTTGTTTGAAATTACTATGTTACTAAAACTTTACTATCTTAACTTGCTAATCAGATTGTTGCAGATGGTGTTGATCCTAAACTACAAACATTTTTGATTTGGTAAGAGTTTCATTTCTTTTGCTTCATTCGGCGTTTATTAGTTTTTGAAATATTATGTTGTCTAGTTAATGTGACTGTTGAATGAACTTAAATGGGTGAAAACAATTGGTTTAGTTCAAAGCCAGGTAGGCGCAGTAATCCAAAGTGCTTAGCTCAAAATGCAAATGACATCCATCCTCTCGTCTTAGATTATGACTTGCCAGCAACAATCAATGAACATCGGGACAAGATTGATGGTATGATTTCTCTCCACGATGTCAGTGCCATATTTTTCTGCCAATCTTTTTGTTAATTATTTCTAAATACGAAAATTTTGCTTTCATTGCTTATTTATTTTATTTTATCCATCACAAATAAGCCGTTCTAAATTTAGGTTAATTGATACTTCTGACGATGTTTTGTAAGCTGTTTATGTCATCTTCCAATTTAGTACGTGTATTATAATATCATGATATTTTCAACTGAGCTGTCAGTTCACTTTGCTAAGGAATGCCCAATCCTGAAAATATATGCTTGATGAGCTTTTAATCAATATACTTCATGTTCTGTTTAGGCTGTTAAAGAATGATTAGATCTGCCAGGTCATGTGACCTAGCCCAAGAACTCGAGATCTCTCTTGTACCTTCATTTTGTGTTATTTTTTAGGAGAATGACTTGTGTGTTGACTAAATTTATGTCGAATGTGGATTTCGACTAACGTGGAACTATTAAATAAAACAGTAATATGTGGGTCTCTTCTTTACACCCTTCTATCCTATGTATCCACATACGTTGGTATTTATTATCGACATGAATTTGTCGTCATATATAGCAACACTAGGTACTATCTTAACTCCAGTACTCATGACATGCCCACATTTGAGTGTTAATTTTTCCATAGTGCTCTTGCAGGTGCTGTTGCATGTTTGGAACACAATACATCCAACCCTATTGCAACAAGACATTTGAGTCCCCAAGTTCACTCATATGCAGATCCAGATCGTCTTCAATCAGTTCCTGGAAACAACCTTGCACCTCCTGCCTTGCTACAATTTGCAAAGACAAGAAGGTTATCAGCTGAGCAATCTGACCCTAAAAAGTATGTTGAGAATTTTTTTTTCTTTGGGCATTTTAAAAATAATTCTGACAATTTATTGCTGGACTTGTACAGTTCAAAATCCGTTCCAAAATCTAGGATTGATCTTGTGAAGGCAATTTCAAATGTTTTCAAATTTAGAATTGACTTTAATTCTTATAGTTTTAGACAATACAATTATGAATATTGGAAACTAAGTAAAAAATACTACTAATTACAAGATTTCTTGCTTTCAAAAGTAAAATGAATCGCATCAATTTTGAATTTGAAAATTAACATTGACTTTGAAAATTCAAACATGGTCTTATATTTTGGAACGGAGGGAGTACTATATTAAGTAGTTAGTAGTCAGTAGTCAGCGATAGTCAAACATTACCTGGTCTCCACATTATGTCCTAGATAGTTACCACCTGACCAGCAGACTATCGAATGTTATGCAACTAATCGACTTAATCAATCATAACAACTTCAATTGGGCATGGGTGTAAGGATAGTATCTTTGGATCTATACAGTAATTTTTTTAACCCTGTTTTGGATAAGTGGAAAAGTTTTATTTGAAAGAAGGTATAGAGGTATAGAGGAGAAAAAGTCGTCTAACAAAACAAAAGAGGTAAAGATACAAAATCCTAATGCAAGACACCCAATCCTTGTGCAAAGTCCTAATGTCGAACTCTATTTTTCGAGGAAGAAGGGTTATGTGTCAAGGTTAGTTGGTTAGTGATGTGGTTATAATTGGATGCTGTGTGGTTTTTCTTCTACATACAATTACAAGGACATGTATTTGGTTTGCATAACTTTAATTTGATTGGGATGTATTTATTTTTATTCTCAGTCGTACTCTGCTGCAGAAGAGACAGTTCTTTCACTCGCACCGAGCTCAGGTGATGTGATACTACTAATCATTTAATTTTGTTTTCTTCCCATGTTGCATCTCTGTATTCAATATTCATCATGGATAAGCCACTATGTAGTTCTTTTGAAGGGTTATAAGTTGGATTACAAATATGGAAAATGTTATTTAGTATCCTTTACTGTCCTATGGTTGGTAGAATTGTAACCTCCCATTTTTGTTTGTTTGTTTGTGTTGTTGATAAGGTACTAGGTAGTGTAGGGAATCCTAATCCTATTTCACATGGGAGAGGACTCGTCTTGTAATGATAAAACAAAATCTCACTTAATATATGGTTATGAGCTACTCCATCCATTGACATATGATCAGATGCTCTAAGATGATATTATATCTGAGTATTGGGAAGAACTGGATCAAGTCTTTCAACTGTTTGTGTTGCTACATCTGCATTTTCATTGCCCCTTCTTCGTACATCTGATGCACTCCATGTACTGGCTGGAAATTGTATTTTGAGATCTCTATAGCTTATCATTGCATAACACCTTAATACTAGCACCATTTGAGTAAAATATTTCTTGTGTAGCCTGTGCATGATCCTCTGTTTTGAACCACATGTAAGCAAATTGCAAATAGCAATATAGAGTTTGTGTAGACATATTTGAACTAGGCATGTTTCTTGTATTGGTTATAGGTTCTAATTAATGGTCCATATACTGTTGTTTTTGGCAAATAACATTTGAAGGAGCAATGTAAAGATTATGAATGCCAGGAATTATTTGGACACACCTAGAGTGCATCTGTCAAGTTCTGATCTTGCTCCTTGTTCAATTTGCATTGTTTCTGTTTCCATTTTTAATCTTGTTGGGATATTATGATATATGTCCGTCGTCTTTCTTTTGCTTACAGTATTATAGCATTAATAGGGCAATCCATTCCATGCATTGAAGTTTCTGACATTGGATCGCTCTTTATTACATGTGCAGCCAATGGCATTAGAGCAAGTCTTGTCAGATCGGGACAGTGAGGATGAAGTTGATGATGATGTGGCTGATTTGGAAGACCAAAGGGTATGTTTAAGAACACTTCTAAAGTATTTTGGGGTGTGTGCTTGTGTCTTTCTAATGTTTCCTAGTGGCTTAAAGTTGTTTTGAGGTGTTCTCTGAAGATTCATTTTGGGCTAATACTTTTTTTGATATGGATTTAGTGTTGTTCAGAACTGCAAAATTGTTTGTATACTTTGAATTCAACCAATATCTAAAATCAAACATTATCTGAAATAGGTTGGAATCAAAACAAGTTATGAAGAATAATATCCAAACATCCCTTCAGGTCCAATGCCTTTTATAAACAGAGGACATCAAATAAATGATTCTTTGGATTGGCTAGCAACAGAGAACAAGGATAGAAAGGAAACTGGATAGAAGATCAAATGATTGTAATCCAAATTAATCATCAATAATACACAAAAAATTTAATGTAGACTGTAAAAGGAACTAAATCATATATTACTCCTAAAATTTAAGTTAGAGATATTCCTAAGATAGGAATAAAATTGTAGTAGTTCGTGTGAATGGATGTGTCTAGATTCATTTGTATATTATACTTATATATTGAGGACGTTTGTAACTACCCTTTTCCTACACCTTCACTAGAAGCCAGTCACCAATAGTTATTTCAAGGCCTCATCTTTGAGAGCCTGCCTATATCCAAATAATCCATTTAAGCTTCCAATTCACTGACAATATTCTGCTAGGCTGCCACATAATTTAGAATGCAAAATATGCATATTTGGTTGCAAACAATAACAGTACCTTGTATTGTCCTCACAACAAGATTCTTGTTGTGATTTTGGTGATCCATATTAATGTTAATGCACTAATATTTGGCAGATGCTTGATGATTTTGTGGATGTTACCAAAGATGAGAAGCAGATGATGCATCTCTGGAACTCGTTTGTCAGAAAGCAACGGTAATATCTGATCTAAATTTCATTTCGGATTTGATTCTTCTAAATGTTTCTCCCTATCCGTTGCACACTAACACAGAATATTCTTATTCACCTGGGTCTTGATGCACACGAAACAGTTTGATATATGACTTACACTTGCAGCATTTCCCCTGCCTTTAATAATTAATATTTACAGATTTTGCTTGCTCTTTATTATAGTTGACTATTGGAGTCTCCAGTCAACTGTTTCTTAAGTGGTTTTTAATTGGGGAAATTTGTCCTGTCTCTCTGTCTTTTTCTTTTCTTTTTTTTTTCCTTTTCTTTTTTATTTGCCTTTATAGAAGAAGGTTTCACAATAGTTGTATTATTGAGGATGTGAGAATGCCTATAATGTTATGTATCTTGGTTCTTCTGGAATCTGGATGAATGCGTGATAGTTAACTATTATGTGATCATGCATGTGCATGGCATACATGCACAAGCAACACATAAATGCACACAAATGCATACATATATGTGTATCCAATATTTCTAAGATACCTATAATGAGTATAGGCCGATAATACTTTTGTATATTTAACTTTACCCCTTTTGTGGATTGAGTACCTGTTGTGCTAAGTTTTGCAATCAATGTACTTGAATTTTTTTACCTTTATTTGAAGGGCCTATCTAGCTTATGTGGTCAAAATTAGTACAGGCAATGCATTTACTGTTACTTCTACTTGGCATTATATCATTGTATATCTCCACAAAAGCAATAGTAACTATCATGAGCAATCAAATGTGTTGAATTTGGCTAAGTGAGTTACTTTGGTCCTAAATTTAAAAATTGAGAAATTGATTGCACAAAATTAAAATATGTCGTCAACAAGTTCAAGGTACCAAATTATAATTTGGTCAAAAATATATATTTAACATCATTTGATTATTATAATATCAGGATTCTGGCAGATGGTCATATTCCTTGGGCATGCGAGGCATTTTCAAAATTGCATGGACAAGACCTTGTGCGGGCACCAGCTCTACTTTGGTAGCTTGCTTATCTTTCTGCCTTTAAGTTGTGCACTGCACATTTCCAATTCCTGTGTCTCTGCTTGTGCATAATTTTACCCGGCTTCGTATGAAGTTTAAAATTTTTAATCAGTGACGCATTCCACTATCTATTTTATATTATCTTCATCCAACTCTCAAATTGAAATTTGAACCTTGACTAGGCTCTAGATTCGCAAATTTGGCTGTGTTGCCATCCTCATTGGTACTTTGGTAGCATTTACCGAGTCCTGCAAAATCTTTTCTTGAAATTGGTGGGGTATATATAGTATACAAGTGGAACTGAGGGGGATGGGGGAGTAGACTTGATTACCCACAAAAACATGGGGTTAAACATGGCACCACTCAAGTCCAAGGACTGGTTCTGCTGGTTAATGGACAATGTTGTTTATAGGTTATACAGATCTACTGACATGGTCAATTAACATGGCGTTTGCAAGGTAATGAAGATCATATTGTTTTTCTTTGTACTACTAATGACATAATAGTGTCTTAAAAGTCTAAATTGATTCTCCATTGGTTTCACAAAAGAGTCACATTTGCAAAATAAAAAATAATAGATAATAATAATAAAAAATTGTTCCGGTTCTGATTTTTATTGATAGTAGTGTAAAATAGCACGCTGTCCTTGAGTTGTCATCATAATTTCGTTGTCATGCTACCATCAGTCAACTAACAACTTATTTTAGGGGTAACCATGAAATAAAAGTATTTCTTAATATTTGCAAATTTTGGAAATTAGACTCTTTTTTGAAAAGGAAGAATTAGTGTACTAATTCCATTCATTCCGTGGATAATTGTCAGCTTTAAGTGTTGCCTATCAGATCATTTAACAACATAACTTTTTATTTATTTCAAACTAGGTGAGGTCCATTGTGATATTATATGTTACAAATCACGATTGGCTTTGTAAAGTATGTTGGTTAGATAAATGAAGTACAGAAGCCAGCACCCCTTACCCTTCACCAATAATAATATCATTAGTATCATAATGATGTTGTTGGCAGGTGTTGGAGATTATTTATGATCAAACTGTGGAATCATGGCCTCCTGGATGCACGCACAATGAACAACTGTAATGTGATACTTCAACAGTTTCAAAGCCAAGATGCGGATCCTATGAGAAGCTAAAGAGGAGATGCTAAATTTCTGTCTAAAAAGCCATTGATGGGAAGAAGGACAAGCCTTGGTAATTTACTGATAAGCATTTTTAGCAGTTTGGTGTACCCAATCTCTGGCTGTTCAGCCTCCTTTAGGGCATAGTTATTTTGTTTTCATCTTTTTATAATATTTGCACATTTTTTGGTAGAAATATTTGCACCAAATGACATGTTGTATAAATATGTTGCTAATCAATTCTCTCTATTCTGTTGGTGAAAGATGTCTATAGAAGGGAATACTTTTACTATTGGTCAGTGTTTTTGCATGTCATCAAATTTTCTGCCTTTCTTTTTTGGTCATTGAATATCAATATGTATATTTTGATGATGTGTACCATGAGCAACTATTAGATCGATTATACGAAGTTTTCAACATGTGTATTCATGAGCGTCTAGTTCACAATTTAGATTTTAGTATTCTATAGTTTAATATTGTAGACGAGATAGATGTCCAAAATATTCCTTCTTGTACAGGTCTCTCGTCTGCAGTATTAAACTGCAAACGTTAGGTATAGTCAATTGAGAAACGACGTCGTTTTTAAATAAGTTTGGTTCGTAATATTAAACTACGGATGTTAATTTATTTATTTTTTTAGTTTTTTGTAGTATTAAATTACAGATGTCAAATAATTGGGATGAATTTTCTTTAACATCTTTATATTATTAAGGGGTAAAAATCAAGTGTAATAATGGGAGATTTAATTTTTGACTATGATTCAAGTTTGTAACAAAAAAGAAATATTCTAAAATTCACCCTCAATATTTGGAGTTCTTTATTTGACTTTCATGGTCAGCAATAGGTTTCGGAATTAATCGATTCAACGACTAAGGAAATTGAATTTAAGTATAGGATTGAGAAAAATCTAATTTTTATCAAGCCTTCATGGTTTAATGATGAAAAAAATTACTCATAAGGCACCGGATCCACTTTTGTCAAAGGTAAGAATGTTAAATTTCAGTCTAATATTGCAAAAAAAAAAAACCAATTTGAGTTCTGAATTTGATATTGTGGCTTAAGTTGAAACAATTTTATAGGGAACTAATTAAGTTTGTAGTGTTTGAATCCACAGAAATAGAAGAGAAACTAATCATGGAAATAGAAAAGACTAAGGTCGTGTTTGATAAAATTAAATGTTAAGATCTGAATAGTTTAGACATCTGAATAATATAGAGTATCTGTCTAAAATTATATCTGAATAAAAATGATATTTGATAATTAATTATTATAAAATGTCTGAAAATACTATTTTAACCCTCCACCCACTATGATAGACCAATAACTAATGCTGCCCAACTCCAGATTGAAAATTAAAGCCCAAGAAAGAGGTATGTGGAAAAATAGAACTGCAAGTGAGCTTAAAAGCATTGGAAATGTCAAACTTTGAGTCATCAAGTAGCGAACCAACAATTGAAGAATCGCGTATGAAAATAGGGTACCAATGAGACGGATTGAGTAATTTCCAGCTTCATGCGAGATTAAAGGATCTTAACCTATCATTATAAGTAACTTTTCCATGAAGATCCATAGAAGAGATACTGGTAGACAAATTAAAAGGATAGATATAAGAGCGCCATAAGTATAGATTCCAATCTTATGATATTGCCTTGCTCTATAAACTTTTGAAATTGAAGAGAATAGAGAGGAGGAAAAGGGTTATGATCGATTTGGGAATTTAGAAATTGAAGAGGCAGAGGGATATAATAGGAATTTTGTAATATCGAAGAGGTTATTTTTGTCCAAAAATAGTCAATTTCGTTCAGATCCACCTCTGAATAGTATAAATTTATATTTGTCAAAGGTAATTTTTTTTTATCAAACATGTTTAGCCTCTGACCGAATCAGAGGTACTTCTATTAAGAGGTAATCAAACACAGCCTAAGAAACAAAAAAAAAAATGAATTTGACATCCAAAATTTGCTTACATGACTTATTCAAAAATGGCGTTGCACTTTAATACTGCAGACGGAAGACTTGTATAAGGAGAAGTATTTTACACATCTGTCCCGTTCGCAGTATTAAATTGTGAAATATTGAAAACTAAACTACGAACTGGGCTCTATTTAAACATTCAATCATTGAATAAACGCTCACGATCTGTTGTAAGGATAACCTTAATTTAATAAGGTTAATTAGCTATGAATCAGTCTCCATATATGTGACGCCCCCAAAATAGGTATACATCACCCATTCTGAGTCGCCAACTACATGGTACAGAACTCAAATACAAACTTAATTTATACAACTGTTAAGTGTCGTGCAGAATACGACAAAAACATAAGTTGTGAGTTTTAATACAAATATTATCTCCTAAACAATATCCAAACTCAAAATAAGTCCTCGTTATAATTATTATCACACTATTTTATAGAATAGTGAGAACTACTATGACAACCATCTCAGACCGTCACTCTATTTCTCGACTAGTCTCAGCTATATTCTCATTTTCTGAAGGGAACGGTGAAAGAAAAGGGTGAGCTCAACTAGCCCAATCTATCTATACAAAATAGAAGTGTTTTTAAACATACTTAATTTCCCGCTCAAACCATATTTTAAGTTCTTGACCATCAAAACTTTGGGATAAATCTAACCCTTCAAAAAACTTTGAAGGTAATAACTCTCTCTCTCACTCATGCTGCCATGCTGGGTTCGATAAAATACTACCATCTTACTATAAAATATTATATGAAAATGAATATTTTTATAAATATAAGGGATAATTTCACAATACTTTTCTCATATTAATAAATATTTTTATAAATATAAGGGATAATTTTACCATACTTTTCTCATATTAATAATAAATAGATATCACATTAATATAAAAAAAATGAAATTATCACATTGTACTTATAAAAAAATGAAATTTTTACTATAGATATTTTCATATAATAATGACAATTTTTTAATCTGGATTGTCCAAAGTTTGGGATAAATTCTATCCTCCATACTGTCTGAGGCACGGGACTGTTGCTAGTAAATAATATTATGACTAAGATAATGCAGAATAAATTATCGTTAGCCTTCAACAGTATAACAACTGATAGAATACAATAGACAACAAATTTTAGATCAACAACTGCAGCGGAAATAACAATCCATTAGAAGAGTCAAGTAGAGCATAATATCTACAATCTTCTATGATTTGAAAGTTTATCATCAATTTTATCGCTGAGACTCAACTTAATAAATAATCCACATCACTGAATTATCTAGCACTACGGGCCAAAGATATTCATTATTATCACATCAACGAATCATCCATGCACTACGGGTCAAAGATATTCGTTATTATCACTAGTGGTCATGATCATGCCAAATAACAATTTATATTTGCACCCTTGACCGAAGAGAACGCGTGGTCTTGATCATACCAACATCTGTCTATCAATGCACTACGGGCCAATGAAGACTTTTATCACATCATTTATAACATTACAGGTCATGATTACACCGAATAATTCCTGATCATAATCATACCAATCAACAGTCCATCTATGCACTACGGGCCAAAGATGACTTTTATCACAATATAAACATGAGGATGATGACAATGATATAAGAATTCAATTAAACGAAATCAAGGATAAATATTAAAGACTTTAAATTTATCAAAAGTTTAAAAATATCCTAATTGTCAACATGATAATTGCTTTGTAGAGTAAAATTCAATAATAATATTGTATCAAAAATAATTTGAACAGAAAAAAATTATTTTTTATCATGAATAGTACCCCGGTGAATAGTACACATGGTGAATAGTACCCTGTGAATAATATTGTACGTATGAATAGTGCCGTATAAATGAATAGTACTCATGAATAGTACTCCGACATGAAAAGCTTAAAAATGAACAAGAATATTCAGAAAAATATCCTTGTGAAACGATACTAGATGAAGCGCAAATTTCAAAAATATTTTACTAATTTTAAGGAGTATAAAGTCAATACTTAATAAAATGAGTGTAGAATTCAGAATCTGAAGCGAAATAATATTACTTACATAGTACAAAGTATGGAAGAAAATATTATTTCTTACGAATATTGAACAAAAATAATATCCCTTACAACTGTTGAACGAAAATAATATTCCTACGAATATTGAACGAAGATAATATTCCTTACAAATATTAAACGAAAATAATATTCCTTACAAATATTAAACGAAGATAATATTTCTTGCGAATATTGAACGAAATAAAATTTTTTACGAATACGAAAAATAATATCGTAAGCGAATATGAAATAATACCTTACCTTAAAAAGATAGCAACTTCGACTGGTATAGCGGATATATTCTTGAATTTTTTTTTTACTATTTTCTACACTTAAAGCTTCCTTAAACTCAAAAGAACTACGCTCAATATATTATAGAAGAAGAATTCTCTGATTCTGGTGTGATTTTCTTTTCTAAATTGAGCATCCTATTTATAGGAGAATGGTTGGGCACTATTTGAATTTAGAAATCACGGGTGCACAGAGAATTCTTTCACGGGTGAATTTTGATTTTCTGATTTTTTACTATGCAGCACTATGCAAATACTATACATAATAAAATATAATATATTCTATTTTTCATAAAAAAATAAACTTATAATATATATATATATATATATATATATATATATATAATAACCAAAATTTTCCCACCTATGATAACTTTTTACACCCACCCTCCCCGTAACAAAAATTAAGATAATTTCTTCCGACAGTTTTAAAAAATAGGTAAGTGGGGTCCAAATAATAATTAAAATTTATAACAAATACTTCATAAAAATTGTCTCTATTTATCTCAATTCATTTGGCTTCACGAAATACATTTTTAACAATATTTATTAATTATTATTATAATTCGCAATATTTAACAACCAGATTATTTTCAGGAAAGAGTGGGTTTTTCGATAAGAATTTCTCCCTATTGACGCGCAATTAGGTGATCAAACCCCTTTTCTCGACAGAACTTTATAGACATCGTCAATAATGTAAATGATAATATGAATAACTTTGTTGTCTCAATTATTGATTTAATATTATAAAATATTATGACAATAATTGAATCAATAATGTGAGATACTATGCATTAATTACTGAGGCAATAATTGAAATAAAATTGAGTGACTTCTCACGTAAGTATAAATAATCAATATCGTAGCTTCTTATGCAATCACGCCAGACATCGCATTTCTTTTATCATCGAGTAATTCGACAGTTAATCTTGTGAAAACTTTCGTCGTTATTTTTATAAAATGATATTTTTATCGGCTTTTAACTCCGATAATAATTCCGCTAGGGGTCCACTAAATGATTGTGTCGTCGCATTTAATATTACCCGATAAAACGATTATTTCCCGACCAAACGAATATTTTATGACAACTTGCTTACTTTGCAAAATTTATAAATATTACCTACAACTATAACATTATATCAAATCCACACGGACCCTAATATTCAAAAAAAATATTTTGAGAAAATTAAATCTTTATTCATAAAAGTTGGGGTCTTGCAATATATATTTATTGAAATCACTATTGGTCAATTAATTTATAATATTGAGTAGTATAATTATTTCAAAAATAAAAATAATTCGATATTTTTTTTACTATTTAATGAACATGTGAATTTTTCATCAAAATTTTAATGGTTTAAAATTCTTTTAAACTTTTAACGGTTAAAATAATTTTATTGATTCTAATTTTTGATAAGATTGGTCTTAATAACATTAACTATTTATCAACATATTTTGATTATTACTAACAAACTTATTAAGATCAAATAATTGGTATATTAGATAAATTAAGATCCATGGCAACCGGTTGTTGAAGTCACTATTCTAGCAACCAATATGTCCGCTGTTGATTAATAACATGGAATACTGAAATTTGTTAAGTATAGTACCCAACCGCTACAACATGTACTGACTTCTATTATAATAATAGGTCCCCACCTGGTCAAACATTTGTAAATGGGTCTCACTTTGTTATATTTTATTAAAAAAAAAGAAGATTTTTTTAGATATAGCAACCGGCACAACATGTAGCGACTTGGCCTTAATTTTTTTATTTATTTTTTAAACTCCGACCACCACAACCTGTAGCAACTAACCTACTAATTATGAGGAAAGATGTATTCAATGAGGAAAGCATTCATGTTTTCAAATGAGGAAAGATGTATTAGGAAATTATTCATATGGACCGTTATATCTTGTAGCGGTTGAGTACTATTTATTTATTATTAGCAATAGCGGCTTGGTCTTTATTTTTTTAATTTTTTTTACATGTCTTCTGTTATACACCAAAAAATTATTATTATTATTATTATTATTATTATTATTATTATATGTCCCACTTGTCAGATTTAAAAAAAGAATTTTTTTTAAAAAAAAATACCAACTGCTATATGTTGTACTGACTTGGCCTTTAATTTTTTTTTTTGAAACATTTCCGTTGTACACTTTGTCACGCTAGTATAAAATTTTTACATAGATATTATTATTATTATTAACCAAACCCTTTTTTTTCTATTTCTTTAAACTCAAATTATAAATTTATAAACTATTAAAAATGGGTACATGATTTAACATAAAAAAAAGGGTTTGGTTAATAATATCCATGTAAAATGTTTATACTAGTGGGACAAAGAGTACAACGGAAATGTTCCAAAAAAAAATATTAAAGGCCAAGCCGCTAGCTACAATATGTAGCGGTTGATATTTTTTTTAAAAAAAATTTCCTTTTTTTTTTAAATCTGACAAGTGGGACATATAATAATAATAATAATATGATTAATAATAATAATAATAAATAATATTAGTTTTTTGATGTATAATGGAAGGCATGTAAAAAAATAAAATAAAAATAAAAATAAAAATAAAGACCAAGCCGTTATAGCTAGTAGCGGTTGGATTATAAATTTTTTTTATTAATTATTATTATTATTGATATTGTTGTTGTTGTTATTTATTATTATTATTATTATTATTTTATTATAGGGGATTTTTAAAAATAAAATGAATAAATAAATATTACCCAGCCGCTACAAGATGTAGCGACCCATATGAATAATTTCCTAATACATCTTTCCACATTTGAAAACATGAATGCTTTCCTCATTGAATACATCTTTCCTCATAATTAATAGGTTAGCCGCTACAGGTTATGGCGGTCGGAGTTTAAAAAATAAAAAAAAATATTTAATGCCAAGCCGTTACATGTTATATATAGTGGTTGGTATATTTAAAAATTCCCATTTTTTTTAATAAAATCTGATAAAATGGGACCAATTTACACAGATTTGACCAGGTGGGGCCCTATTATTATAATAGAAGCATGTACATGTTTTAGCGGTTGGGTACTATACTTAACAAATTTTAGCCTTCTATGTTGTTGGGAGCAATCAAAAAAAGCCATGGTACAACAGTTTGTAGCAGCTGGGTCAATTAAAATGAGACATATCCCTTTTTAATTGTCCCAACCACTACAAACTGTAGCGGTTTGTTACTATTCATATTAATATTTTGTAATATTATTAATACTATTATATTAATATTTTGTAATATTGGTATTAATAATATTAATATTAATAATAGTAATAACTAATATGAATAGTAATACTAATATTATTATTATTTTTATTAATATAAATATTAATAATATTAATATTATTAACTAATATTTTGTTGTAATTTAAGCTTTTAATTTTTGTCTAGCTCAATTTGAAACTCGATCAAGATTCATAGATCGACTATGAAAAAAAAAGTAAGCAGAGCACAATTGAATCCAAGAATTTCTAAGGATAATATAAATTAGTTAGTAATGTAAGACCCCAACTTTTTATAAATAAAATTGAATTTCCTATATTCATTATTTTGTAATAAAAAGGAGTTAAGTGATATAATACTTTGGTTATGAGTGAAATGTGCAAATTTTACAAAATAAGCAAGTGGATATAAAATATTCATTTTTATTAGGGAATATTAGTTTGGTAAATGGAATATTCTTGTTGTCGGGATATATTAATTTGACGGCGTATGAACCATTCGTGGGCCTCATAATGTAATAAGCTGCTTGGATGAAGAAAATGACAAATTTGAGTTCTTATAAATAACTTGGTAATTAATTATTCTGGTTTACCTTTGATTACTTCGGTGGTTAAAATCTGATGTCTGGCGTGATTGCAAAGATGACACCTGCAGTATGCATGCATTATTAAATTATTGATTCTTACGTAGAGAAGGCACTACTCAATAATTGTTACGATAATTCTTGCTCAAAGATTTTATTTTATTGATTCAATAATTGTTGCGTTGATATTTTATATTATTGTTGTTTCAATAATTGTCATTGCACAATATTTCCCATTATCCGATCAATAATTCATATTATTTGAATAATATTATTAGATAACATTATTCGCAATGTCTAGAAAGTTCAATACAGGAAAGGTTTGGTCACCTAATCAATTACCAAAGATGGAGAAATCCTTATCGAAAAGCCCCTCTTTCAGGAAACTACTGGTTGGCATTATTGTGATTCTGTAATATTATTTGTGAATAATTAATTATTGATTTATATGATAAGAAAATATTTATTTGATGTGGATATAAATAATGGATTTATTTATTTTATGTTGTTATAAATGAAGAAATTTTAGTATGAAATAATTGTTAAAAGTTTGACATATTTTCTGTGGAATTATAATTATTTCTCTGATAAAATATTCAATCATATATATTAGTATAATAATTGTTTAAATAATAATTTTATTATAATATATATATAAACATGTGGTTAAAGAAACGGAAGTAAGCAAGATGTTTTTGAATACCTTGTTGGTAACATGGTTTGGTTGGTGGAATTGGTGGGTGAGAAAGTTGCCTGCAAATTCTTAATTTTCAAATGTATTACAGGAGCTTTGTTTTTTTTGTCAAAGATGATTCATGCCTTGTTTTCTTTTTCAAAGCTGGCTTGTTTCTTTTTCTTTCCTGCAATTCATTTTTCAAAGGGTGGCCCCACCCATATGGAATATATGTTAGGCTTGAAATTTAGGCAGAAAAGTTAGGCAAAGAAGTTAGGCAAAACTGCTTAACTTTTCTTTCCTTCCGTTGCTATAAATAGGGGGTAACCCCTCCTTCCTCAACACACCACTTTCAAATCAGAAATTCTTATTCTAGAGTATTGTGAGTATTTTTTTGAATATAAGAATACTTTGATCGTAGTTTTTCTATAAGATTTTCTCAGAATAATATCTGATATTCCAGTCAAATCCAAGCTTCTACTAAGGTAAATGATATTATTTTATTGCAATACTCGTGAGAAATATTATTTTCTTTCATACTCCATATTATGTAAGCGATATTATTTCATCTTGTATTCTTAAATTTGAACTTACTATGGTAAGTATTGCTTCTATAATTCCTGAAATGATTAAAAATTTCGCTTCATCTAATATCATAGGAATATTGATCTGAACTTTTTTATCAAATTTAGAACTTTTCATGGTGAATCATTCACGAGTCGCTTCACGATTCTTATTCACGGTCTTGTTCACGAGTCTTTGTTCACTCTGCATTGCTTCATCGTCTTGTCACAAAAAAAATATATATTTTTTTCTTCCTTTCAAGTTATCTGTTATGACCCTTATTCTTAAAATTGAATCCATGTTTTGATCTTCACTATGGATTATTATGAAGTGTTTTTAAACTTGAATTATCTAAAGTACGAATCTCTAATCTTTATCCTTTTGTCTCACTGGATTCGTTCTTTAAAATATTTTTCATCATCCTCAGTCCTTAATGGTGATACTTGATGAATATCTTTGGCCTGTAGTGCAAAGATGTATGATTACCTGATGAATATCTTTGGCCCGTAGTGCAAAGATGAACAGGTGTTGAGATGAACATGACCAACTGGTGATACAAATGAATATATTTTTGCGTAGTGCAAAGATGAATATTTGATGCAAGATGTATATTGATTGATGTTACAGGGATAAAATATTGATGATGGACTTTTAAATTCATAGATGATAGTAGATTTCATTCTCTACTTAACTCTTCTAATGAATTATTATTTCCGCTGCGAATATTGATCTAAAACTGGTTCTCCATTATATTTTATCTGATTTGTTGAAGGCTAACGATAAATTGTTGTTCTTTATCTTAGTCATAATATACTTTACTAGGTTAGTTGAGCTCATCCTTTTCCTTTTTGTTCCATTTTTCTTCTCAGGAGGTGAGAATGTAGCAGGAACCAGTCGGGGTAAAGAGTAATGGTCTTAGACAGTTATTTTAGCAGTCCTCGCTAGTTTTGAAGAATAGTGTATCAATAAATGTAATGAGGACTTATTTGAGTGTGGATATTGTCTAGAAGACAATATTTGTATTTAAACTCACAGCATGTGTGTTTGTCGTATTTTGCACGACAATTGTAATAATAAAAGTTGTAGTTGTTTCTGTACCATGTATTGGCGACTCAGAATGGGTGATGTATACCTATTTTGGGGGCGTCCACGGTTATCGTCGAGTTTACTGATATAATCTCTCAAGCGATATCGGGGAATAGAACTAGAAGGGGAGAGATGAGTAAATCCTTCGCTAGTGTGTCCTACCTACTCTTATTTATTGGTCTGTCATAATATAGGGATATTATGTGATATGTTAATTTGTTTAAATTAACCCTTATTTTATGGAAGTTTTTAAGAATGGCAGCTGAGAACGTTAACAATGGAGTCTATGAGACTGTGGAATAACCTTTGATTACCAACCAAGAGAATGTGCAACAGGAAGGCAATATTCCTCCTGTAAACAACACTATCGAGCAAACGATGAATGATGCGATGTTTAGAAGCTTTTTGCAGTTCATGCAAAGTCAGACGAGGGAGACTCGTGTACAAAATATGGGTGGAAATGATAAGCACGCATCTGTCACATCACATGCATGCGATTCGAGGAGTTGGGACCACCAGATTTCTGGAGAAAACCCGATCCGATTAAGGCGGAAACATGGGTCAAGCAAATCACCAATATATTCGATGTCTTGGGTTGCATGGAGGAACAGAAGGTTCCATTCGCCACCTTTATGTTCCGTGGTGAGGCAGATTACTGGTGGAAATCAGAAGCATACCCACCACCATAGCACTTTCAACATGTATTGGGAAAAATTTCAAAAAGCGTTCAATGACAAGTACTTTCCTAAAAGTATTAAATCATATGAAGGAGGTAGAGTTTATTAGATCGAACGTAAACAACATGTACGGTGTCCCAAAGACGAGGCAAAGTTCATGAGTTATCCGGTTTCACACCTCATTTGGTAGAAAATGAAAGCGATGACGCAGATGTTTCTGAGAGGTCTAAAACCCGAGATTCGACAATATCTTATCTCTCATAAATTTTCTTTATATTTAGATGTTGTAAACAGGGCTCAATTATTAGAGCGTGATAATGAGTATATTCAACCGAGGGACCACAACCAGGGTCATACAGGTGACAACAGTCATCGAAGCGATGATAACCAGTGAGGAGGGAAGAATACGGACAAAAGCGTTAACCACTCAGGTGGAAATCGTGGCCATAATAATAGGAGATTGCATGGCATGCCAGTATCCATAGTTTCGAATCGTGACCCAAGATTTACTTCACGATTTTGGGTTAACTTGCAGAAAGCTATGGGGATGGATTTACGATTCAGTTCGGCGTATCATCCTCAAACGGACGGGCAATCGGAAAGGACTATTCAAACCCTTGAAGATCTATTTAGACTCTGTGTCCTAGATTTCAAAGGAAGTTGGGATAAATACCTACCACTGATAGAATTCTCCTACAACAACAATTATCAAGCAAGTATAGGCATGGCTCCATTCGAGGCATTGTATGGACGAAAGTGTCGCTCTCCGGTATGTTGAGACGAGGTGGGTGAAGTAACGTTGTTGGGACCAGAATTAATACGCATGACTACAGAAAAGATTCAAATGATCCGGCAACGTATAAAGACCTCACAAGATCGACAAAAGAGTTATGCTGATCTTCATCGAAAGGATGTTGAATTTAATATTGGAGATCATGTACTGTTACGTATTGCTCCATGGAAGGGAGTTACAAGATTCGGGAAAAGAGGAAAGCTCAATCCACGATTTATTGGTCCATTTGAGATTCTTGACCGAATAGGAAATGTGACCTATAGACTCGCATTATGTGACGCCCCCAAAATATAGGTATACATCACCCATCTTGAGTCGCCAGATACATGGTACAAAATTCAAATACAACTTAATAATACAAATGTCATTCCAAAATACGACAAAAACATAATCGAGAGTTTAAATAGAATATTGCCTTCTGACAATATTCATTCTCAAATAGAGTTCTCGTTACATTTATTGTCACACTTATTTAATGAATAGTGAGGACTACTAATCTTATCATCCGAATCATCAATCCGTTTCCGACTTCGTCTCAATTATATTCTCATTTTCCTCAAGAGAACAATGAAGGAAAGGGTGAGCTCAACTAGCCGATGAAAAATATTATAACTAAGATAATGCGTAATAAATTATCATTAGTCTTGACAATGTTAAAAGCGATAAAATACAATAGTATATAAAGTTTAATCTGCAATAAAAGCAA
The DNA here is from genome assembly GCA_020205605.1 of Panax ginseng. Taxonomy (NCBI): domain Eukaryota; kingdom Viridiplantae; phylum Streptophyta; class Magnoliopsida; order Apiales; family Araliaceae; genus Panax; species Panax ginseng. The sequence goes on from CM035144.1 coordinate 130,945,652, forward strand.
GCAATCCATTAAAAGAGTCAAGTAGAATAAAATCTACTATCTTTTATGATTTAAAAAGTTTTTCATCATTTTTATCACGGGACTCGACAATAAAATAATCCACATCATCGAATTCATCAACGCACTACGTGCCAAGGATATTATTTAGTATCACGACCACGAATTATCCATGCACTACGCCGAAAGATAATTGTGTTTTCATCAACGATCTTGATCATGCCATAAAACAATTCATCTTTTTCTCCCTTGGCAAGAGAATCCATAGCCATAATCATACCAAAAACTCGTCCATCAATGCACTACGGGCCAATGAGGACTTTTTCCACATTATTTGTAACATTACGGTAATGATTATACCAAATAATCCTCAGTCATAATCATACCAAGTCCATCTATGCACTACAGCCACACGAGATGACTTTTAACAAAATATAAACATGAGGATGATGACAATGATATAAGAATTCAATAAAACAAGTTCAAGAATTAAATTATCCGAGAACTAATAACGTTCAAATTGTCGACATGATACTTCTTTGTAGAGTAAAATTCAAGAATGCTCGGAAGAATATTTTCATGAAAAGATCTTTGGATGAAGCGCAAATATCGAGGATATTCTACTAATTTCATGGAGTATAAAGTCAAAACTTTAACTAACATAGTATAATAAAGAATGGAATAACAAAAGAAATCACCACGCGCTGCGAGATTGCAGCATAGATACATATTATTCTAACGAATAATAAATAATCGGAACCGGTCGGTGTAATATCATGCCGGCGGGATATTCCAATGAATAATAAAGAATGGAATAACAATGAAATCACCATGCATGCGGTACATCGCATAGACATGTTATTCTAACAGAATAATAAATAACGGAACCAGGTCATGTGAAATTCGCACCGACAGGATGTTCCAAAAAGAATAATAAAGAATGGAATAACAACGAAATCACCATGCATGCGGTATTAGCATGACAAGTTATTCCAATGAATAATAAATAATCGGAACCAGTCCGGCCCACAGAAAACGCATGCAGACGTGATATTCCATTCCAAATAATAATAAAGAATGGAATAACAAAAGAATTTCACCATGTATAAGCGGTACTTGGCATAAGCAGTTATTCCAACATAATAATAAAGAATGGAATAACGTAAGAAATTCACCAAGTATAGGGTAGTCAGCGTATACTGAGTTATTCCAATGTAATAATAAAGAATGGATTAATGAAGTTCTCTTCATGAATACAAAAGAAATAATACCCCTTACAATACAACACATAATATCCCTTACCTTATAAAGAAGAGAGACTACGGCGGTAGAAGGCGAGATATACTTGAAGAAACTTGACTTCGCTCAAAGCTTTTTTAAACGCTTTAAAGAAATACGCTCAAGATTATAGAAGAAGAATTCTCTCTACAATTTCTCTCTAGAGTTTCGATTGAATTAAGTAAAAATAATGAAGGAATGAGCTTCATTTATAGAAGAATGGATTGCATAAGTAACTAATTCATGAGCTGTCCGTTTGATTTACTTTTAATCTGGACGGTCCATATTTAAAGTAAAATCTTTTAAATAAAATATAATATATTCTATTTATAATCTAATAAAACGAATAACTTTATAAAAGTATTTTGTTTTATATAAAAAATTTTTTACTATGCAAAAATACTATGTAGGCATTATGCAACACTATGCATAATAAAATATAATATATTCTATTTATAGAATAACTTTAAAAAATATTACATTTTATATAAAAAGATTTTACTATGCAAAATACTATGCATAATAGAATATAATATATTCTATTTATAGAATAACTTTATAAAAGTATTACATTTTATATAAAAGCTTTTACATTTTATTACATTAATAATATCAATAAAATAAAACCGGTGACTTTATCACGTAAGCATCAATAATCAATCTGGTGTCTTCTTACGCAACCACGCCAGATTCATCGCATTTCTTTTACTACCGGTAGTTCAACAATAATAATGATGTAAATTTCTAGTTATTTTCATAAAAATATATTTTGTCGTTTTCTCAATCAAATAATAATTCCGTTCCAATGGGGTCCACCAATGATTATTGTGTCGTCGTCGAATATTCTCCGACCTGAAAGAATATTCCCCACCAATCGAATATAATATAACAACTTGCATACTTTGCAAAATTTATAAATATTACCCACAACTATAACATTATATTAAATCAACACCATAATATTCAAAAAAAAAAATTCGAGAAATTTAAATCTTTATTCATAAAATTTGGAATTTTACACATTACCTCCAAGCATGTCTCGTGTTCATAATGTTTTTCATATATCTATGCTTCAGTAAATATGTGAAAGACCCAAACCACATTATTACGTTAGAACCGCATTGAGATAGCCAAAGATTTAACGTGACGAGGAGGTACTGTCACAAGATATTGGATAGGAAAGAAAGATGTCCTACTTAACAAAGGTTATACCACAAGTCAAGATTTTATGGAGAAACCATCTTTGTTGAAGAAATGACACGGAGTTGGAATCGAAATGAAAGCGAGGTACCTCACCTTTTCAAACACTGCCGAGTGCGTCGTCAATTTCGAGGACAAAATTTCATAAGGAGGGGAGGTTGTAAGACCCCAACTTTTTATAAATAAAATTGAATTTCCTATATTCATTATTTTGTAATAAAAAGGAGTTAAGTGATATAATACTTTGGTTATGGGTGAAATGTGCAAATTTTACAAAATAAGCAAGTGGTTATAAAATATTCATTTTTGTTTGGAGAATATTCATTTGGTCGTGGAATATTCTTGTTGTCTGGGAATATTCATAATACGGCAAGCTAAATGACCATTCGTGGGCCTCATTAATGAATAAACATCTTTGATGAAAAAAATGACAAATTTGAGTTCTTTATAAATAATTGTTGTAATTATTACCGATTTACACATTTGGATTACCGGTGGTTAAAATACAATAATATGTGTGGTTCGCGATGATCATCACCACAGTATTTCACATATTGTTGAATTATTGATTCTTACGTAAGAAGGCACTACTCAATAATTGTTACAGTAATTATTGCTCAATATTTTATTTTATTGATTCAATAATTCTTTGCGTTGATATTTTATATTATTATTGTTGTTTCAATAATTGTCATTGCACAGTATTTCCCATTATCCGATCAATAATTCATATTATTTGAATAATATTATTAGATAGCATTATTGGCAATGTCTAGAAAGTTCTGTCTAAGGAGAGGTTTGGTCACCTAATTGCGCGCCAATAAGGAGAAATTCTTATCGGAAAACCTCCTCTTTCCTGGGAACGGACTGGTTGTCATTATTGTGATTCTGTAATATTATTTGTGAATAATTAATTATTGATTTATATGATAAGAAAATATTTATTTGATGTGGATATAAATAATGGATTTATTTATTTTATGTGGTTATAAATGAAGGAACTTTAGTATAAAATATTTGTTGAAAGTTTGACATATTTTCTGTGAAATTATAATTATTTCTCTGATAAAATATTCATTCATATATATTAGTATAATAATTGTTTAAATAATGATTTTATTATAATATATATATAAGCATGTGGTTAATTAGAAACTGAAGTAAGCAAGATGTTTTTGAATACCTTGTTGGTAACATGGTTTGGTTGGTGGAATTGGTGGGTGAGAAAGTTGCCTGCAAATTCTTAATTTTTAAATGTATTACAGGAGTTTTGTTTTTTTTGTCAAAGATGATTCATGCCTTGTTTTCTTTTTCAAAGCTGGCTTGTTTCTTTTTCTTTTCTGCAATTCATTTTTCAAAGGGTGGCCCCACCTATATGGAATATATGTTAGGCTTGAAATTTAGGCAGAAAAGTTAGGCAGAGAAGTTAGGCAAATCTGCTTAACTTTTCTTTCCTTCCGTTGCTATAAATAGGGGGTAACCCCTCATTCCTCAATACACCACTTTCAAATCAGAAATTCTTATTCGAGAATATTGTGAGTATTTTCTTGAGTATAAGAATACTTTGAGCGTAGTTTTTTTGCAAGATTTTCTCAGAATAATATTCGATATTTCAGTTAAATCCAAGCTTCTACTAAGGTAAAGGATATTATTTTATTGCAATACTCGTGAGAAATATTATTTTCTTTCATACTCCATATTACGTAAGCGATATTATTTCATCTTGTATTCTTAAATTTGAACTTACTATGGTAAGTATTGCTTCTATAATTCCTGAAATGATTAGAAATTTCGCTTCATCTAATATCATTTCATAGAAATATTGATCTGAACTTTTTAATCAAATTTGGAACTTTTCATGACTGAGTACTGTTCACAGTTACTATTCACGAGTATTGTTCACGTTACTGTTCACGGGTACTGTTCACAAAAAAAATATTTTTTTTTCTTCCTTTCAAGTTATCTATTATGACCCTTATTCTTAAAATTGAATCCATGTTTTGATCTTCACTATGGATTATTATGAAGCGTTTTTAAACTTGAATTATCTAAAGTACGAATCTCTAATCTTTATCCTTTTGTCTCACTGGATTCGTTCTCTAAAATATTTTTCATCATCCTCAGTCCTTAATGGTGATACTTGATGAATATTTTTGGCACAGAAGTGCAAAGATGTGGCCGTAGTACAAAAAGATGAAACGGTGTTGAGATGAAACACGACTAACCTGGTGATCAAAATGAATATCTTTGGCCCAGAGTGCAAAAGATGAATATTTGATGCAAGATGTATATTGATTGATGTTACATGGATAAAATATTGATGATGGACTTTTAAATTCATAGATGATAGTAGATTTCATTCTCTACTTAACTCTTCTAATGAATTGTTATTTCACGCGAATATTGATCTAAAAACTGGTTGTCCATTATATTTTATCTGATTTGTTGAAGGCTAACGATAAATTGTTGTTCTTTATCTTAGTCATAATATTTTTTACTGGGCTAGTTGAGCTCATCCTTTTCCTTTTTGTTCCATTTTTCTTCTCAAGAGGTGAGAATGTAGCAGGAACCAATCGGGGTAAAGAGTGATGGTCCTAGACAGTTGTTTTAGCAGTCCTCGCTAGTTTTGTAGAATAGTATATCAATAAATGTAATGAGGATTTATTTAATTGTGGATATTGTCTAGAAGACAATATTTGTATTTAAACTCACACAGACGTGTGTTTTTGTATATTTTACACAATTGTAATAATAAAAGTTGTAGTTGTTTCTGTACCATGTATTGGCGACTCAGAATGGGTGATGTATACCAATTTTGGGAGCGTCACAAGTAATATTAATAATATTAATATTATTAATACTAATATTATAAAATATTAATATAAGTATTAATAATATTATAAAATATTATTATTAATATTACAAACTATTAATATGAATAGTAACAAGCTGCTACAGCTTGTAGCGATTGGGACAATTAATTAAAATGGGATTTGCCCTTTTTTAATTGTCACAATAGCTACAAGCTGTTGTCGCATGACTCTTTTGATTGATCCTAGCAACCGGTTGTCATGGATGCGGACACACACACACACACACACACACACACACACACATATATATATATATATATATATATATATATATATATGGCTAGACTCTCAAGCGAATTAAAAACGAACCGATTATAACAACGTTTTTTTCTGTCGTTACAATATAAAAAATCGATTTTTTGTACTATAGCGACGAAAGTGCTTGACTCTTTTTTTTTTTTTTATCATTTTAATGTGTTAGCACAAAGGGATGTCTGCGACCCTTCATTACACTTTTTTACCTAATTTCTCCTCATATTTAGTTTTAGAAAAAATTACATTAGTAACAATACATTTGTATTGACTCATAATTGTGGTGTTGCTAAAAACATTTTTTTTAGCTAAAAAAAAGTATCAAGGAAAGTGCATGAAAAATATATGTTGTGTGGAGACTCAACTCGTTTGTTTAGAAAAGTGTAATGGAGAGTGAGATTAATCCACATTTCCTGAAAACAAACAAACAAACAAACAAACAAAAAACTATCAGAAGTGTAGAAAAAACAGCGACTTGTCCAAGTTACGCAAAATGCGTAAAGGTTAATACAATATATATATATATATATATATATATATATATATATATATATATATATATATATATATATTAGAAATTTATATGTATATACACAACCATGTATTCTGTGATAAATTTATGATGACAGATTTTTTTAAATTTATATAACGATTTGTAAATTATCGTTATAAATTTCAGAATAATTATGACATGACGGGTGAAACCGTCATTATAACCCAAAAAAACCTTCGCTTATGGCATTTTACGCATGTCTGCATGATATATACATATTTTTCCCATATATTAAAATATATATATATATATATAGATATATATATATAGAGAGAGAGAGAGAGTATACCGTATACATCGATGGAACCATGCACAACGCAGTGTCTCTCTATCTCATCAAAAAATTTCCTACAAACTGATGACTGTTGATGGCATATCATCATGAGTTAATTATCATGTTTTGAAAACCTTACTTGATGAAATGCCATAAACATCACCGGATTATAGCAATTTTTGTACAGCCTTTAATTCAGGGGATCATCGATTTCATATTCGATATATAATTAAAAGTACTAGCTAGCTCATATATATATATATATATATATATATATATATATATATATATATATAGACACACACACCCCACTGTAATTATATCCTCATGACTTGAAAGAGGGGGAAAATATATCTGGTCAAAATTATTAATCTGACTTTAAGTATGGAATTTATTGTAAGAGTCGGTGAGAAAAAAACGTTTATCTAATTTATATCTATTGCGTGAAACTGTTGTCATCTACTGCATGAATTTCTGTAGCCAGACACGTGCATGTAATTAAAGTTTATCTAAACGTTCAAAAACTTCCAATTAATATTAAAGGTGTAATGAACGGAGTAGTATAAAATAAGATTTGATTGAGACTCGTTTAGCTGACAAATCGAGAACGATCTTGAATCGTGCCCGAACAATTTAAATTTTTCGAACGAATATGATCCGAGTATCAATAAAAAATTACAATTTAAGGATGTTCAAGTAATTTATCGAACTTTAAAATTTATTCATATTTAAATTATTTATATTTCGAGCTCGAATCAAATTATTAATCGAACGAGTACAAATCGAACTCGAACTATTTGTTCATTTTACTACCTTAACATGCATCATCAAAACTTATTCATTCCATAAAAAGCAAAACACATATATCAAGTAATTAAGGAGTGCAAATTACAAAGGATAAAAATAAAGTTAAACAAAAGCCTTTGCCCTAATGCCTTTTACATTAAAAGGAAATTAATATTTGGCTTCAAAATGAGGAAATATTTTATCTGACGTTCCATATATATACAAGTATCATTTTGACTTTACAATTAAAGACTATTTATTATAAAATTTTAAAATTTGAAATTGATATATTTTCATTTTAATTTTAAAAATAACAAAATTTATTATAATTTTATAATTGTGTTGTCTAAAATTAAAATCATATATTAATTTTGAATATGAAAACATCTCAATTGGACTTTAAAAAGTTTGGAATTGCGAAAGTATATTTTTATTTTCAGAAAATAATTTTCTTAACTAAATATTTAGTATTGGAATTTTAATTATAACACATCGAAGTTAGTTCTTTGAATAATTATTAAGTAAATATAAGATTTCCTTATTAAAAGTTAGATTTATCGGTTCATAATAAGCTCAAAGGTTATTTATTGCACGTGTATAAAACCTTCTTGTCATCATATCATCTGTGATACCAATACATGCAAAATTATACATATTATAGAGATGATACATTATATATATTTTCTCTCTCGTAATAAACGTCCCAATTAGTTTAATTTTAATAGTTGACAAACATTTAAATTAATAAATAAATAATATTTATATAAAATTAATTTTAAATTACGAAAACTTGACATTAATAGAAAATGCGTAGTTTATTATCTCTCGGCATCTATCTTGATAATATTTAGGATTTATTAATTTTAAAAATAATCAATTTAATTACGAAAGTCAAACTATGACATTTATTATTGGGGGCAGAGGGAGTATTTGTTTAGTGTCATGTAAATACCATCCATCGTACCATGTATATGCTTTAATTTTCAATGGTATTTTCGTATCACCACCGGGCTAATTAATTACCTTGCCAAACGTAAACCATATGAATCGTGGATTTGTAAATTAAAAGAATAAAAATATAGCAATAAATTTATTAATAGATGATTAGAAGAAACAAGGTGCAATAAACAGATGCTATGAAGAAAAGAAGCTGCAGGTTCCCTCTCTTATACAACATGCCTATAATTAAAAGGAGGCAATAACAACGCACAGATTGCGTAAAACGTGTAGTTTTTAACACACACACACACACACACACACACACACACACACACACATATATATATATATATATATATATATATATATATATATATATATATATGAGTCCGGATCCAGTCCGGGATTTTTTTTTTGCTTTTTCTTTTTGAAACAACTAAAAAAAAATAAAATTTATGGAATTGGAATTTTTACATGTCTACGATGTTTTGGGCGTGATTTGGATGCTTATACTAAAATATTTCATGCAGATGCAGGCGGTATCGCTGTTCATACATTGGTTGGTATAGGTATTAAAAACACACCCAAAACACTGTATTGTGGAAAAATTTCAGTTCCATAATTTTTTTTTTTTTTTTAGTTGTTTCAAAAAAAAAAAGCAAAAAAAAAAAAAAAAATTTGGGTCCGGATTTTAGGACCAGTCCGAGATCCCGGACTGGATCCTCATTCATATATATATATATATATATATGGGATTCAATCCATGATAATCGGTTATCATTGTCACTATTTCAACAACCAACATTCGAGACGTAGATCAATTAAATTGAAGGCTGAGACCGGTTTAGAAAAGTACATGGCCGCTACATGTTGTAGTGGTCCGAATAACAATTTTATTTTAATAATAGGACCCTACCTGGTCAAACATTGCTTAAATGGGTTCCACTCTGTCAGATTTTATTTAAAAAATAGATTTTTTTTTTTAAATATACCAATTGTTATAACATGTAGCGGCTTGGCCTTAATTTTTTTTTAAACTCTCACCGCGTCAACCTGTAGCGGTTAACCAATCTATATTAATTTATTACTCCCTCCGTTCCTAAAAGATTGTCGTTTTAGAAAAAAAAATTTGTTCCAAAAAATTTGTCGTTTATAATTTTCAAGGAAAATAAATTATTTACTTTCCTATATTACCCATACTTTCTCTCATTGTCCTAAGAAATTCTCTCTCTTGTATTAATAGTTTTCAACTTCCCATAAAGGGGTAGTGATGGAATTTCAAACAAATTTTACTTGGTAAATGATACTTTCTTAATCTATGTGGCAAAACTTTAAACGACAATCTTTAGGAACGGAAGTAGTATTAAGCAAGATGTATTCAATAGGTGAACTTTCATGCTTAATGTATTCATTAGGTGAACTTTCATGTATTTAATGAGGAGGCTGCTACATCTTGTAGCGGCTGTACATTTATCCCCCCGAATTGATATATTTTTTTAAAAAAAATTCCTATAATAATAATAATAATAATTAATATTGTCATTATTATATTAATATTACTAATATTATTAAAAAAATAATAACAACAACAATAATAATAAAATTTATTATTATAATTAATATTATTATTATTATTGTTATTATAATAATTAACTTACTTATGATAACAATATTAATTAGTAATATATAATAACAATATTAATAATAATAATAATAATTATTATTATTATTATTATTATTAATAATAATGTTATTATTGTTATTTTTTTTTTTTAATAATATTAGTAATATTAATACAATAATAAAAATATTAATTATTATTATTATTATTTTGGGATAATTTTTAAAAATATACATATATCAATTCGAGGATAAATGTACAAATTGCATAAAGATGTAGCTTACTTCCCCATTGAATTCATGAAAGTTCACCTATTGAAATACATTAAGATGAAAGTTCAAGCATCGATACATCTTGCTTAATAATAAATTAATATAATTGGTTACCGCCACAGTGTCATGGCGGTGGGAGTTTAAAAAATAATTATGCTGCCAAGCCGCTACATGTCAGAATGTTGAGTACGCATATTTTTAAAAATAAATCTATTTTTTAAATAAAATTTGATAGAGTGAGACCCATTTAAGCAAGGTTTGACCAGGTGGGGTCCTATTATTAAAATAAAAATAAAGATTCGCCGGCATGACATGTAATAATGAGTACTTTTCTAAACCGATCTTAGCCTTCTATTTAATTGATTTACGGCTTGGATGTTGGTTGCTGAAATAATGACAATGATAACCGGTTGCCATGAATTGAATATATATATATATATATTCATAACATGTATTTGTTATGGATGAAAAATGAGTAAATAGCATCTCTACCTTACGTTATAATGGTGAATGACTTGGATTAAAATTTTGGGGCCTTTTAGTAGATGGAATATTTTTATTTTTTGACAAATATGCCTCTTTTAGCCCAAACAGACGAAGCAAAAACATGTTTTTTAAAAGGTCCGCAAGTTATTCTAGCGGACAGGGGGCTCTGGAGTCCTTATTATATTAGTTTGAAGCAACACGGTTAAAGTGGAGTTCGAATTATATTATAGAATTCTATATATGTATAGGAGATATCAATTTTGTCAACGAGTCTTAATTACACTCTACAATTCCATATATGTATAGGAGATATGGGGGGTATAATCGTTCAAATGATGCCGAATTGTGTAGTTATCCGCTAGAAGGACTAGAAGATGATGTCCCCAAAATTTTAATCCAAACTGTTCACCATTGTAACGAAAGGTAGAGATGTTATTTGCTCATTTTTCATCTATAGTAAATACATGTTATGAATCATTTTCCATATATATATATATATATATATATATGGGATCCAATCCATGACAATCGGTTGCCAGATCACTATTCATGGCAACCAACTTGTCAGCCGTAGATCAATTTAATAAAAGTTTGAGATTGAAACAATTTTATACCCAGCCGTTACATGTTTCGGTTTCTAATTTAAAAAGTGGGCCCCAACTAGTTAAACACATGTGTAAATAGGTTCCACTTTGTGATCTTTTATATGAAAAAAAAAAAAGAACCGTTGCACAATGTAGCAACTTGATTTGTCGCCACTACTACAAAACAGTAAATAGAAAACGCGGAAAAAACGTTGTGGTTTCAATCAAAAAAACGTCGTGGTTAAAGGTGTCATCTATTTGACACCCTTACACAACGTTTTTAAAACGTTGTAGTTAAGACACATTCTACAACGTTTTTTATGGAAAGAAACGTTATAGATTTATTTTCCATAAATTAGTAGATACTTAAAAACGCTGTAGAAGGGTTAAAAATGTTGTAGAATGTATGATTCCACAACGTTTTTAAAATGTTGTAGATAAAAAAAAAAAAAAAAAAGGGTCGTGGTTCACCTATATTACCAATGCACCTGCAATATGCTAATGCCATGATATATAGCTAAAAGGTCTAAATTCTCATTTAAATTTAAAGCCAAAATGTATCAACTATTTTGATTTTTTAAAGTTAAATTGACCATTTTTAAAATTAATCTTTTAACTATTTTTGCTAAAATATAGGTGAAGAGATTATAACCAAAAGAAAGTATATATAATTTATTACTAACCTCAATTTTTATAATTTTAAAAATAGATTTATATATGTTTAATTATTAATTCTAAAAATAGTCAATTTAACTTAAAAAAATTAAAATTGAACAATTAATTTGAGACGAAAAGAGTATTTTGTAGTAGTGCGCATTATTAAAGTCACTTCATTAATTTACACTTATTGTTCTTTAAGAAAGAGAACCGCTACACTTATTAATTTACTTGATGCTTTGCATTGTGATCTTTTATATTAAAAAGGTATAGTGGCTTGGTGCCATTATTATTAAAGTCACTTGCCATTCATTATTATTATTAAGTCACTTGAGAAAGAAAGAGAAATGCTACACCATGTAGCGGTTTGCATATTAAAAATATTATTTTACTTTATATTTTTTTTATCGTTTCATTATTAAATTATTTGTTGTTAGAAAAAAAGGTTTTTTTATAAAAAAATTTGATTTTAATAATAATAATAATAAGATTATTATTATTATTATATTAAACTTATAATAAATTATGGAAGATTAATGGGGATTAACGAAATGTTTGATTTCATAAAATAAAACTATAAAAATATTAATTAATTTAAGGTAATAATAATAATAATAATCTTGTGTTACTGTTTTTATTATTATTATAAATATTTTTTGTTATTGTTAATAATATTAATATTATTTTTAACAATATATTACCGACCGCTACAATTTTAAGCGGCTGCCAAAAAGAAAAAGTATAAATCGCTTTAGCGTGTAGCGGTTGGTTCCCTTTATTTTTTGCATTTTTCTAAGGAACGATGCAATTAAAAAAAAAAAAAAGAGGAGCCGCTAGCGATCTATAATTTTTCTAAAACGTGTATGCTTGTTTCAGTTGTTTGATATAAGTTTAATTTATATAAAAATTTCCCTGAACGCGTTGTTGTTTTCTAAATCAGACTTATCTTTGCTTCTTTTGTTCTTTTATCTGCCTTTTTATTTCTTGAAGGTGGTTGTTGTTATGTGATGTACACTGCAACAAGGTGGTTGTTATATATGTGAAGTTGTTACGTGGATGTTCTGAAGCAGGGTTGTTATGTGATGTACGTACACTAGTAATGTGATGCGATGCGATGCGATGTGATGTTGCAGGGTTGTAATGTGATGCGGGATGGTTATGTGATGTACAGAGAGGGTGGTGTAATGATAGTCCGCTAGTATTACTAGCGAATTGGACAGCTATTGAGCATAACTTCTTACCGTCGTTCTTGATATGCATAGCATGTCTAACGGACACAACATATATATACAATGCACTGACTTCTACAATAAACTATTGTCTTAAACTAAATTTCCACAACACATTACTCGACTTAGATTAGGAATTGAATATGGACAAAACTGATATCTCCTAACATATATGGAATTTTATAATGTAATTAAAACTCGTTGACAAATATATATATATATATATATATATATATATATATATATGTAATTCTATAATATAATTTGGACTTTGCTTTAACCGTGTTGCTTCAAATTTATATAATATAATAAGGACTCCTGAGCCCCCTGTCCCCTAGAATAACTAACGGACCTTTTAAAAAACATGTTTTTGTTTCGTTTGTTTGGAATAAAAGGGTTATATTTGTCAAAAAAAATAATTTATTTCATCCGTTAGAAGGACTAGCGGATGACGCCCCCCAAAATTTTAATTCAAGCCATTCACCATTGTAATTGTCTATTTTTCATCCATAGTAAATACATGTTATGAATCATTTATATATAATAGATTCGTTAGTTTTTTATGAGAAGAGCGATATGATACTAGCTATTTAATCTAATTCGTGATTCGAAAAATATTGATTATTGCTTCTTTTTTTTTATGATATATTTTTTACATGCCTGATTTTTTTGACTAGGAAGTGGGATATTTTCATATGCATGATATTTTTTGACTAGGAAGTGGAACTCAAATTCATAAAAATATGATATTTTTATATATATTATTTTTTTGACTACAGAGTGGAACTCATATCCATAAAAGTATGATATTTTTACATGCATTATTTTTTTTGACTAGAAAGTGGAATCCATATTCATGTAAGATGGATCTTGAAATTAAAATCACTTTTCTTGATTTATTGTTGTATTGAGTTGTCCTAGTAGCCTGCAACTACTTATGATCAGAGCTAGTCATTTGGTGTAAAATGGATGAACTTAATTCTCCAATTAATGATTATAAAATAATTACCAAGCGAACTAGTATATTAATCTCTTGAGACGTTTTGGTCATGGAGCTCATAATAATGAAATTACTTGTAAATTTTATTGATCAGTTTTGTTATCTTTGATTGGTTTGAATGAATGAAAATCCTAATTGATATTTGTGAAACCCAGTGGCTTAGGACATTTGACCAACGAAAAACTCATTTGATTGTTCGATTTTGGGCACAAATTATGGGTCCGGATCAGTCATCACTCTTCTCATTCAACAAATGCTCACCCCCTTTAAGCGACGGTTTTGGTCATACGACCGTCGTCTATACTTTTTAATGACGCTATATGTTGTCCGTCGATAAAAGTATAGACAACGATTATATGACCAAAACCAACTCGCCTAAAAAGGGGCAAGATTAATGAATAAAAGTATATCTGATCTTTATTATATATATATATATATATATATATATATATATATATATATATATATATATATATATATAACAATTACTAGTTGTTACTCGTCAAAAATAGGTATACATCATTATTACCATACAAAATAAAAAATTCAACGGATGAGATTAAAGCTGAAAAAACGATGTGCGTTACTGATAATAGCGGAGAGAACCGACTAATGCAATTATGATCAATTTACCCCTTAATTCATCTTTAGATAATTTTTTTAAATATATAATCCATTACTATTAGTAATTGACGGACTTCAAAATAGTTAAAATTAGATACAAATCCGCGTGTTGCAGCGGGATTATTCAATTTTTTAATAATAAATGTGTACGTATAATTAATAAATTAAAATATAATAAAAGAGTAAATTGTTGTGTAATGATCAAATTTTACACAAAAAAACAAAAAAATATATATTGTAGGGATAGTGGTGAGAGTTTACCGGTTTGTGCATTACACTCTAAGTATGTGACTATTGCTTTTAGGCCAGTGGCAAAGTAAATGACCTCAACTTGTGGACAAATCATTTTTTCTACTCTTCCCTTTTTCTATTTTTTTTTCAATTTTTCTTGACCAAAGTGTAGCCAACTGATTTATTTTCTCCGTCCTTTACTACATTTGTAATTTGTTTACTGTAAAGAAAGGGTTGCCTCAACTTAACTTTTTACAATCCATAACAAAAAGAGAATAAAAGGGTATGCGAAGGTTTAAAAAATATCTTAAAAATACAATTAGAAAGTCAATGCTCAAACTATTCAGCCCCCAAGCATATAGCAAAATAGCTGGGCAAACTACAAGCTTAGAACCTTCATTCAAGAAACAGCCTTCAATTGCAATGGCCTGAAAACAAAGTCGGTGTTCAAATTAGCAATGCCACATTGTGTGGTAATTTTGAGTATTGTGTGTATGAAACGCAGTACATAGCACAATAGCTTGAAAATATCTACCTCTAACCATTCCCTTGTAAATTAGTGCAGTAAACATCAAGCACATAACTATTCAAAATGTCAAAAAACTAACTATCTAATAGTTGGCATAATGTAAGCATGTGAACACTATTACAAAACAGTAAATAGATAACGCGAAAAAAACGTTGTGGTTTCAATCAGAAAAACGTCGTGGTTAAGGGTGTCATCTATTTGATACCCTTACACAACATTTTTAAAACGTTGTAGTTAGACACATTATACAACGTTTTTTAAGAAAAAAACGTTGTAAATTTGTTTTTTATAAATTAATAGATGCTTGAAAACGTTATAGAAAGTATGATTCCACAACGTTTTCTGACTAAAAATATTGTAGTTTAATATATCAGACAACGTTTAGGCACATTTACACAACATTTATAATGTGTCATCAATTTAGGTGTCATTTATTTATACAAATATACAACATTTTTAAAATGTTGTAAATAAAAAAAATAAAAAAAAAAAGATTGTGGTTCACCTATATTACCAATGCACCTGTAATATGCTAATGCAATGATATATAGCTAAAAGGTCTAAATTCTCATTTAAATTTAAAGCCAAAATGTATCAACCATTCAAAATACATCCCAATAATACCATTCGTTTACAGTTTCAAATTACTATATCCACAAAATATATACCAAACTATCCATATATACATCTCAAATTCACTTTTCAATCCACAAAATAAACCAAACTATCCATAAAATTAAGCTACTAAGCATGTACAAAAAAACCTAGGTTCTCCCAAAATATAGCACAAACTGATAGTACAAACTGAATACTGTTAACTTCATCTCTGTCCAGTGTCAGTTAATCAAAGTATCGAGGATCTATCATTAGGCTGGTTAAATAGAGATCCCTTAATTTTGTATCCTAGTCAAAACATAATACTGAACTATACCTTGACTTCTGACCCAGAATATGCAGTTTGGTGAGAAATCAATAATGCTATAGAGCTGGTCCTGGGAGAGAGAGGGACCCAACATATAGGTGTCTAATTGCACTTGGGAGGAAATAATGGAATCATCAACTCCACCGTTGCTTTCAACTGCCTCCCAGTAGGTTCCAGAGCTGGACTGCATTTGTGGCTCATTTACATCTCCAAGTTCGATACTCATCCATCTGTCAAAGCTGTCAAGCTTTTTAAGACCTTCCTTTATAAAACCACCAAGCAATGGCTGTTTCAAAGCTGAGTAATTGGCTTTTCCGTCCAAATTCATAGTACTTTCCAACTCTGTTTTCATAGAACTTCCATCTTTTGCAGCTGCAAGCCGTCCATCTATATTGTCTTGGATATGCTGATTTTGGTCATCAGCTATTACTCACGTTTATGTCATGTAAAATTATTTGTTCATCTGAAAAAAGGTAACAGACTTTAGATAGTAAGTACTTCTAATTTAGAAAGAAAAAACCGAGTTAGTTATTTGAATTGCTCTTGGAGTTTAATTTCTAGTTCAATTACTGTTGACTTGAAAATGTAGTTTAATTAACTTTGAATTTCAAAGATATTGGGATTTCAATTGTATCTGGAACTACTTTGTTTTTTTCTTTTTTTCTGAAAGACTTGGCAGGATTGAACAAAATAAGGAAAAAATGGGTCCAACCTGATCCAGCCCAAGAAAAAATGGAATCAAGAACGAATGGGTTGGTCCGGTTCTAGCATTTGTTTGGTTCAGCCAGAAAATCCAAGACAGCCTACTTCGGTCCACAATTTACCTATGGACCTGAACTACATCATCCTGAATGGATATGTGACCATGGATAATTTATCAACCCTTTCAGAAACATGACTGCCTAACTTGATATTGGTGCTGAACTTTTAATAAACCCTGGTTAGAATTAACATGCAGAACCTCTGCTTAATGTTCCATTCAAATATATATTAGGGGAGGAAGAGGGAGGGAGAGAGACAGGCAGGCAGACGGAATTTCAGTGACTAAATACTGACCTCCCCTGCTCAAGGCCACCCTCAGAAGTTTCCATGTCTCCAGCAGTATCTGCAACTGATGTCATATCCTCCCCGTTCACAGGCTGCAGTCACAAAAATGGTAAACATTGAATTCTGAGTTTGTCGACATATTTTATAACAGAAAAAGAAAATGAAACTTGGAGAGCAAAATGGAGTAGCATAGCTGCAACTTGGCTAATGAGGACCATTTACCTTGCACAGAAGCCCAAGTCATTCCATTTCCTGTATTAGCGCCATCTCATGATCAATAAAAGAAATTTCGATTCCTCTACTTACATGCTCAAAAAGAAAAATAGGAAAATTATGTATGCACAACATTCTCCTCATATTTATAATTTTATAGTGACATGTCATAATTGATTATTCCAGAATCTTGATCAAATTTATCACATGGCATTTCAGCTTGCTACGGAAACATAAGACCAAACTCCATCTTCAATCTCATTTTTTTTGCAAGTCTAAAACTTTATTCTTCTAGGTTAAAATGCAAAAGAAAAAATAGGAGCCGAGAACATAAATGTAACCTTTCCTCCAATGCAAAAAAGTTCAGCAAGATCGTGAAATTGCCCATGAATGTCACCACATATGGTCACAGGGCTTTTATTAGGCTGCAGGTAAGGAAACAGAAATCAATGAACCAATAGGATATGGTTAAACTTGTTAATGAGGCAAGAAAAGAAAACAGCAAAAAATTATTTGTGTAATTATCGTACCAATTTCATGCGATCACCAGTCTACAGAGCTCAGAAAATATGATGCAAATAAGAAGTTTTAATTCAAAGGTAAACTTTAACATCAACATCATGTTTCATCCACAATTCGACTTTTAATTTTTTTCATAAATCGACAAGTTAAGCATAACAGTTACTGAATTTTCTTGTGCTACAGCATTAGGAGAGGAAAACAGAGCCTTCAAATGGGGTACTGCCCCAGCTTCTGCAATATAAGCTCGGTTTTCTCTTCCAGTTTTTGCTAATAAACGTATTTCTCGAGCAGCAACAGTTTTGGAACCATGTGACTCATTTGCTAGCTGCTGAATAAGAAGCTGTGATGTGGCTTTGTTAGCTTCAATTGCAGCCTTGCTTGCTGAAGGAGCTGCAAAATTTTCAGAAGACGAATTCAAGCCCTCAGGTGGGTTATAGGGAACTCCATGAGCAGTACACCACTGCATAATCAAATTTCTCAGAGCCCTATTGGGCACAAGCCGTGTGTGAATAAGAGTCTGTCCTGTCTTCGGGCAAGTACAATGCCCCTCTTCCATCCACCTTGTTATTGAAAATCGATCATAAGTCTGGCCTGTGCATATTATGACAGGGTCTGTCATCAAATCCAACATAATTGGACAAGAAAAATCCTCAATTTCAACCGTAAAACTATTAATATATAAAATTTGCAATCTTTCCACGAAAAAACAATACAATGCAACGGTATCAGGAATCCTCCCATCCTCAAAGTCATTCAGAAATGAAAAGAATTTTAATCTCAACACCTCATCCTGTTTATCAATCAGTAATTTTGCCCTTCTAGATTGTTTTTGTAACAATTCAATCTGTTCCCTCACATAATCGCTCAAGTTCAATTCTTTAAACGGGATAACATCCAAAAGGGTCGATATTTCTTGATTCAAATCATGAAAATGGCCAGAAATCGAATGGTTTTGCAGCAAAAGCCACAACTTACTCGATTGGGCGCAATAATCAAGCAAAATTTTGGATCTATACAACAATAACTGATGTATATAGATCATACTTTGGTTCCATTTTATTTTTATTAAAATATAATTGCATAGCCCTTGGAAAATCAATAAACCATAATCTATCTAGCTATCAATCAATAATTCTCATAGTTCATATATGTAAATACATATGAGGGTCAGTGAATTTCAATTTAACCAGTTTCAGGACTCAACAAACATAAAAAAGCAGAAAATATTAACCGTTACACACATCAGATCTATTAAAGCAATAAAGAAGAGATATGCATCAACAAATAAGCATCCGTCTGAAAAATAATATACGATATCAGGTATATGTATACATTAGGTACAAAGAAACTTACAAACTTCAAGATCGCTGCTGCAGAACTCATCGTTGCGGCCGAGACAAGCAAAGAGGCTCGAATCCCAATGTGTTCTACCTAACAGCTCCCCGACCACACTCCCCTGACTCAACGCCGGTAATCCATCCGTCGTCCAGCCGTAGGTGGCTCCACCGACACCTCGTGTTCTTTTGTCAGGAGGGGGCTGGATTCCTCGTGATTGGCCATTTTTGCAATTTTGAAAACAAAAAAAAAACCTAAAATATGAGGAGACGGAGGTGTAAGGGCGAAAATTATTACCTGAAAGGGGTAGGTTGGGCGATTGCAGAAGATTATTGCCTGAACTGAACCTTAATTGTGTGTTGAAAGGATTTTGTAGAAGAGGGCAAGGTCGATTGATTGCAGATTTGTGTGTCGTATGGTGAGGGATACGAAATTTAGAGAGAGAGAAAGAGCCAACTAACGCGACAGAGTGAAGTAAGATGGGATCCATCAGCAAGGGGAGGGTTTTTAATTTTAAAAACCCTTGCTCGAAGATTATCAGTAGCTAGGATTTTATTTGAAATCGAAGATTATCAGTAGTTAGAATTTTCGCCGTAGCACGTATGAGCCAAAGACTCCATAAATTGCGGCGGTCGAAGGTTATGAGCCGATGGTAGCTAGATATTTAGGAGTATTAATTACGGTAGACAGGTGTTTAAAGTTTAGAAAGACAGATGTCAAGATATATAATAGTACAAATGTCAATATATTGTGTCATTAACTGTGATTTAGTATATATAATATAACTAGATACAAACCCGCGCGTTGCGGCGGAATTATTTAATTTTTAATAATAAATGTATACGTACAATTAATAAATTAAAATATACTAAAAAGAGTAAATTGTTGTGCGATGATCAAATTTTACACAGAAAAACAAATAAATATACATTGTAGGGGTAGTGGTGAGAGTTTATCGATCTGTGCATTACACTAAGTATGTGACTATTGTTTTTAGGCTAGTGGCAAAGTAAGTGACCTCAACTTGTGTGACAAATCATTTTTTCTACTCTTCCCTTTTTCTATTTTTTTTCAGTTTTTCTTAACCAAAGTGTAGCCAACTGATTTATTTTCCCCGTCCTTTATTACATTTGTAATTTATTTAATGTAAAGAAAGGGTTGCCTCAACTTAACTTTTTACAATCTATAACAAAAAAAGAATAAAAGGGTATGCCAAGGTTTAAAAAATCTCTTAAAAATTCAATTAGAAAGTCAATGCTCAAACTATTCAGCCCAAGCATATAGCAAAATATTTGGGTAAACTACAAGCTTAGAACTTTCATCCAAGAAACAGCCTTCAATTGCAATGGCCTGAAAACAAAGTCAGTGTTCAAATTAGCAGTGCCACATTGTGAGGTAATTTTGAGTAATGTGTGTATGAAACGCAGTACATGACACAATAGCTTGAAAATATCTACCTCTAACCATTCCCTTGTAAATAATGCAGTAAACATCAAGCTCATAACTATTCAAAATGTCAAAAAACTAACTACCTAATAGTTGGCCTAATGTAAGCATGTGAAATGAACTTTCTAGTGGTTTTCTTTCCTTGGTTAGCTGCACAGAAACTTGCAAATAACAATAAGCTTGCTCCTAACATGAACAAAGCATAACACAACATATTAGGTGACAATGTAGCTACTACTTTTAGCAACAGATGTCCAAATATTAACATAGTTTAATACCTATGCTACTTAATACGAACATTCAGTAGAAATACTTAATCCATGATCGTTTACGTTGTCATATATTAAAATTACTTCCCAGACTGTATACCCAATAACACGTGTGAGACATTTGAGAATGTGAGGATTCCAAATCACAGAGCACACTAATTAGATAAAAGAAGAACCAAAAAAATTAAAAATTTAAGTGATGAGGTCACAAAGAAGGAAGTAGAGGACAAACTTTTTAAAATGTCATTTTGAAAATTCAACAGGTGGAGTGACATCAATGGATGGATTCCTTCGACAATTCTTCAACAATGTATATGAAAATAAGATGCACGCTCATGAAAACAACTACTGCAAGTACAACAACCAAGGGCTCGCAACATTTATCATTGACAGCTCAAAGTTACGATTAGAAAACAAAAAAACAATTTTAAGATAATCAAAACATATTTCACAAACTCTACTATTCAAATTAAGTTCAACTAAAACCAATAAAATCAAAAATTTCAGAACCGATCATTAAGAAGCATAAAAACTATTTTCCCCCAATTCCTAAACAATATACCAAATTAATCTATAAAATAAAGCAACAAAAATGCAAAGAAAGATATCAAAAGTTAATACCTCTTGGCCATAGATACTGAGGACTGAGGGATGATAGAGGAGGTAAAATGAAATTTATTTTCGCAAAGAACTCCACTTTAAAAGCCTTTGAATATGCAAGCTAATCACGCTCCATCAGTGACACTTGCACCCTGTTTGTGAGTTTTTAAAACTAAGAAAAAGATAAAAAAGAAAAGGCCAAGGAAAATTATAATTTTTCATAGTAATCCCATGTTAAACAAATACAAAAACAAAATAATAATAATAATAAGTAATAATAATAATAATAATAATAATAATAATTTTATAGTTTTTTATACTACTATTACTAATAAGTGGACTCTTTCTGTTAAACAAAAATAAAAGGTTGATGTATACGATATTCTTTTTGTGAAAAGGAGGCAGTATTAAAAAAATATCTCTAGAAAATACAAGTTGACTTTTCATATGTATCAAAAACAATCTAAATATGCTTCAAAAAAGTCAATAGTCAAATACAACTTAGAAAATAGAGGGAGTATAATCAAAACAAAATGTCCCCGAACTGATCATCAACAACCTAACAGCATAATTATGTCTTTGGAGATCTGAATTGTTTTCGAAATGAGACCTTACCAAAATACAGAAAGCAGTTGAAGACTCTTTTTTCACTTGAAGATAAATCAAGATCTAGCCAAATAAAACCATTCCAAGAGCTGCTTCATAGATTTCTTAAAGGTCCCATTTGAACACCCATTATGAGGTAGGATATGCAGCTTAGAACAGAGTACAATAAC
Organism: Panax ginseng; assembly: GCA_020205605.1. Lineage (NCBI taxonomy): Eukaryota > Viridiplantae > Streptophyta > Magnoliopsida > Apiales > Araliaceae > Panax > Panax ginseng. The sequence continues at coordinate 130,968,167 of CM035144.1, forward strand.
CTCAAAAGGATCCAAATGTCTATAAAACTCTGGATCCTGGTCATAATCCTGGAACATAAAATTAGAAGGCAAAGAAAAACAAAAAGAAGGTTATGGAGTAATATATTTGAATATTGTAAAACTTATTTACCTGAAATAAATAATTTACTACAGAAAACTTCACATATTGTTCAATTTGTTGACGCTTCACATTACACCAAGAATAAATTGTGCATCAAATTATCTCATTTACAAAGGAAAATAGCTAAATGACCTATATTAGTATGAACCAAATGGAAAACAAAATTTCTTGATACATATTTTCATTACATATTCAAAACCAACTGACCTTTTCAGTTCATATTCAAAACCAATTGGCTTGGAAGCAAACTTGAGTTGAAATTTTTGGAGTCTCATTCTGATCTTTTCAATATCCTAGATTTATTGACAGTAGAAAACCAAAAACAGCCAGGGTTGGAGATGAAAGGGATAAAAAAAGGAAAATCAACAATATTCACCTCCATCCGCTTGATCTAAAATGTTGTTCCATAATCAAGTATCATTTGCAACAAAAATTCAGCTACAAAGAATCCAGAAGAATGTAAATGCAAAATATTTTATAAAGTTCATTTTTTTTTTTGCTCGTAAGAGATATAATCGTATAATGTATTACTCAGACAAAAGCATTCTCATATCCTACCTAGAACTGGATATGTGGATTTGTACCAAGTTCAAGCCAATAGAGTATAATATATACCTCAATTCAAAGTAAGTGATGGTCACTGAAGTCCAATCGATCAACATATATAGTCTCACCGCCATGAGGTTATCCACCACTTGGATTGAATGTGACATCTATTTATATTACATTACATATATAAAAGCACAAAAGCGACTCCGGTTTTTAGTTCTCATAATTATCTCTTTATTATATTTCATATCCTATTTCAAAATGGCTTTTGATTTTGTTAGTGTCCTATTACAACTCTAATTCCTACTACCACAATTATCACCTTTACCATAATCAACTCCTATTTCCATAAGATTTTTGACATTGATAGTGTCATAAGATACGATACATATTCTTTCTACTAATAAAATCTAATCATATACGAAATTTTACTATTATTAACATTCAAATATAATAGTAAAAGATATATCCTTTTACATTTTTATTATGTATTAACCTCAGCTTGCAGTTTTTTTTTCTGGAAAGGTAATTGTGGCCCCAAGGTTTGACTACATAGTTAACATAACATATAGCACCAAAAAATTGTCTCTCAAGCATTATATCAAACACTGTAAGTGCAATCCATATAAGCACACTACATGGTTTTATTTATACATATAAAGCACAAGTTCTCCTTTATATATCCCAACCTTATGACTTCCAGGACCCTTCATGGTCCCAAACACAACACACCACAACAACAACATTTCTAACCATATATGATCAAACAAATTAAAAATAAATGGATGCTTAATATATAAAAAGATGGGTTGTAGTTACCTTCTTGCTTGTTTGAATAAAGTTTGAGGTTGCTAAATCTCTAGTGGCAATAGGGAAATGTTGGCTAACTTGCTTGACTTTCGCCCATCCTTATCCTAATCTGAGCTCTTTTTCTCTCTCTACTATGTCACTATAGTTTGAGACTTAATGTTTTCAGAATGGCTAACTATGTTGGGGGTGAGAGAGCTAGTCCTATATGGCTGAGCTCCTCCCCGCATCCATCCTTGGATCCTAAATGTCCTTAGCATGACCCTATCATTACCCCGCATCAACTACTTCCACCGGTTCTCGCAAAGGTGTAATTTTCTTTCTACTTTTTATCATATCTGATTTTTTTTTATGCATGAAACAAACAAAACATGAAAGGCTAAAAACGCGTTCAAGGAGCCAAAAAAAAAATGATCAGCAGATAATGGATGAAAGCAGCACTGACCTCCTTATATTTATCAGAGTGGGTAGGCAATTCAATATGAACTTGACAAACATGCAGAGTGAACAATGACCCGGCCAATGTTGCAGAATTCTTTATTTTGCAAACCACATCATTATCTTTCACACTTTCAACCTGCTCAATCCAGTTAAATAAATCCTGGTCATGCATAACTCATGAAATAACTCGTCTACTGCCTGTTTCAAGAAAATTTAGACTTTTCTAGTTAAATAAATTTTACACTAAACTCTGTAATTTGGAAACAAAGTTCAAAATACTTTTTACTTAATCAACTCAACGGTGAAAATCCAATATTTGAATACACATGAAAAAAAATCACGTCAACATAGTTTAGGCTGTCTGCCTAAACTATAATTGCATAAAGGATAATTAAAATTTGTAAAAGTCTTCATTAATACCTCTGGACATTTTTTACTTTTTGAAAGGCAGTATTATGGAGGAAAACGGAAGTGAAAGTCATGAGCTAAAAGGCATATGTATGGTGCTCCTGGTTATTAAATGAAGTTCAGGAATAGGTATATCAAACTCAGAAACAAAATGCACTTTCAAATTGAAACAGAAGTAGGTATATCAAACTCACAAAATGTAAAATAAATTGTGACCCTACTATAGTACTGTTAAAGGAGCACTACTACGAACAGCCGCATCCAAGGAGAACCCATGTATGATGTAAGTAGTGTTTAAAAGTAATACTCCCTCCATTCCAAACTATAGGTTTCAAAGTCAATTTAAGAAATTTTCAAATTCAAAATTGATGTAATTAATTTGACTTCCGAAATCAATAAAAAATTTAATTAGTGATAATAGTTAGATAGTTTACAATTTTCATAATTGTATTGTCTAAAAGTAAATTAATTAATATCAATTTTGAAATTTAAAATATATCTCATACTGATTTCAAAAAATCATTAATGAACCTATTTTAGGAACAGTGGGAGTACAATTCTCTTTGTACTAATGCCTGGATACATCTGAATAATCAACACTGCTTTGCCAATAATTAAGCTTACCAGTTCAAGCCTTCAAAAGAGTCCTTCTCCCTTTATGGCAGAAGTTTTAAAAATAGTCTTGGCGATTTTTTATCTTGTGCAACTCTAAGGCTTCGTTAACTGCAGCATCATCAAGTGCACCAGGAATATACTATAATCCAGAAAATCCAATATTTAAGAGAAGGGTAATTAGTATGAATGTCAACATGAAGTTGAAACAAAGACATTCACAATGTTGTGGCCAACTTCTCCACGACACAGACATTACTTTGATATTGATGTGTAAAATACAATGAATCAAAATCAGATCATGTAAAATTAACCTGCTTGTTTGCAAAAATAAGAATGACAGCACCTCTTAATTCTTCCTCCTGACAAGAAAGCACACCATGAAATAATGGACAAACTTTAGTCAATTTCAATTCCAGTTAATTCTCTTTTTTGGAAATCAAACCAAGTTGCTGGAGGAACGTCGACAATTTTTCGGCCATCTTCCCTCTAATAGCTTCCACAAGCTCTTTTCTCAGCTTTCTCTTTTCTTCAATGGACATAGATGTCTTGGGAAATGACCTTACATGCACAGGAGATTTTTTTGGGGAACTCTGCCTTGCCTATTGGGTTTTCCCTTTCCTGCAACTTGAAATACAACTCTCTTCAATATTTATCCTCTCACGATTCCATTTTGCCACAAGAGATTTCCATTTACTATTGAACATACTATCTAATTTCTTTGTTGCCTTACTAAAATGGTTAAAAGGAGGATTATACGTAATGGCATCGGAAAAAGTCAGTATGACATCTGCAGTAAATTCCTCGACATTAAAGTACTTATTTTCCTGCAATTTGGCTGTATATATATATGATTGAATCACAATAATTGGATGTATATATATATATGATCGAATCACAAAAGAATATATGATCATAATCAGCAAAAGATTCAAGAAATTACAGTTAAAAAAAAGCCCAAAAAGATGATAAAATGTAAGCTCCAAGAAATTTACCATATGTGAAGTTAGATGGGTAAGAAAAGAAAAAATAGATCCCCTACATATATTATCTTAAGCATTTAAGAACACGATAAATTCAACTTCAGTAAATCAGAGTGAATGAGAGAAAAAAACTAAAGAAACCAAGTAAAGTAGCCTCGGAGTAAATTGAGCCTAAAACCCTCATAGTTGGACCCTCATTCGATTAAATCAATCACTAAATTGCCATATAAGAATAAGATGTCAACTCTATTCATCTTAAAAGATGATTACAATACCATGAAACAACAAGTCTAATCTTCATCCACCCACCTACCTCTGATTGAATCATAGTAACAGTGGCAAAATAAAATGGGAGAAATATAGGTTGTTCATAAAAGAACATAAAACATCTTTCAGACATAAAATCTGTCAACATGCTAGGATAGAGAAATTACTTACCTAACATCTCCAAATGGAGAGATAACTTAAGGATATGGACAACAAAATTAATCTCAAGGAACATAGTTTAGGCTGTCTGCTTAGGCCCGAATTAAAGAATGTAATTGCATTTAAAGACAGTAAACTGATTAATTTTACACAGAAAAAAAAAATCATGTCAACATAATTGCATTCTTAGGGAATTTAAAGACAATTCCCCTATGCAATTATAAATATTCATTTTTGTAATTTTCTGTGTAAAATTAATCAGTTTACTTTCTCTTACGCTGGTAGAAGTGAGTCTTCGAATGTGGTGAGGACTTGGCTTATGAAGGTAGGATTTTCGGTGATAGGGGTGATTAAGAACTGATACAGACATAACAGTAACATCCATTAGTTAACACTTGCACAAATCAAGCAAAATAACTTTTTGATATTGCTTAAGCATTCAAACTAAAGAAGGCAGAGAATACCTTACCATGTCAACCACTGTTTGGCTAGAAAGGAACTCAAACACCCCATCGCTAGCAATCACAAAGAAAGGATGATCAGCTGTAAGCTCAAAAACCACAATTTCAGGGTTTGCAACAACCCCAATTGTCTCAGCAATAGAATCACCAATACTTCTTGTAAAAGCCGTACCAGGATACATCCCACTTTGCACCCATAATCTAGGAGGATCACCATCTTCAGTGTCCCAACACTGTACATCTGGGTTTTTCAGCCCTTCAATCTGATCCATTGTAAGAACTCTAGCTCCACAAAGCCTAACACGCTCAAGTTCATCAGTCCGGAATGGAGTTTGATCTATTGATAGATCAACAGCCACAATATCAGTCCCTCTCCTCTCAGCTATAACAGCCCTAGAATCACCAGAGTTAGAAACATAAAGGGTCCTACCCCGACCCAATAGCGTAATTGCTGTCGTCCCACTCATGCTATCATCTAAAGCATCATCATGCAACTGCAAATTTGTCTAATTATTGCGTTTTTTCAGCTTCATGACTCATCAAATCAACAGATGAAGTTTGTGTAGAGGAAAAACATGATCAACATAAATCTGAGTATTATCAATTTGAAAATTTAGGTACATGATTAGGGATCTTACCAGAGATTTTAACACAAAGAAGCACAGCGACAGAGGATGCCGCGGAAGAACTCGGCAAGCAAGCTCCTCAAACTTTGTAAAACTGACCGAGACTGGAATTGGTATCTTTGGGTCGACTCTTCTTCGCCGTTTGAAAGAATTTGAAATTATTTTAGTTGTTATTTTTGAATATATTATCCCAGATTTAAGGGAATTTGAAAAATAAATTTAGGTTTTTTAGTGTCTTATATATTTCTGTAAAAAAAATAATTAGGAGTATTAATTAGGATAAACAGGTGTTAATTTTTTATAATAACAGATATCAATTTATTGTGTTATGTATTGTGATTTAATATATATAATAGATGTCAGGGTCTATTCTCTCTCCCTTTTGTCTTTTCTCCGTGTACACCTAATTATGTATTTCTCCATTTATATCAAATTGAAGTCTGATTTGGTACCATTTTTATGGTTACAATGAGGTTATTTCAGCTTTAATTAGCTTTGGCGTACAAGAGGACTCCACCAAGTAATCACTACTTTTTCCTTCTTCATTTCATGTATCTATGTTATATAGTGTTAAAAAAATCCATACAATTAAAACAGAATCCAATAGAGATTAGGGCTATTATATGCCCCAATATTTATAAGAACGCTGCAACTCTACGGTGTAGAGAAGTGGAGATTAGAGCTATTATTTGCCCCAATTTGTTATCGCATGAGTTATAAGATGGAATGGATTTGACTAGCATCTGGCGTTCACTGTTAAGGATAATTTAGTAAAAATTTCGTCTGTTAAATCCTATTTTGTATGGTAATAATGATGCATAAACCCTATTTTGTATGGTAATAATGATGCATACCCATTTTTGATCAGTAACAACTAATCATTTCCCATATATATATATCCACCACACCTTGGATCTTGGAATTAATATCTGGATAGATATATAGGAAATTAAACCCGATTAATATTTAAACTTTGTAGCAATTGGATTAATCATTCTAACTTATTTCCCAAGTATTTTATTTGATTTGAAATGATTCGCTGGCTGGCCGGATTAAATGCTAGCTTGTGCAAAGATAAATGCAGAATTTCCGTTCATGCTAAAGACCTAAAAGATAGGAAGTTTGTGCTAATTTTTGGCATATAGTATTGTGTAGCTACTATTATATCATGTGTATATATATTGTGTAGCTACTATATATATCATGTGTTTTGGGGTATTTGGGAAAATTGAGATAAAAGTTGAATGGAGAGGATATATAGAATGTAATAATAATAATACTCCCTCGATCCGTCCCACGTCAATAATATATTCGGATAAATTAATTACCAAATACGAACTCCATTATTGGCAAAACCAATTTTATTAACACAAAGTAGAACAACAAAATATTGAAATTAATGAATTCGACAGACAACCAAGAACCAAAAGACGACTAAGAACGAAAACCACGGTGACAATAATAACAAGAAGAACAAAATACAGCAGTACCCTAGCTACTACCAAGCTCGATCTTCTCCATCCATCGATCTCAAATGCAAATATTAATATATATTAATCGATCGACCTAGCTTGCTGGTAGTGGTAGTAGGTAGGTAGGCCTTTAAGAAGTAGTATGACTGAAGTGCTGGTCAGCCTTGTCTTTCATCTCCCGACCCTTACTCGCCAGCTTCATCCTTGCCTGTTCCATCTCATCCATTGGCTGCCTTCCTGTCACATACCTACATTTACCAATATCCCATAAATATTAATTAATTAATTAATAATTGTACTTATACTAATTATAATTAATGTTTCTTGTTTTAATTAATTAATTAATTTTGAGTTTTAAAATTTTACAAATTAACCTTGTATTTCTAATTAATTTGGAATGCATGGAGTATACATAATCAAGTGACAATATATGTACAAATTTTTTTTTGAATCCCCCATGCACATACAAAAACAAAATAGTACATACTTGTAGATCCATGAGAGCACAGACACCGCGGCCACACCGAATCCTCCGGAAGCCAAGAAGCCAGAGAAAAGTAAGAAGACGGTTATCGCGGCGGGGACCAGAATCGGACTGAAAATGACCAGTACAGGAGTGGCTAGAGTCAGCGCAATCACCGTTCCGGCTAGCGTCAGGCCGGAGAGGACCAGAAGGGACCCACCAGCCGTGACTGCAGTCGCTGCCTTCACCACCTGCTGGGACTTGGGTTCCTGCTGGTGTTGCTGTTGCGGCTGGCGCCGGGAAATATTGTAGTCGGCCATTGATGATGAATTAATCCAACGGTGGAGAATGAATTAATTGGGTGATGTATATGAGATAATAACGTAGAGGAGGTGATTTGATTTGATTGTGAGGGTTTATAATTTATATAGATAGATGATATATGATAGATGGAGGAAGGGGTTGCAGGTGTTGAAGAGGAATGTGTAACGTGTTCAAAGGTTTGCATGCATAGGTTGCATGTAAGCAAGGGCCCTTTTTCTCCTACACGTGGAATATTCCGACCCTACCTAGCTGTTCACCATTTCATCATCACCAAATTTATATTTTCTCTAGTTTTTATTAGAATTTATAAAATTCTAAAGTTTTATAATGTTAGTTAAGTAGCATAAATTATTATTTTGAAACTTAAAAATAAATTAACATCCCAAATAATTTGAATTTTATAAGTTGGCAAATTAAACAATTTCTTCCTCTCTTTTTTGTCTGTGCTTCTTGCATAGTTTTATTCAACAGTGAGATAATATATATATATATATATATATATATATATATACTCAATGTAAATCGCAAAATTAATTGGGATGACGAAAATATATATATCAATTGCATTGCATGTGTATTGATTTTTCACTTGTATGTGGCCGGGAAAGGAACTTCATTTGATCAAAACATATACTTAATTAAGTCACCTAGCTAGATCAAATTAATTAAGGTTGTTTAGTGGTAAGGATTTTATTTTTTAATTTCCATGCATGCATTACAAGTTCAAATCAAATAACAAAAGTAAGTTTTCGAAAAGTTTAAATGTAGAAGAAATGAAGGTTATTTATAAAATATAAATTGGATTCTTCTCTTCTGCTGGGCCAAGCTCAGTTACGCAGTACAAATATATTGGATTGTTCTGCTAGGCCCTGCTCAGTTAAGTGCTAGTATAAATATATTGACTTCTTCTGCTAGGCCCGGGTCAGATAAGTAGTATAAATGGATATACAAGTAAATTAAATTACTTTCCCATCACTTTCTTGTAGGCGCGTGCGGTGTATGACAAAATATTTTAGGCCAGATGTTATAGCTCTTACCCGGATAATATTTTTTTGTTGCTAGTTTGGGGTTTAAGGGCTAGTCATACCAACTGAGCGCCGGACAATATTTACATACTAACGTTACAAACACAAATTATTTTATAAATAATTAATGTGACATACTCCACTTCAGCATATTGATCAATAAATTATTTCAATAAAATCTTCAGCTCTACACAATATGCTAAGATAGAGTCTGCTACATCAACAGTTTGTAAAATATTTGTATAATAATTTGTGTCTGTAACATTATTCATATCGATATTAGTATAACTACGAGGCACGTTTTTGTTATTAAACTCCTACTTCAAATATGGTCTCCGGCAACCTCATACAAATCTCAGAAAAGATTATTAGTCTTTATTATTAATGATTTCATATTGCTTTAACACACCACAAGGAAAAAAGTTATTTTTGATGGAATTTTTTGTTGAAAATAAGTAAATTTCGTCAAAAATTCGACTAGAAATATGCTGACCGAAAATAAGTCCATCGAGAATTCTGTCGAAAATAACCTCACACAAAGACTTGGGCTACTGTCACAGCACAGCACACTCACGAGTTGTTGACTAACAACATTCAAAGTCTTCGTTCTTGCCCCATCTGGACCTTTGTTTCCAAACATACAATTAATACTGTGCGCTTGAAGCTAAGGTGCTCTACAAAACTATTCTTTTTGATATCTGTGTGTTTGGGTGTTGTCATGGGAATTATAAGTCTCACTATCAAGTCTTAACGTCAAATTTTGTACGCCTGACGAAATTATTAAAATAATAGGTCAAAATTGCGCTAACGGTTGATGGAGTAGTTGATTATATCAAACTCACAAAATACATTCACACAAACATAAATAAAAAGATATAAATATGAACACAAGAATTTACGTGAAAACTCAATTAGAAAAAAACCACGGAAAGAGAGAAAAAAATCCACTATAATAATATTGGGAGTACAAGTTGTGTATTTGTATTCTTGTCTCTCCCAAATCCTAGCTTGTAGCCGTATATATAGAAGTCACCTCCATCCGCATCCAACTAGGAGAAGGACAACTTTTGTAGAATCACCTTATAACTACTGAATCTAATTAAGAGTATGAGTCCTAATTAAACCTCCTTATCCCACCAAATAAGGAAACACAATCCTATTTTAATAAGGACTCCCCGCTGTCATAATAAATACATATGGGTCATCACCAGATCCGGACCATTAAATAGACTGGGTTGCACATGGCTAGACCCAAATAATCACATCCCAACATTGCCCAAATCTCTTATTTATAAGGAACTTAAAATAAGAGAGTATACAAATTTTGTCACACCCAAACACCATACGCCAAATGTAAACTCAGGGACTCTCAATATTTTCGCCTCACTCCTCAATTCATTTCTAAGATATATATAAAGATCCGCAAGCCACGACCCATGTGCCACGTGCCACGTACACGAACCACGAGCCACGTGATTTCGAGACACGAGCCACACGCTTTTGAGCTATGAACCACGAAAGCAACGAGCCACGAAGCTTCGTCTTTTGAGCTACGAGCCACGTCTTTGAGCCACGAGCCACGAAAGAACGAGCCAAGTGCTTCGAGCCACGAAGCTTCATGCTTTGAGTCACGAGCCACGTGATTTTTTAGCCGCATGAAAGCTACGTGCTTTGAGTCATACGACACGAGTCACGAGGGTTTAAAACATGTCTTGCTAGATCTTCTCCGCTTCAATTTTCCTTTTTCTTCTTGTAAGATCTCTCGCTTTTTTAAAATGCTTAGAATCTTCGATTGCTGTTTGTTCGACCTTCGCCAATGCGAAGTACGCGCTTTTCTTCGACTAATTTCAACTGCAGCCTCATTACACCGGCATGCAATACTCCACTTTTCTCGTTGTTCACTTTTAATTTCGCTAAGTCAAAGACTTTAGACCGACATCATGCACATTGTTTATCATTACTTTTATTTAAAAGCAAGTACATGGGCTTTACCCTCAAGCCCCAAAGCACAAGTGCAACCATAGGCATTAATAAGCATAGAAGGCATGAGTTTTATAATATTAATCATGTTAATGATGAAGTACATTCTATACAAATTGGTATTCATCATATTAATTAATTTGTTTATGCTAAATTGTAGCATTATCATTACTCCACATGTATAATAATTGACAAAAAGTCATATATTTCACTACTATTCTTTTTCAAGGGTTGAGACTTGAGCAGATCCGTATATAATAATTGACGAAAAGTCATAAATTTGCTGGCATATATATATATATATATATATATATATATATATAATTTATTTCGTAAATAAAAAAGAATCACTTATCTTTTTCGGTGAATCGGTGATTTTAAATCGACACTAGAACAAGTGTCTTGTTTCCCAAAGACGGCGCCAATGTTAACGCCAAATTTTGTACGCCTCCGATTTAAATCACCAAAATAAAGGTACTCAAAATCAAGCTAATCTGGTTGATGGAGTAGTTGATTATATCAAACTCACAAAATACATTCACACAAACATAAATAAAGAGATATAAATATGAACACAAGAATTTACGTGAAAACCCAATTGAGAAAAAACCACGGAGAGAGAGTAATCCACTATAATAATATTGGGAGTACAAGTTGTGTATTTGTGTTCTTGTCTCTCCCAAATCCTAACTTGTAGCCGTATATATAGAAGTCACCTCCATCCGCATCCAACTAGGAGAAGGACTCCTTTTGTAGAATTACCTTCTAACTACTGAATCCAATTAAGAATAGGAGTCCTAATTAAACCTTATCCCACCAAATAAGGAAACACAATCTGCTTTTAATAAGGACTTTCCAATCGTCACAATAAATACATATAAGTATCACCAGATCCCACTATTAAATAAACTAGGTTGTACCATGGCTAGACCCAAATAATCACATCCCAACACCAAGTATTCCCTCAGTCCAGTAATAAACGTAACATTTTGACTTTCATATTTAAATTGATCATTTTTAAAATTAACAAATCTTAAAAATTATCAAGATATTTTCTGAGAGCCTATGATTATAATAAACTACGACACATTTACTACGTATTAATGTCAAGTTTCGTAATTTAAAATTTCTATATAAATATTTTTATTTATTAATATTAAAAATAGTCAATTTGATTATTAAAGTCAAACTAGGACATTTATTATAGTACGGATGAAGTATATATTTTCCTGCAATAAAATTTTTCTGTGAAATCTCATCTTGCATTTTAAACATAATTATGCGTCATAGAAAAATTTAGATCTCTTATTCTATAAATTATGATGTCAATCAAATCCTTACAAGAAAATAATTTTCTTTATTTTTTTCCCTTAACTTTTCTTTACTTTAATTTTCCTAAAAAGCAACTTTCTATTCAAGATTTTCGACATCCAATGATCCAAACAAAGACTAGGTGAACTTGCGTTTTAGACAACGTATTGCATGGCTATATCTAAAAAAATATCTACACCGCGTTTCAATGTTATCAAAAATAAATAAATTGAAATAATAAATTATCATTTTAGTAATGCCTAAGGGTAAAAAGGAAATATGATAAAAATAAATTAAAAAAAAAACGTAAATTCCATCTAATTTCAACCAGAATCATCTGGAAAAAAACTAAATTTCTTCGTCATGATGGGATAAAATCTAAAAACTTATAAATTAACCTCGAACAAATTCATGTCGAATCTCGAATCTCTGCGAGTTTCACCATCATCGCCTGTGGCCTTCATAATAGTTATGAGTTATCACTGTAGTTGTTTTTGTTGAAGAAATTAAACAAGCCAAAAATTACAAGAAAAAAACAAGACGCGACTATGGCTTTATAGGTAAGATTATTGCACTTTTTGGGGGTAATTTAGGTATATTTCATTCGAAAATTGTTAAGAAACAATGCCCAATAGTTTTCAAATCAAAATTGGTAGATTTGGGTGTGTTTAAATTAGTGTCCACTATTACAAATTTTTAAAAATTTATAACTACTGAGGTTGATTTGGAGATGAATGGATGATGATTTCATTCTTTTTATGATAAAAAATTGGGCAAAAAGCACTTTTTCACCACTGTGATTATAGTGTTTTAAACAATTAGTCACTATACTTTTAAAATATTCAATTAGCCCATTGAACTTTTTAAAAATATGCAATCAACCCATTCCGTCCAATTTGAGTAACAGACGTTAAAAAATCTGCTTGGGTTGCTTACGTGGCATTTTAAAAAAAAATAAAAATAACGTGTATTTGCTGACTGGCTTTTTGAGGTCAAATTTGCAAAAAGTCGGTCAAATTTGTAGAAAGTCAATATATATATATTTAGTATTAATATTAATCTCCACAAGGATCGGTTGTTCATCTTCTCCACAAGAATGGTGAGACCTTTCTGTTCATGTTCTCCGATTCTCTCTATAGTCCTCCTTCGTTGTCTTCGACGGTCCCAGAAGTTCTACTCATCCTGGGCTTGGATAGATTGGAGAGTTTTAGCAGAGGAGTGCACATCGGAGCCGATGATCTCAAGAGATCAACGAAGACAGTGATTTACTTAGATTTGCGAAAGCACAAATTCTACGCTACCGGGTTGAAAAAAAAAATAATCGTGGCATCCTAATTAGGGGTGATATTCTTGATCAAGATCTGAAATGGAATCATTCCCGAATTTATTGTAATTTTATTTTTTTTTTCTATTTTATGATTTTGCCTAGCTTCGATTTAATATGGTTCAATTTTTTTGGGGGTAATGTATAAATCAAGTAGAAAACTTATTATTATTTTGACTCACTAGCCAATTTCTGATTTAATATGTTCCATTTTATTTTTTAGTTCCATTGTTGGTTGCTTTTACTCCCACAAATCAATTCTTGGAAAGGTCGAGAAATTGAGTTCTTTATCATACTGAAGCTTTGATCAGATCTCACCAATCGACTTTGCATTAACAAAGATTTCCCCAATGAAATCGATCCATTCAATGACCGAGATATGGTTGAGTTTTTGGATATCCAAATACGCAGATCTCAGTAAAAGCAAAAGATTACATCGAGTTGTCATTCAAACTTGTGGCATAGATGGTGAGGTGAAAGAATGTGGATTAAGATTGTTATATAATGAAGATGAAGAAGAAAGTAGTTCAGAATGAAGAAAGTATTTTTATTTTTATTTTAAAATAAAACATACATATTATAAATATTATAATATTAATTTTATTAATATTATACATATTATAAATATTTAGGTAAAGAAAAGAAATAAAATATTTTATAAAAATATTTTTATTTTAAAAATTTTAAAAGTATTTTAAAACATAAAAGTATTTTTATTTTTATTTTCAAAAAAACACACATATTAATTATAAATATTATAATATTAATTTTATTAATATTATACATATTATAAATATTTAGATAAAGAAAAGAAATAAAATATTTTATAAAATATTTTTATTTTTAAAATTTTATAAGTATTTTAAAACATAAAAGTATTTTTTATTTTTATTTTTCAAAAAAACATACATATTAATTATAAATATTATAATATTAATTTTTATTAATATTATACATATTATAAATATTTAAGTAAAGAAAAAGAAAGAAATTAAAATATAAAAATATTTTTATTTTATAAAATTTTGATATATTATTTGTATTATTTGGAAAAGAGATAAAAGGAAAAAAAGCCACGCAGGATATTTATTTTTTTTTCAAAAAAGCCATGTAATATTTATTTTTTTTCAAAAAAGCCACGTAAGAAAAGCTGCCCAGTCAGCAAATACACGTAATATTTATTTTTTTCAAAAAAGTCACGTAGGATATTTTTTAGCGTCTGTCTGTAAAATTGGACGGAATGGGTTAATTGAACATTTTTTAAAATTACAGTGGGCTAATTGAATATTTTAAAAGCACAGTGGTTAATTGCTTAAAACACTATGACCACAGTGGCCAAAAAGTACTTTTTGCCTAAAAAATTGTTAGAGTACAAAGTCCAATAATTTTCGAATTCAACCAATGTGATTTAGGGGTGTTAAAATTAACTTTCCCCATATTTTTCTCACTATCTTGACAGAGTGATACTTTTCTATTTTTGTTGAGATTTGAGTTTATTTTGATTTAAATGGTTATTTTTGGTTTGAAATTAAATGTATAGAAAAGCCCAGAAAACGATTATAAGTATGAACAATGATTGTTTTTTAAACGAAATTGTTAAATTCACGACAAAAAATATTATTTTCACAATAAAAGTGTCGTTATAAATCTTATAGTGACGATTTTTATCGTCGCTATACATCTGCAACAACACTTTTGTTATAAAAATAACAAAAATTATTATGAATTTAACAATTATCTTTTTTAAAGACTTCTTATACTTTTGACTATTTAATTTGTCCGATACAGGTTTATTTATGTTTGTAATGGTGGATTGAGGTTGATCCGTAATGGTTTGGGTTGGGAGAGGTCCGGTGGCCTTAACGACCGGTAATGACCGGTCATTACCTCCCCTCCCCCAGGCCAATTTTAATGGGTTTTGGATGAAGGAAAAAGAATGATGATGAATGTGGTTGGGTGGTGATCTTGGTAATGAAAGTGGATGATGAAACTCATGTTTTTATTTTAAATATTTTTTATTTTTTTTATATCATTGAAATTTGAAATGTCAAGTAGATTTTTTTTTACACACAAGTATTTTATTTACCATGTATAGAGGGACATATCATTAATTTTTGATGTGGTATTTTAATTGAATATGAGTGAAAAAAATTGATAATTTAATGATCTGATTGAAAAAATTAAAAAATCAATCACCGAAATAAAAAAAATCAATAATTTAGGATATTAATTTATATTTAAGCCTATAAGAAAAGCAGATTTTATGAGGTTGTTTAATGTTAGGCATTTTTTAAGGCTTTATTTATTGTAAGCTCTGTATTACTACAAAGTTAAATTAATATATATCATTTGTGTGAGTTTATATTTTCTTCTTGTTATCATGATTTATTTATTTATTTTGAAGTTTGTATTGCTAGAAGTGGAAATTTATTAATATTGTAATTGAGAAATTCTTAACATTAATGGAATGTATAATTCGTTTGTACATGTATTAATATCATTCTAAATGAAGATGTCTTGGAAAAAATAGTACTCCTCCGTCCCATAATATATAACGTTTTAGAGTTGTTAATAAAAATTAAAAAATAATTATATAACATTAAATATAATAATAATTGTCTATAATATCCTTAAATTCTCATAATTACTATACTTATCTCATCTGTAATATTTGCTCATGAGTAATAATTTTAAAAAAATTAATTAATTCTTTTAAATTATATAAAACAAAAATAATTTAACGTTATATATTATTGAACCTAACTTATTCCCCCGATATAAGATAATTCTATAATCACTATACAATTAATGCCTTGAAGATTTAGGTAATATAATAATGACGAGAATAATTAATACTTTAATTTTTTTTTACATTTTTTATTTATTGATTGAACTAAATGTTTGACATTGTAGCTTTTCCTTTCCTAATACTTAACCCACTTTATTTTACTTTTCCCTTCTTTTTTTAAAAAATAAAATAATAATAATAATAATAATAATAATAATAATAATAATAAGGCAAATGACCTCATTATCCATAATAATTCAGCATGATACGTATGGTCACACACTGCTGCTCTGTTAAGCTAACACTTAAATTTCTTAAAAACCCATAAAATTTAATCTAAGGATTTTTGGACATTATCTAGTAATGGCATTGTGACGTCATTGCTGATCTATCAAAAGAGGAAATTGTTTCGTTTCGTTTACTTGGACGGGTCACAGTACAGTAGTAGTAGCACTTTAGGCACCAAACGTTTTAATGGCAAGTGATTGTCAAAACAAATTAAATTAATTGCACATTCATTTGCATATACACAACCAAACACGCCATATATATTCTCATTACAATAATCTACACGTCATTTAACTGACCAATAAATGCTCGCCAATTGGCATTTGTCTTATCTGGCACTCAATTGTACACATATTCGATCGGCTCTCCACTTCCAACTCGGCTTGATCAGCCGGTAATCCTTTCTTCCTCCGCTTCGGGGACCCACTCTCCGAACCCGAAACAGACGGCTCGGGGGAAGACCTCCTCTTAGCCGTCACTCTAACCGGATTCGGCTCATTCAGGCCAGCTTTGTGGGGAAAATTCAACAAAGCCTTGGAGCCACGCATCCTGTAAGCCGCTAGGTCATAAGCCAGCGCGGCTTCCTCAGCCGTCTCATACGTCCCCAGCCAAACTCTTGCGCCGTTCTTAGCCGGATCTCTTATCTCCGCCGCAAACTTGCCCCACGGCCGTTGTCTCACACCCCTGTAATGCCTTGCCTTTGCCGGGGGAGAAGCCGCCGTCTCCGGTGGAGACACTGATTTCACGGTTGGCGGAGTCGATGTAGTAGCAGTAGGAGTAGAGGGGTCAATTTCATCGACCGGCTCCGGCTTAGGCTTAACGTCGTTAGCTGCGAAGGTAAAGGGCGTCCAGCCAGCACTAACGGCGTCACGTAAAAAGCCATAAATGACCATATCTTCAGAATCATCCACTTTGAGTGGCAAGTCACCCCACGTATCTGATGACAAGCATGTGATGAGACTAGTGAAACTAGAGCTTCGTTGATACGGCGGCAAGGAAATGAACTCCGACATGTCCTAATTAAGTTTTTGGTATGTCTGATTCTTTCTGGAAGTGGGATGAGAGGGAGAGGGAGAGGGAGAGGGAGAGAAGCAGTTTTTGGTATATGGAAATTTGGGGTGATTTGGGTGTGGAAGAGTCTTTATAGTGGATGATACAAAAAGAGATTCATGAACCTGAGTTGGCACGTGGAAATTATTTAGTCTTTTTTTATTAAAAATTATATTTGGGGCTTCGATGAAACTTCTTGCTGAACTAGTGGGCAAGTGGAAAACATTGCTTTTACTCACGTGGACGTGATAGAGCTGCTAATGTCATTATTTGACGTCAGCATCATTTTGAAGACAAATAAATAAATGCCTCGGTACATTAATTAAATTATATTACATGTGTAAGAAATAATAAAAAAAAATGCAAGATAGAAATTTTAAGATTTTCTTTTTGATATATCTTCTTTCATTTGATAAGTTA
Organism: Panax ginseng; assembly: GCA_020205605.1. Lineage (NCBI taxonomy): Eukaryota > Viridiplantae > Streptophyta > Magnoliopsida > Apiales > Araliaceae > Panax > Panax ginseng. Next base: position 130,986,046 of record CM035144.1, read on the forward strand.
TTTTTTATAAATAAAGAAGTAGAATATAAATTCAACAAAGATCATCAAATTATGAACTAGAATAATGGTAATAAATAGTAAAAAAGTTTCTACCAAAATCTTGTAAGACAATAGATGATACCATTGTAAATAATAAAATTTAAAATTAAAGAACAAATATGAATATAATTTGACAGTTAAAAAATATAATCGACGATAAAATCAAGTTATTAAACTTAATTACGAGAATTTAAAGTTTCAAAATTTCAATTTAGTTCTTTGCATCGATAACGTGTTATAAAACAGAAGAAATATCAAAAAATGCCAAGATTAGGTGTGAGTTTCAATTTCAGTCTAATATAACAGAAATAAATACATGATAGAAATTTATGAATTTCTCCTTGGTATATCTTCTTTCATTTGATAAATTGTACTATTTTATAGACAAAAAAACGAAACACAAATCTAATAAAAAATTATCAAATCATGAATTAGACCAATAATTTAATTTATAATCATTGACTTGATTTGAGATTATTAAAAAAATCATATAATATTATAACATCATGTGAATTTGATTAGCGTATGGATAAAAAAATAGGAGTACCTTACTATCAAAATGTTATTATTATTATTATTATTATTATTATTATTATTATTATTATTATTATTATTATTATCAATAGTCTATTACTTTTTCGATAAACATGTGATGGATTAATGAAAAATTTTAAGTGGATTTGGTATCATTTTGAACTTAATTTGAGCCGCATGGTTTCAAATGGTATTAAAGCCAACCACCTACACCTCGTCTTATCATCCAATTGTCAAAATTAGACACACACAAATATAAATATAAATACAAATACAGTTAATATTATCTCCCAAAATATCTTATAATAAAAGAAATTTTAACTGGTTGTGAGCAACTAGATTGAATTTGACAGAACGTTAGATAATGTCTAACTTTTTGACGACCAGAGTAGTATATTTTAATAGGAAATTAATATTTTTACATAATTTTTTGATATTTTTATATAAAAAGTGTCGTTATAAATGTATAGTAACAATAAAAATTGGCGTTCTAGTATCTACAATGATAATTTTTATGTAAAAATATCAAAAAATCATATAAAAATATCAATTTTTATTTTAATAATGTCTTTTCCACAAAAAAAAAAACTACTGATTTTTTTTACAAATTTTAGGATGCATTGTACAATTCATGTTTACTTTAAATTGATTAAGAGCTTAACTTAGTATGAAAGTTGATGGGTTTAGCCCAAAGATTCAGTACATCTCATAAGCCTCGTGCTTCAGCTCATCTCATAAGTCCGTGTTGTAGGCCCAAGTTCAAAAAATCTGGCGAGCTCAACAAATGTGGTCCAGAGGTTAATTGAGCGCACCTACGTCATGAAGGAAGTGGCCAAGTCTCGCAGAGCACGTCAACCATCTTGCACGTTAGGAGGAGGTTGGGAGCTCCACTAAGGTAAGGTTACGTCTTCGCCCCAAAACCGCCACAAAGTCGCTATAAATGTAATGTCTTGCCATCATCAGAGGGGACTCACTCTTGTATCTAATAGCTTACGCTTTTCAGATTCTCTCCAACACACATAATATAAAGTGTCAGCAACCATAATCATTCAATGTCGGACTAGGTCAACTTGGACCAACCACTTTAATTCGTGTCTCATTTTTCTACTTTAATTACCGTTTTTATAATTATTTGATTGGTGTTTGTGCAAAGTCCATTTTGTACATCATCAAAAGTATAAGAATATTTTTGTGATGACGAATTTATAATTATTTGTTATTTTATTTATTTCAACAACAAAAATAAAATTTTTTTTGTGAAACATAGAGACCAACACGTAGTGATTGGCAATAAGACTGAGCAAAGAACTAAATTGAAATCGAAATCGCACCAAAATTTGCACAAACCGCACCAACAATGTAACGTCCCCAAAATAGATCAATTCCATCCAACCCATTCTGAGTCGTCAAAATACATGATGCGGAAAATAACTACAACATTATTACAACAATTGTCGTGCAAAATACAACAACACATATGCCGTGAGTTTGATATAAATATATACCAACCTATGACGTCACAATGACACCTTACATAAAGGTATAGTCAAAAAACCTGCTTTTAGAAATTAGAATCTTTGGGAAGTGCTTTCAAGGAAACCTTCGTATAATGGGAGGGATCACGCGCGTCAGTTATACATAGATATCATACGGCCACGTAATTATCTTTGGTCACCTAATAATTCCCAAAGAAAAATGAGAAGATTACTATCATATTCTTCCCAATGATGAGTCTTCTCGACATATCATTATCTCCACCGCCTCTAATTGAGGGTTATAAATAGACTCCAAGATCATATAGATAAGGTTTGGTAGATATACTCAAAGAGTTGAATGAAGACAATCTCTCATCTTTTATGATGACACGAGGTCAGATGTCATTAGACATCTTGTATGATAGTGGCAAAACACCCTTCCAAGTTAAATTCACCTCACCCTCAACATCTATGTAATTCACCATTCTATTCCCTTATTATTCTCCTCATTCAATCCAAAATTTACACTTTTATTACCGAAAGGAATCATGAAGCAAGGGGTGAAACACAACTACTCAAAAAAATATCATGACTAAAGATAATTAAATTATCAATAGCCTTCATCAATAATAAATCAAAGATTTAGAACATATGGTAGATGATAAAAAAATTTCAACCATAGTCATGAGAATGAACGAAGAATCCATTAGAAGAGTCAAATGACTATAAAGTCTATTATCTTCTTCATGTTAAAAGTCCACCAACAATGTTTTATCCTCGTAACATCAATCGATAATTTCATCCACAATCACATGTATAACTCATAATCGTAATTGTTGTTCTAAATTCCTTTTCTCATTCGTGACGAAGATAATTTTCATCACTTGTCTTTACCTCGAAATATCAAAGATCATGGTTATACCAAATCACAGCCTCCTGCTCATAATCATACTAATAAATTCATCTTTGCACTACGCCAAAGATATTCATTAACAATTCATCTTGCACTACTACGTGCCAAAGATATTCATCAACAGCTCATCTTTGCACTACAAAGCCAAAGATATTCAACTACAGTGTCATCTTCAGCACTACTGACCCAAAAAATATTCATCAACAATTCATCTTCAGCACTACGTGCCAAAGATATTCATCAACAAGTCATCTTTGCACTACTGGATTCAAAGATATTCATATCTCAAAGAAATACATAATCATTTCGTAATTTATATAAACCATAATTATAACTATATATGTCGATCAATTCACCTTTGCACTTAAGCTAAAGATATTCAATTATAAATTCAATGGTCATGATCATACCAACCAACAATTCAACTTTCAGACTTCTCGACCAAAGAGAACCTATAGTCACGCATCATACCAATAATCTATCCATCTTTACACTCAAGTCAAAGAGAAATATTATCATTAGTGGTTATAAGAATGTTATATAAAACAATATAATCAACATATAGATTTAATCTCAAGAAGTAAGATTCATAAATCAATGATTTCATAACAACTTAATCAAAATATTATAAATCACTCAATAATCTCATAATCTAATATTATTAATACTACCACAATATTTTAATCATTTCTTAAACTTATAAACAATTTATTTTAATTGTTTACACTTTACTAATAAATGCATTTAATCATCTTAAAATGCCAACCTCATAAGATCTCATCACCAATAGCCAAAACCCTCATCAAAATCAGATATATCTCATATATAATTCTCAAGCCATAAAATCATATTTTCCAATTTTTCTTAATTCACATAACATATTTAATTCATTTACTCATAACTAGAACATTTTCATGAAAAAATACCAAATCAGCTTTTAAAAATATTTCTTTTCCGGGGATTTAGAAGAATATAGTCCCATATTGAATATATATTTTCTCAAAATTTTAAAATTCGCCACTATTTTTCATACGTGGCAAAACCAATTTAATATTCGTACATTTATAATAAATTGTACTTTTATCCAAAATTCTGGAAATTTACACTAAGATAATCGATATTATATAGATGTACTCACAATAAAATTTTTATCAATTTTGGAGTTAATCACAAGGAGATATAAGATTACTTTTAAAATAGTTTTTTCTCATAAAATCCATAACTCCTATCTATACATCCAAAAATTGCCATTTTTGGACACAATCAACAAAACTCATCAAATTATCATTTCAAATTTTTCCAGAATTTTTGAAGGTTCGTAAGAATTTCAAATAATAACCCTTAAAATCCCTTTATTATCCCTTACCTCAAAAGAAAGCAGATTTCCGATTTGGAATAACGCCGAATCTAACTTGCAACGTAGAGTAGCAATACTCAAAGTATACTCAAAATACTCACAAGAATACGCTTCAATAATATAGAGAGAAAACTTCAGCTTGGGTGATTTTCAATTATAACCCAAGACTTATTTATAGAAAAATCGCTTAGAACACCAAAAGCAGAAAATTTATTAAAGTAATAATATTATATATTTTTTCCAAGACTTCATTCAGATGCTCTCAACATCGTAACTCAGCCCTAACACATGTTAAATGAGGGAAAAATGTAAAAAACTTTTTCATATTAAAATATTTTAAACTTCCAAAAATCAATTATTTTGAGCTTCGTAACTTCAATAATTCATAATAAATAGCCTTTTGTCCAAAAATTTGAATTTCGCGTATTTTTATTGGAAATTCAATTCTCTACAACTTTGCAGAAGAAAGTTTTTCCAAATTCCAAACAAAATTGACCAAATCCACAAATAAGCGATTTTACAAATATAATCAAATTTCACCAAGAAATGGGGTCCAATCGACACATAAAACATGCTTTAAATATTTTTGGTAACAAAATACCCTCCTCCACATATACTCATATATCTCACATTTATCGTAAAAATATCATCATTAATATATTATTAAAATAATACATCAATCAATTATTTTATCGTAAAAAGATAAAATATTAATTTTTAACAATTGTCACTTTAAAAATTTTCTCCATTTATATCCTCATAAAATCAATATTTTCGTTATCGTATGAATCAATAATTAATTATTCACAAATAATATTACAGTAATCACAATATTGACAACCAAAGCCTTGTGAAAGAGGGGCTTTCCAATAAGAATTTCTCCTTACCTACAAGCAATTAGGTGACCAAACCTCTCCTTGATGTAACTTTCTAGACATTGCCAATAATATTATCTAATAATATTATTCAAATAATATAAATTATTGATCCGATAATGAAAAATACCGCATGGTAAAGGATAATTATAAAATATCAACGCAGTTAAATCATCGAATCAAAATAAAATATCGAATAAGAATTATCGTAATAATTATTGAAAGTAGTACCTTCACGTAAGAATCAATAATTGGTGCAATACCGTGTCTCTACTGCAACAACGCCAGACATTTTACTTTTACCCACGGGTATTCCAACAATGTTAATTCAGAACTACTACTGCTATTTATAAAAACTTTAATTTGTCTTTTCTTCATCCGACAGCTATTCTACATTATGGGGCCCACAATTGGGTCACACTGGCAGCATTTAATATTCCCCAACAAAAAAGAATATTCCACGACCAAACGAATATTCCCCTGCAACAATGAATATTTTATAACCATCATGTATTTTTGAAAAAAATTTCATATATCACCCTTAACTTTAACTTTCTATCAATTTAACCATTTACTGAATTGTAATTATAAGAAAAATTGAATACTTTTATTTCATAAAATTCGGGGTCTTACAAACGATTCCGACGTATGTGGCGATTTTAAGTGAATTGAAAAATTAAATTTACGGTTTCAATTTGATTATTAGTCAAAATCGCACGCATAAAATCGAAACCGCACCATATGTGTATGTATATATGCAGGGGCAATTATATACAATATAAGTCTTAGTAAAGTACATTATAATGTTTCTGACTCTTTGTATAAATGGTAGAGAGAAGTGTTACATGGGAGCCTATATTATGTAGACAATATATTATCCCCGTTTAGAAAGAAAAAATAAAAATATGGGTTGACCTTTTGGGGATACTCAGATGCATGATCTTGATGTCTCTAAATGTATGACTGTAATGAAGTCAAGTATGTTAAAAATTATTGATCGCACAATTAAAGGTTCCAAATGATTATTCAATTGATTAGGGTGGAAAAAAATTATATTGAAGGCTTAGACCTTATTGGAAAAATGATATATTCAAGTCCCTACTAGTTGGATTGAAAGGAAGGTTTGCAATTATTGGGTGACCATAGAGTTGGTATAAGAAATAATTACACTAGAAGTTCGCACCAAAGAAATAATCAGCTCAAAAGATAAATATTTTTCAAATATGGTCACAAAATTAGAGTATTGATGTTAAATTGCATAAATTTTGTTGTTTCAATTTGTTTTGCAATTGAAACCGCACTACAGAATTTAAAATTGCACCGCACCAATCACAAACGATTTTAAGTGCGATTTTGAATTTATCAAACCGCACCTAAGCAGTTTCAAGTGTAATTTGAACTTCAAACTGCACCATACCCACCCCTAGTTGACAATATTTGTTTGTTTTTTTTTAGTAATCCTTTTTCTTTGGTGAGTAATTCAATAATGCCCCTCGGTAAAAATATATACCACGGATGTGAAACCTATTTTCCCTTTCTTTAATGTTTTAGCGAAGACTATTTCATCAGGGTGTGAATATTATCAAAAACTAAAAGAAAAAAATAAAATAAAAGGAAAAATTGTATTGTGACTTTATATGTTAATTTTTTTTATTACTAGTTATGTAGATAAATATAATTTGTAATATTTTTACGATGTAATTTGTGACGCCCCCAAAATAGGTATACATCACCTATTCTGAATCGCCAAATACATGGTACAGAATACAAATACAATCTTTAATATACAACAAGAGAGCTGTGAGTTTTAATACAAATATTGTCTTCAGTATAATATCCACTCTCGTAATAAGTCCTCGTTATATTTATTGTCACACTATTTAATGTAATAAAGGAGGACTATCGATACTTATCATCCGACCGTAACTCCGCTCCCCGAGTAATCTCCCACTACGCTTTCTTTTCCAGAAGTAATAAAGAAAGAAAGGGTGAGTTCAATCTAGCCCAAGAAAAATATTATGACTAAGATAATGCGTAATAAATTATCATTAGTCTTCAACAAAGGTTAAACCGATAAAATACAATAGACATCAAGTTTAATCTGCAATGAACATGCAATTCATTAAAAGAGTCAAGAGAGAATAAAATCTACTATCTTTTATGATTTAAAAGGTTTTTTCATCACTTTTATCGTTGGGACTCAACAATAAATAATCCACATCTTCCTCAAGACTACTACCAAGGATATTCATTAAGATCACAACCATAAATTATCCATGACCACGCAAATGAACGAGGACTTTTACCACATCATTTGTAACATTACTATTATGATTATACCGAATAATTTCTAGTCATAATCATACCAAGTCCATCTATGCACTACAGGCCACAAATGACTTTTAACATAATATAAACATGAGAATGATGACAATGATATAAGAATTCAATAAAATAAGTTCAAGAATTAATTTATCCAGAAACTAATAACGTTCAAATTGTCAACATGATACTTCTTTGTAGAGTAAAATTCAAGAATGCTCAGAAGAATATTTTCACAAAAAGATACGGGATGAAGCGTAAATATTAAGGATATTCCACTAATTTCATAGAGTATAGAAGTCAAAATTTTGACCAACTGAGTATAATAAAGAATGGAATAACAAAAGAAATCACCATGCACGCAGATTGCAGATGATAAAGTTATTCCAATGTAATAATAAATAATGTAATCCAAAACAAAGGTGAATATCGACCGGCTACGATATTCCAACATGTAATAATAAAGAATGGAATAACAACAAAATCACCATGATGCGATTGTGATGTATAAAAGTATTCCAATGTAATAATAAATAACTAAACCAAGTCCGCACAGAAACGCATAGACAGATATTCCAATGTAGATAATAAAGATGGAACCGTGTCCCACGAAAAACGCACGCATACGATATTCCAAATGTAATAATAAAGAATGGAATAACAATGAATTTCACCACGATGCAGATTGTGATGTATTGACAAAAGTTATTCCAAAGTAGAATAATAAATAATGGAATAATGTAATAATTTCACTAAGTATACAAAAGTTATTCTAACAGTAATAATAAAGAATGGAATAATGTAAGTTCTCTTCATGAATATGAAAAAATAATACTCCTTACCTTACGAAGAAGAAACCGGATATGTAAGTAAGGAAGAAGCGAGTAATACTTTTCTTTTTCTCTATAGTTTTCTCTCTCTAGAGTTTCAAAGAATTCGTAAGAAAATAATGAAGGAATGAACTTCTATTTATGTAAGAATGGATCTAATAATAACCGGTCCACCTAACTATCCAAATTGATTTACTTTTTAAATGGATTCCCAGATAGGTTTACAATAAAATATAATATATTCTATTTATAATATAATAAAACGCAGTAGCTTTTATAAAAGTATTCTGCTTTTATATAAAGAGATTTTACTATGCAAACACTATGCAGTACTATGCATAATAAAATATGATATATTCTAATTATTGTTTAATAAAACAGTATAACTTTATAAAAGTATTCTGCTTTATATAAAAAAGATTTTACTATTAAATTAATAAAAACGTAATAACTTTATAAAAGTATTCTGCTTTTTATAAAAGTTTTTCTGCTTTTATTACATTAATAATACTAATAAAACAAAACTTCATCATCATTATTATTATTCACACTATTAATCGACTGTGTCGCTCCTCAAGAGCAGGGGCTTTACAATAAGATTTCTCCTATCATGCGCCGCATTGATTAAAGTGACCAAACCTCTCATCATAGAACTTCTGCACATCGTTAATATTGCAAATAACAATATTAATAACTTCGTCATCTCAATTATAAAATATCAAAATAATTGAATCAATTAACGTGAGATACTATGCAACAATTACTAAAGTAATAATTGAACAAAACTAAGTGACTTCTCACGTAAAGATCAATAATCAATACCGCTATATTATGCAACCATCGCGTATTCTCGCATTTTTTTAACACCGTGTGTTTCAACAAGCTTAACCAGAAAACTTCCGCCGTTATTTTCATAAAAATATTTTTGTCAAGCTTTCTCAATCACACAATAATTCCGCTTGGGGGTCCACCAATGATTGTGCATTAGTATTTAATATTCCATGTTTAAAACGAATATTCTCCGACTAATCAAATATTATATAACAACTTGCGTACTTTGCAAAATTTATAAATATTACCCACAACTATAACATTATATCAAATTTATTCCATAATATTCAAAAATAATATTTATAGAAAATTCATTTTTATTCATAAAAGTTAGGATCTTACATAATTAATACAGCGGGTCAATTTTATAATTACATCCAATCCAATATATTGATATATGTTGCAATCGTAATTAAACAAAAAAAATTGCAACATATACTAGAAGTACAAAAAAAAAAATAGAAAAGAATTCTTGAGATGCGACAGAAAGAACCAGTAATTTCAACATTTATCTTGTATGGAAAGGATCTAGGGTGCAAATGGAAATTTTAAAATATGAGTTAATTTTAAAAAATTAATAAAAATTTTATAATTTAGAACAAAGTTAATATAAAATTAACTTAAAATCAATTATATTCTATAACAATATTTTTGACGTATTCCAGACATTGGAATGAAAATTTATTTTGAGCACGAGATAATGTGTCTGTTCCTCTAAAAGGTGTAATGTGGTAAAAAAAAGAATAAACTTTTTATAAAAGTATTTAGATTAGAAAGTTAAAGTAGTGTTTTATTAAACGGTTATAAAAAGTATTTAAAACATATACAGTAAAAGATAAAATTATACAAAAGGGTGTTGTATTAAATTTTATTTATAAAAAAAAATTAACAACAACTTTGTACATTATAATTGGACCAAAGTGATTTCATGACAAGAATAAAAATGTCTGCCCTTTTAACTCAATAGAAACACGTTGAGGGTCGTTAAAAAACTGAAATATTTTCAAAGTTTATTTAAAAACTCCTTTACTCTGCAGCATCCTCTGTCAAATAAGTTCTATATATAATTATATCAGTCTTTTTGGGGTTGGGGTTGGGGTTGGGGTTGGGGTTGGGGAGACCGGGGTTGGGCGATCGACCAGCCAATTTTTTATTTTTTTTTGTTCTCAAATAATTTATAATACTTATTGAAATTATAATTTTTACAGAATTTAATGATTTAAGTATTATTTGAAAATCCTTTTTATTACATGCATCCAAAAAATATCTAAATTATTAAATTCTGTAAAAATTTCAATTCTAATAAATATTATAAATTATTTGATAGTCATTAAAAAAAATGGTCGGTCGCTAGATCGGTCGTCCAAAACCGATTCCTCTATACTTTTCCTAATTATATATACACAAACTACTAATTAATGAGGCTGTAACTTCACATACATAACCGGTTGCTACGGATAAGAACCCTATATATAAACGAACTAAATAATGGCAGTTGAGAGCACTTTTAACCATTGTAGTTGACACGTTTTACTTAATACACTACTGAACTTTTAATTTTTTAAATTACCCCATTGAACTAATTATTATTTTTAAATTAGATCATTTTGTTGACTTTGGCTCACGACTGTTAAATATTTTCCTCTATTATCCGATGTGGAGGTGAAGAAAAATATAAAAAAATGACATGGCCATGTGTATTACTCCACCACCCACCTCAGCTCACCAATTCAAATTAATTCAAGTTTTCTTCCAAATGATTAATGTAAGACTCCAACTTTTATGAATAAAATGAATTTTTTATAAATATCATTTTTGAATATTATGGAATAAATTTGATATAATGTTATAGTTGTGGGTAATATTTATAAATTTTGCAAAAGACGCAAGTTGTTATATAATATTCGATTGGTGGGGAATATTTCGCTTTTAAATAGGAAATATTCGCATTTACCAAGACAATCATTAATGGACCCTACAACGTAAATTATTATCTGATCGAGAAAACGACAAAAATATTTTTTATGAAAATAACTAGCGAAGTTTTACCATTAACTGTTGAAACACCCTTGTTAAAAATATGTAATCACGCGATGGTCACGTAGAATACACCAGATTGATTATTGATGCTATACATGAAGTCACTCGGTTTTATTCAATTATTGTCGATATTTTATATATTATTAAATCAATAATCGAGATTTACGAGTTATTAATATTATTATTTGTAATATTAACGATGTCTGTAAGTTCTGCCAAGGAGAGGTTTGGTCACCTAATCAACGGCGTCGATAGGAGAAACTTATTGAAAGCCCTCTTTCTTGGAAACGACACAGGTCGATTAATATTTTGAATTATAATAATGATGATAAATGTTGTTAAAAAAAAATCGAGGGAATTTTTATGAAGTCTTTGATGTAAATTTTACTTATCAGATGGACCACCCATTTACCTATTTTTAAAAATAATCTCCAGAAAAAGTTATCAGATATAATAATGTTGGGGCTCACGAGTGGGACCCATGTGTATGGCAAAGTTTTTGATGGAAGACATGTTGTCACGGGTGGATTTTTGGTAGGAGAAAAAAAAAAGGGTCAGGAGGGAGTTATCATTATTATTATTATTATTATTATTATTATTATTATATATATATATATATACATATAACCTTGTTGACAAATTGGGGCAGGAAGGAAAATTTGATCACGGGAGTGTATCCCGTAAAATTTTTTGCATATGCTATATATATATATATATATATTTATTATATATAATATATATATATAATAAATTTTATTTAAAAGTTTTCAATTTATTAGATTATAAATAGAATATATTATATTTTATTGTAAACCAATCTGGACCGTCCGCTTAAAGTAAATCAACTGGACCGCTCAAAATTAGTTACTATTCACCCATTCTTCTATAAATAGAGCTCATTCCTTCATTATTTCTTACGAATTCATTGAACTCTGTAGAGAGAAATATATAGAGAGCAAGAAAAAGATTCTCGCTACTTCACTACTCCTATATCCAAAGACTTATTCTTCTTAGCAAGGTAAGGGTATTATTCTTTTGTATTCACGTAAGAGAACTTCTATTATTCCATTCTTTATTATTCGCGTTGGAATAACTCAGATACGCTGCTACCCTATATATAAGACCCCAACTTATTATAAATAAAATTGAATTTTCCTTTATTCATTATTCTAAATTAATAAGTGGTTAATTTGATATAATTCTTTGATTATGGGTGAAATGTGCAAAGTTTATAAAATAATAAAGTGGTTATAAAATATTCATTATTGTTTGGGAATATTCGTTTGGTCGTGGAATATTCTTTTTGTTTCGAATCTCCGCATTTACCCAGTAAGATCATTGGTGGGCCTCATAAAGCGGAAAACGGTTGGATGAAGGAAAACGACAAAGATCGAGTTTTATAAATAACGACGTAAATTGTTACCAAGTAACACCGTTGGGTTACCCGGTGGTTAAAATACTGAATACGCCGTGGTTGCATAAGTAGTATTACCAGATTGCACATAAAGATATTGAATTATTGATCCTTACGTGAAGAAGACACTACTCAATAATTGTTACAAAGAGTTACCGCTCAATATTATATTTTATCGATTCAATAATTGTCGCGTTGATATTTTGTATTGTCAAGTATTTCAATAATTGTCATTACACAAGATTTTCCATTATCAAATCAATAATTCATATTATTTGAATAATATTATCGATAACATTATTGGCAATGTCTAGAAAGTTCTGGTTCAAGGAGAGGTTTGGTCACCTAATCAAGGCAGCCAAGAAGTGAGAAATCCTTATCGAAAGCCCCTCTTCCTGAACTACCGGTTGTCAAGATCTTTGTAATTCCAGTAATATTATTTTTAAATAAGTAATTATTGATTATTATGATAAAGAAAATATTTATTTTATGTGGATATAGATGAAGAGAATTTTATGTGACAATTGTTGAAAATTAATATTTTATCTTTTTCCTCGATAAAATAATTCATTTAAATATATTATTTTAATAATATATTAACGATGATATTTTTATACTTGAATGTGGGATATATGAGTATATGAGGAGGAAGAGTATTTTTATGGCATTAAATGTTTAACACATGTTTTGGGTGTTTGCGGACACAATTCTTGACCGAAAATTGATTATAGGCGTAAAATCGTCTGCTTATGGATTTCGGTCAATTTCTCGCTTTGGAATTTGGAAAACTTTCTTCGCAAAGTTGTAGAGAATGGAATTTCCCATGAAAAGACGATGTTTTGAATTTTTCTCGATAACCGAGCTATTTTCTACGAATTATTGAAGTTTCGGAAAATAAAATAATTTTATTAAATTAATGGGTGGGACCCACTTTTGGTAGGTGTTGAATGCATATGGGTCAATGAAAATTTTAGAAATTGGTGTCTAGCTTGTTACGTAGAAGTAAGAATAAGAATAATAATATTTTATTATTTAGTCTCCTTTCATGCTCTAACATTTTCCTATAAATAGTAGGCTAAGTTAGAATTGAAAATCACAATTGTAAACTAAGTTTTCTCTTCTCTCTCTATATTATCGAGTTTATTCTTGTGAGTATACTTTGAGTGTTGCTATATCTGGTATGAGTTTCACAAGACTATACCGAAAATTCAAATGTAAGATTTGTTATTTTGAGGTAAGTGGGTATTATTTTCTTCTTAAATGATATTTTTCTTCAATATCATTATGTCAAGTATTGGTGAATTTTTTATCAAATTTGGAACTTGTTGTGCTCTGGTTACTTATTCACGATATGGCACTATTCACGATACGCACCTTATTCACGAATACTAGCCTTATTCAATTTAAAAATAAAAAATTTTCTTTTTGTCAAAATATCTATTCGGATACTAGCTTTGATTGTATCCATGTTTTGATCATTCTTGAATTTTACACCAATATGATTATTTTTGAAGTATTTTGGACACGGGTAAAACAAAGTACTTAATCCTTAATCCTTAATCTTTGTCATTTTGTATCACCGGATTCGCTTTAAAAAATATTTTTCATCATCCTCGGTCCTAAGATATAAATGAATATCTTTGGCCCGAGAAGTGCAAAGATGAATGATTAATCGATGAATATCTTCGGCTCGTAGTGCAGAAAGATGAAAGTGTTGAGATGAACATAACCAACTGGTGATATAAAATGAATATCTTTGGGTCAGAAGTGCAAAGATGATTAAAGATGTATATTGATTGTTATTACAGGATAAACTATCGATGATGGACTTTTAAACCTTAGAAGACAAGAGAATTCTTTCTCTGCGTGACTCTTCTAATGGATTCTTCGCTTTTACCGCATTTGTTGATCTAAAACTTGTTGTTTATTGTATTCTATTAGATTTTTTCCTGTTGAAGACTAACGATAATTTGTTGTATATTATCTTAGTCATAATATTCTTTACCGGGCTAGCTTGAGCTTTCACCCTTTTCCTTTTTGTTCCATTTTTCTTCTCGTGAGGTGAGTAACATAAAGCAGGATCGAGTCCTGGGTAATGGAGTGATGGTTCTAGGAAGATGTTTTAATTGGCCCTCACTATTTCGTAAAATAGTGTATGAATAATTAATGAGGACTTATTTGGGTGTGTATGTTGTGCAAGTAAGACAATATTTGTATTCAAACTCACAACTTGTATTGTCGTATTCTACATTTACATCTATATTGTCAAAAGTTGTAGTTTGCTTTCTATACCATGTATTTTGGCGACTCGTGAATGGGTGTTGTATACCTATTTTGGGGGGCGCTCACACTATACTTGGTGAAATTCTTCTCGTTATTCCATTCGTTATTATTCATTTGGAATATCTCCGCTGCGTGCTTTTACGCCGGACCTATTTCATCGCCTTTTATTATTCTTTGGAATATCCTCGTCACATGCTTTTACGCCGGACCTAGTTCCGCCTTTTTATTATTCTCATTTGGAATATCCCGCTTGGCATGCAATTTCGCCGACTTGGTTCCGTTATTTATTATTCATTGAATTACCATCATGCGCAAGCACTGCATGCATGGTGATTTCTTTTGTTATTCCATTCTTTATTATACTCAAACTTGGTTAAAGCTTTGACTTTCTATACTCCATGAAATCGGTGGAATATCCTCGATATTTCATGGCTTCATCCAAAGATCTTTTCATGAAAATATTCTTCCGAGCATTCTTGAATTTTACTCTACAAAGAAGTATCATGTTGATAATTTGGACGTTATTAGTTCTCTAATAAATTAATTCTTGAACTTGTTTTATTGAATTCTTATATCATTGTCATCATCCTCATGTTTATATTTTTTTTGAAAGTCATATGTGGCCTCAGAAGTGTATAGATGGACTTGGTATGATTATAACTGTGGATTATTCGGTATAATCATAACCGTAATATTACAAATGATGTGGTAAAAGTCCTCATTGGGCTCAGTAGTGCATTGATGGACAAATATTTGGCATGATTATGACCATTGATGAATACACGAATATCCTCGGCCCATAGTGCATGAATAATTTGTGGTTGTGATACTATCAATATCCTCGGTCGAAGCTGCAGGATGATGTAGATTATTTATTGTTCGAGTCCCAAATGATAAAAGTGATGAAAACCTTTTAAATCATAAAAGATAGTAGATTTTATTCTCTACTGACTTTTTTAATGGATCATTGTTCTACCGCAGCTTAAACTTGATGTTTGTTATATTTTATAAGTTTAACATTGTTTGAAGGCTAATGATAATTTATTCTCGCATTATCTTAATCATAATATTTTTAATGAGCTAGTTGAGCTCACCCTTTCTTTCACCGCTCTCTTCGTGAAAATGAGAACGTAATGGGACTAATCGGAACCAGAGTAATGATCCGTAAGATAGTATTAGTAGTCCTTACTATTCTCGTTAAATAGTGTGAAAATAAATGTAATGAGGACTCTTTTGAGTGTGGATATTGCCTAGAGATGACAATATTCTTATTAAAACTCTCGCTTTGTATTTTTGTCGATTTTTTACACGATATTGTATTATTAAGTCAGTATTTGAATTTTGTACCATGTATTTGGCGACTCAAGATGGGTGATGTATACCTATTTTGGGGGCGTCACAATTAACCTCACCTTATCTTATTAATCTATTAATGCATCAAACCCTTGGAAATATTCCGACAACGATGTCGATGGAAAGATCCGACGCAAACGTCGACCCAACGTTGTCACAGACTAGATCTTCCGTGGGAACCGCTTCATTCGTCGCCCGCCAAGCTCTACGGCATCTGCGCTTGTTCTGCACGAAGCCAAAGAACCGGCATGGATGTCATGGAGCCATCGATTTGTGTCCACGAGTCGGCGACATAGTAGATCAAAGAGCGGCAGAACGATTGGGCATACTCGCAGTCGATTGTGATTCTCGACCTCGTTTGGAATTTCGCCTCTGCTCTCCTTCAACCTCAAAATGTCTTTCTTTCTTCATCCCTTTAGACCTTAAATGATTATCACCCGCCATTGACGAAACTCTGTATTTGCTCCAAATTCGTCTTATTTGCTCGAATGTCTTTTGGGGTTTTAGGGTTAGCTTTCTTATGGGATTCTAGATTTTTTTAATCTTATAATTGTTAGAGGCGATTGATTGGTGTTGATTGTTGAGACTTTAATTAAGTTAGGTGTATCTCCTTCAATTTAAATTAAAGGCTTCTATTTGATTGTCTTTAGTTTGTCAATTTTTGTGCTAATTAGGCCCTCTCTTACTGCTGATTTTTAAATTTTACAAATTCAGAATTAAGATTTATTGGTATTTGTGTTTGTAGATGTGAGTTTATAAAACCCTATGATGTAATTGTGTTATTCACTCTGAATTTGTAATCTTTCCTCAAAATCTCACCATGAATCCAAAGCTTGATTTCCTTTAAAATCACAAAATCCGACTATGAATTTGGTTAGAAATTAAAAGTAACGTTTCATGAATTTTTTTGATGATGGTCGTTTAGAATTTGGCATTCGTGTTGGTGTTGATTGTTGTGTTGATTATGAGCCGGAAGGAGAACTCGGCCAGGCCGTTGAGACTTTGGATTGTTGGGTATTGTTGTTATGGTGTGCATTTATGTGGAGTATAAGCATAGGTATTATCAGCTGAGGTTTGAGGCGGATGAGAGATTTGAGGCGGCGGAGGAAAGTGGTGGTGGTGGTGGTGGAGTAATCCACGTCTAATAGGATCATGCCATTTTTTTATTATTATTTTTTTCACGTTCAGGTCAGATAATAGGTGAAAGAATTTAACAATTATGAGTCTAGAGTTAACATAATAGTCTAATTTAAAAATAATAATTAATTTAATAGAATAATTTAAAATTTATAAATTTGATAGTATATTAAATAAAATATGCCAACTATAATAATTAAATCATTAATTTTTGCCTTTTTCTACACCTTTTTTTCCCCACTACTTTCTACTCCTACTATACGAATCTCCTTGAGAATGTAATGAATTTTATATATGGATTTTATATATTTTCATTTGTCATTTTCATCATTATATAAAAACAAGTGGTCACTGATTTTCATGTAAATAAATCTGAAACTTATTAAATTAGATATTGCGTTGGTTGTTGCCCATTAAATTATCAAGTAGCTGACAAAAAATAGCACAACATGCTGCGAGATACTTTACTTTTCTTTATCCAGACAGACACACACTGACACACATATATAAGTAAAAATAGATGTATACAATCTTTTAATTTTTAAAATTATACGATCTATAATCGTAGAATGATTTCACTTTATATTTGTAGAGTAATTTACGATAATAAAATGAATTCATTCTGCTATCGTAAAGTAATCTACAATAATAGAGTAAATTCATAAATCATAAAGTGACTATTCTACGATTGTAAACTGTGTAACTTTAAAAATTACATAGCAGTACACCTCCATATTCCCTATATATATATATATACGGTAAGGATCAAGAGCATTCTCCTTAAATAGTATTCCTCCTTAAATAACATTCTTTTATTAAAATTACGCTGTTTTGAGGGACGCGGTGACATTTTTGTAAATACGCTGTGCATTGTATTTACAAAAATGTCACCGCTATTCCTCCAAAACGACGTAATTTTTAATAAAAGAATGCTATTTAAGGAGGAATATTATTTAGGAGAATAACGCCGATCCTCGATCAGATATATATATATATATATATATATATATATATATATATATATATATATATATATATATATATATCAAATAACAAACTAAAAACTTGTACATAGAACAAATAAATATTACCAAAAAGCTTGGCTAATCGAGATCGTCGGGAGAAAATTTCGACATAAAATAAATATATGTCAGAAAAATTAACAATGAAGATCTAAAATTACTCTAGTTTATAATAGTAAATATTATAACTTGATCATAACACCCCAATTCTCATTATTGAATATAATCTTTGTTCCTTATAAATAGAAAGTCAAACAAATCAAGGGATCACAAGTCAACTTGAACTTTGACCCTTCTAAAATATCAAACCTTCAATCCTTTAATACAGTGGTCCAACCACATAGCATGGGTCCCTCGAATTCATAGGACCTAATAAATCACACACTAACATATATATATATATATATATATATATATATATATATATATATATATGGATTTTATCTATAATAATCGATTGCTGGGGAGCAACTTTTTTGGTCCAACCGCTACATGTAACGGTTTGTTATAATTTTTTTTTGCTCCAACTGCTATAACATGGGATTAAAAAAGAGTTGCTCTCAGCAACCAGTTATTGTGGGTGGAATCTCATATATATATATATATATATAAGTGAGTGATTCATAGTCAACGTTATAAATTTAAATTTATTCTTACAATACATCGTGATCATTTATTTGTTAAGACGTGTGTCCAAGATACCTCTCTTAGTGCAAGTCCTCCGCTCCTAAAATTAAACTGCATAACCTAAAACTTTTATAATATTTTTTTTTAACATTCGTAATATTAAACTGTGGAACCTTTGGTAACGTCTTATCAGACTTTTTTTAAAATATCTTATAATCCTCTTTTTCAAACCCCCAAATTTAGATTGATGAAGAAGTAGGTGAATAACGTTATGGAGGAAGTTTGTCTGAAAAAAAAAATACAGCTGGCCTGCATGTAAAAAAATATTTCAATCAAAATATATGTATTGGATCTAATCCATATTTTAATAATGAGAAATGAATGAATAAAATCTTTTTCTTCCAAATTTCTCTGTTCTTTCCTTCTCACTCTACAATTTTCCTATTCTCGCTCTACAATATTCTCTCTCAAATTCTGATATCTGTCTTCTTATTCCCCAAATTCTTTCTTAATTCTTCTTCAAACTCTTGTTCTGTTTCTCTATTCTTTACATATTTCAAGTTGGTGCATCAGCAGCCTCAACTTGGTCACATGAATTGGCGGGAGGTTAATACCTTAATTCCGATCCACAAAATTGCACTCTCACAAAAAAAAATTCATGAATTAACATTAAATCCCTAAATCAAAATAAGGGCAAAATCAACAACATTAAATCCCTCAATCAAAATTAGGGCAAAATTAGCCATGTTACAAATTATGTACAATTCTTCGAAGCACAAAACAGCCGAAGCTGGAAAAGAAACTGAAGCAGGATTAAATTTCTTGGCCATTTTTCCGTTGAGTCTAAAATTTTAGTTCCCCTGTTAACCCAAGGCCTTCGAGGACAATGGCGGTACGACGACAAAGCCAGAGGAGTCGTCACAAAGGAAGCCGAAGAAGGAAGAGCAAACGGTGGCGTTTGGACCTGATAACAAATTCCATGTACTCTAGACATGACCCAAGGGATCGTTGCGAAATTAGAATGCGCAGAAATTTAATGCGGCATCCGCAGCTGCTGCGGAGCTAGTTTTTTTTTTTTTAAAAAAAAAATGAATTTGGAGGGCCCCATTATGCTGGATATTAAATTACGAACGGGAGGTATATTTATCCGTTCCATCAATAGATGAACGATTACAATGTGTTGTAAAGATAATCTTAAATTTACATCATTAGCTATTAATCAGTCCCATATATGTATATGCATGATTATTAAACCCAGACCGTAACGTCTTTTTAACCGATAAAAATCGGAACCAATCGGTACTCTAGTCCGATTTAAGACCAATTTAATTGATTTGGTCAAAAAATAATTAATTATAATATATATTTAATTAGTAATAATATATATTTTTATATATTAATAATGTCATTGACTCAAAACGGTTCAACTACAATAATCTATCCACCCAAACAGTGGCGGAACCAGAACAAAATTTCGAAATTCAAAATTTGAGGCGATTCTTAGGAGGTCCGGAAGCAATGACGTGTAGGTTGTAGCGGTGAGGGAGCGGAGTTAAGGTCATTGGGTTTGATTTTGACCCAGATTGAAAAAAATATAAAATATCTCAATCATAAATACAAATTTTATTGCTCTCAAATGTATCTCAAATAGGTCTAACTACCATAATAACTATAATAACCTTACTTTATTAAAAATCATAAGATAGTAAGAGAATTTATATTTTTATAAGTAAAAATAATAATTACATAAAATCCTTTTCACATGAATAGTAAATGATCTCACACTTATGTGAGAGACATTATGAAAATATTAATTTTTATTTGTGAAAATAATAATTCCCAATAATAAATCTTACAATAAGTAAATGACTAAAGTTAAAGAAAAATTATATCAATTTTAAATTTAAAAATGTCTTAAGTTGACTTTAAAAAATGTATAATATTCTTATATTTTAAAATAGAAATACTACATTTTGTCTTCGTTTTTATGTTATTTCTCTAATAAAATATTTTAAAAAATATCAAAGGTGATATAACTAAAAATGGTTAGTGAGGCTACTTTCTGTATCATAGTACAATTAGGATAAGATATATATTTCCTAGCTAATAATATAAAACAAAAGCATCATATGTGATGCCCCCAAAATAGGTATACATCACCTATTCTGAGTCGCCAAATACATGGTACAAATTTTCAAATATAATCTTTAAAATACAACAATAGAGCTGTGAGTTTTAATACAAATAGTGTCTTCTAAACAATATCCACTCTCAGAATAAGTCCTCATTATATTTATTGTCACACTTATTTAATGTAATAGTGAGAACTACTAATACACCATCTAGACCATCACCCGCTCCCAGACTCGTCTCTGGCTACGTTACCGTTTCATTTCAAGAGAATGGGTGAAAGAAAGGTGTGAGCTCAACTAGCCCAAGAAGAAATATTATGACTAAGATAATGCAGAATAAATTATCATTAGTCTCGAACAATGTTAAACTGATAAAATACAATAGACTTCAAGTTTAACTGCAGCGGAACAAGCAATCCATTAAAAGAGTCAAGTAGAGAATAAAAGCTACTATCTTTAATGATTTAAAAAGTTTTTTTTTATTACTTTTATCGTTGAGACTCAGCTCAATAAATAATCCACATCATTAAATCATCCCTGCACTACAGGCCAAGGATATTCTTTAGTATCACGACCACGAATTATCCATGCACTACGGGCCAAAGATAATCGTGTTTTCATCAATGGTCCTGATCATACCATAAAATAATTCATCTTTGTTCCACTTGGCCAAGAGAATCCATAGCCATAATCATACTCAAAACTGTCCCATCAATGCACTTACGGGGGCCAACGAGGGACTTTTACCACATCATTTGTAATATTACTTACCATGATTATATCGAATAATCCCCTCAGTCATAATCATACCAAGTCCATCTATACGACTACAGTACCACGATGACTTTCAACATAATATAAACATGAGGATGATGATAATGATATAAGAATTGATAAAACAAGTTCAAGAATTAATTTATCCAGAACCAATAACGTTCAAATTGTCAACATGATACTTACAGTGTGAGTAAAATTCAAGAATGCTCGGAAGAATATTTCCATGAAAAGATCTCGGATGAAGCGCAAATATCAAGGATATTCTACTAATTTCATGGAGTATGAAGTCAAAACTTTAACCAACCGAGTATAATAAAGAATGAAATAACAAAAGAAATCACCATACGTGCGGTACTTGGCATGACAAGTTATTCCAATGTAATAATAATAATCTAACCAAGTTAGGTGAAATTCACAATCAAGCATGGATGTTCCAATGAATAATAAAGAATGGAATAACAACGAAATTACTATGCATGCGGTACTTGGCGATGTATGTGCTATTCCAATGTAATAATAAAGACGTAATAATAAAGAAGCGGAACCGGTCCTGTAAAACACGCAGAGCGAGGATATTCCAATGCGAGTAATAATAAAAGATGTAATAAGATAGATTTAACCCGAATCCTGGTGTAAAACACACGCATGTGATATTCCAATGAGAATAAGAAAGATGAAACCGTGTCCGTGTAAAAAACACATGCATGTGATATTCCAACAAAATAATAAAGACGAAACCAGTCCGATGTAAAACACATGCATGTGAGATATTCCAAATGTAATAATAAAGACGAATAATAGAAGAATGTCACCAAGTATAGGGTAAATCACGATACAAAAGTTATTCCAACGAACAATAAAAAAAATGGAATAATGAAGTTCTCTCTTTGAATACAAAAGAAATAACACCCTTACAGTATAAAGAAGAATCAATAAAGAAGTAGTGAAGTAGTATCATACTTTTCTTCTTTCTCTATAGTTTCTCTCTGTAGTTTCAATAAATTAAGTAAGAAATAATGAAGGAATGAGCTTCTATTTATGTAAGAATGGAATAAATAAGAACTTGACCCATGAACGGTCCGTATTGATTTACTTTAATCTGACGGTCGAGATATAATATATTCTATTTTATATAAAAGATTTTTACTACGCAAATACTATGCAGCACTTTATCTGAAACATTATGCATAATAAAATATAATATAATCTAATTATTATCAATAAAACGAATAACTTTATAAAAGTATTACTTTTATATAAAAAAGATGTTTCGCTTTTATTACGTTAATAATACTAATAAATAAAACTTATAAATCAACAATAATTGAATCAAATAATGTGAGATACTATGTGTAAGACCCCAAAATAATTAATAAATGAAATTTAATTTCTTCTAATTATTATTTTGAAATAGTAAGGGTTGATGTGATTAATGTGGATGGTTATGGGTAAAATACGCAAATATTTCAAAATAAGCAAGTGGTTATAAAATATTTATTGTTGTCGGGAATATTCGTTTGGTCGTGGAATATTAAATGCTTGTCGAAATATTAAATTTATCTGACAAGTAGCCCATGTGTGGGCCCCATAACCCATGAAAGCGATTGGATGAAGAAAACGACAAATATAAGTTGTTTAAAAATAACTTGGCGTAGTTATTACTGCTAATCTTTGTTAAAATACTCGGTGGTTAAAACACGATGGCAGAATGACAAAAGATTATTGATTATTGATTCTTACGTAAAAGGCACTTTACTCAATAATGGTTACGATAATTCTTGCTTCGGTATTTTATTTTATTGATTCAATCATTGTTGTGTTGATATTTTATATTCTTTATTGTTTCAATAATTGTCACTTCACGGTATTTTTATTATCGAAGCGAATAATTCATATTATCTGAATAATATTATTGGATAACATTATTGGCGATGTCTAGAAAGTTCTGCTACAAGGAGAGGTTTGGTCACCTAATTGCTTGTATTTAGTAAGTAGAAATTCTTATTGAAAGCTCCCTCTTTCCTGGGAACTACCTAGTTGTCAATATTGTGATTACCGTAATATTATTTGTGAATAATTAATTATTGATTCATATGATGAAAAATATTAATTTTATGTAGATATAGATGGAGAAAATTTTAATGTGACAATTGTTGAAAATTAAAATTTTATCTTTTTACGATAAAATAATTCATTTAAATATATATATTATTATATTTTAATAATATAATAATGGTGATATTTTTATAACGAATGTGGGATATATGAGTATCTGAGGAGGAAAGAGTATTTTTGTTGCAATAAATGTTTAAAACATGTTAAACATGCTCGGTGGACCCCATTTCTTGATTGAAATTTGATTATACCACTGTAAAATCGCCTGCTTTATGGATTTGGTCAATTTACTTTGAATTTGGAAAAACTTTCTTTTGCAAAGTTGTAGAATTGAATTTCCTATAAAAATCGTGAGATTCAATTTTTACGACAAAAGGGCTATTTATTATGAATTATTGAAGTTCAAGCTCCAAAATAATTAATTTTGGAAGTTTTAAATATTTTTTTAATAAAAACGCTTTTCTCACTTTTCTAGAAAATGAGCATGTGGATATGTTAGAAATCTGATTTTCCAAGGAGGCGATGAAATTTATTATTAATAATATATTTTAACAAATTTTACTTTGTGTTCTAAGCATTTTCCTATAAATAGGTGTCTTAGGTTAGAATTGAAAATCACACCAAGAATCAAGTTTTCTCTCTATATATTATCGAGCGTATTCTTGTGAGTATTTTTGAGTATACTTTGAGTATTTCTATACTTGCAAGTTCAAGTTATAACTTTATATCCTGTTTCAAATTTTAGAAGTATAAATCTTTCGAGGTAAGGGATATTTTTTTTCGTAATGATATTATATCTTCAATATCATTATCGTAAATATTGATCTGAAGTTTTATCAAATTTGGAACTTTTGGTGTATGAGTTCTTATTCACGTATGCGGCACTATTCACGTATACGACAATTATTTACGAATCACGGCCTTTATTCATCGAAAAATAAAAATTTTCCTTTTCGTCCAAAATATCTATTGTGGATACTAGCTTTGATTGTATCCATGTTTTGATCATTCTCTGAATTTTACACCACTATGATTATTTTTGAGGTATTTTTGGACATGGATAAAACAAAGTACTGAATCCTTAATCCTTAATCCTTGTCATTTTGTTTCACTTTGGATTCGTTTTTTTAAAAATATTTTTCATCATCCGCAGATCTTAAATGATGATATTATTGAATATTTTTGGCTTGTGTAGTGCAAAAGATGAGTGATTTCGATTAATATCTTTGGCCGTAGTCAAAGATGAAACAGTGTTTAGATGAACATGACCAATTGATGAATATCTTTGGCACAGAAAGTGTAAAGATGAATATTTGATTCCGGATATATATTGATTGATGTTACGGGGATAAAAGATGAGATCGATGAACTTTTAAATTCATACATAGAAGATAATAGTTTGCATTCTCTACTTAACTCTTCTAATGAATTATTATTTCATTGCGAATATTGATTTAAAACTTGTTGTCTATTGTATTCTATTAGATTTTTCCTGTTGAAGATTAACGATAATTTTGTTGTATATTATCTTAGTCATAATATTCTTTCTTGGGCTAGTTGAGCTCACCCTTTTCCTTTTTGTTCCATTTTTCTTCTCGTGAGGCGAGAATGTGCGAAATCGCAGTCGTGGTATGGAATGATGGTTATAGAGAGAGTTGTTTAGTAGTCCTCACCATTTTTGTAAAATAATGTATCAATAAATATGATGAGAATTTATTTAGGTATAGATATTGTCTAGAAGATAATATTTGTATTCAAACTCATAATTTTACTATTGTAATAATAAAGTTGTAGTTGTTTCTGTACCATGTATTGACAACTCAGAATTGGTGATGTATACCTATTTTGGGGGCATCACACTATACAGCAACTATTGTAGCAATAATTGAACAAAACTGAGTGACTTCTTACATAAACATCAATAATCAATACCGTGTGCTACTATGCAACCACACGTATTGAAAGTAGTATGCACACAAGTCAATCATGTTTGATGATAAAGCATATACTTTGTAACAATCTTATTCATTTATTAATAAAAAGTATTAATTTAATAAAGGCTTTTAATTATCTACATGATGCTGTTTTATAATATGTGATAAACCCATAGTTTTAAGCAATGCTTTTAGAATAATGATGATGATCATTCTAATGAGATCTAAATTCTTAGAAAGCTTAAAACTAAAATAGTTCCCAATCGTTGGATTACTAAATTGGGGATTAGTGAATCCGGATAGATTATTACATACGTTCTTTGCTTTCGTTGGATGAGGATGATTGATCTCACGATCATTTGTGTGAAGACACTAAAAGCAAGTATGTAGGTCTTATTAGAGAATAAGTTCACTTTGAACTCGGCTCATTAAGGAATACCTAATGGAGTTTTACTTGTACGTCAATAGGAATTCCTAGTAGTGATAGTAATCATGATGATCCTTGGACTTGAGATCATCATAAGATCTTATGTATGATGAGTTATACTTTGACTTATTCCTTAAGACCCTTAGGGTATATCAAATGGTATGCTTGGGTATAATAAATTGTACATTGAGATAATGTATGATCAATAAAGAATCTACCACTTCTAGTAAAGAAGAAATATATCCTATGTGATTCGATAAATGACAACCCGAAAGAGTCTTGGCAGCGTAATGAAATTAGAAAGGAGTTTAATTTGCATTATTTGAGTTGTGCATTTAAGAGTGAAATACATATAATTAAATAAAATAAGACTTGACAAGAATTCCATGTTTTATATTTAATTGGGACATTGTATAGTGGAAGGATTGAATTATACTGTAACTATTTACTCGAAAGGTTCTTTTATGATTAATGTTGAAATCTATATTATCCGGAAAGTCGTTGATTCTTGGGAGGCTTATCCTATTGTAGAATAAATATTATTTATTTAAATAAATTATTAGTTTAATTTATTTATTTAAATAAGGTTAGAATTGTTCTAATTGATTTATTCACAACCTATTTAATATGGAGAACCTAAAGGGTCACACCATAAAAGGAAGAATAATTATTTAAGAAGTTAATGGCATAATCGTAATAATAAGTTAAGTATATTTAATTTAATCTATGGTGATAGAATAAATTAAATAGCTTAATATTATTATTTAATATTTTAGAAATATTAAATATAAATTAATAAGAGAGTCTTATTATTATTATTATTATTATTATTATTATTATTATTATTATTATTTAATTCCTAAAAGAGTTTATGAATTAATTAATAAAAGTACTCTCAAAGGTCCTAATAAGATTAGGAGGCCAATTAATTAAAAGAGTTTAATTAATTATTCCTAATATGATTGGGAGCCTAATTAATTAAAAGAATTTAATTAATTAAAATAAAACCCAATTTCTTAATTGTTAAGGAGGGTTGTCTACATCTATAAATAAGAGGAGTCTTATTATGGGTGAGAAGGTTGTTAACTTTTTCTCAACAGACGTAATTCTAATAGTTGGGAGAGTACGCTCTTTTCTATGAGAGATAGAAAACTAGGGTTTTTGCCAAATATCCATCTTCTTTGAATTTTTTCTTCTTCCTGGTGGATCACCTCTGTGAGGCCAAACACTTGGGTGGCTAACATTCATCAAAGCAAAGAACCAAACCCCGGTGGATTCAAGTTGAGCGAAAAGGATTGGAGGTGAACTTGTACTGAGGAAGCTCGGATCTTCAAGCGGTACGATTCTTGTTCTTTCTTTTCGTTTAATTAATAATTGTGCATAAAGGGTGATCCGGGTATATGGTTTGTAAATTTTTAAAACTCTGATTTTACACGTTTCCGCATATTTTGTGCAATTTGATTGCGTTCATGAATATTACAAACCTAACACGTATTACTGTACTTTTACTACCGAGTAGTTCAACAGTATCAACGGTAAAACTTCCGCCGTTATTTTCATAAAAATATTTTTGTTGTTTTCTCAATCCGATAATAATTTTGTTGTGGGGTCCACCAATGATTGTGCCGTCGTATGAATATTCTCCGACACAAAGAATATTCCCCGACCAATCGAATATTATATAACAACTTGCATACTTTGTAAAATTTATAAATACTACCCACAACTATAACATTATATCAAATCCACACCATAATATTCAAATAATATTTCGAGAAATTTAAATCTTTATTCATAAAATCTGGGGTCTCATATCATATCACTCATTCGGACATCCCATGACGATTAAGTGGCTTCTCTCTCTTCACTACTTTATGTATCATAAGATCAAATTAAGTGAAACTCTCTTCGATTTGAATGAGATAAGCGATGACCGTGACAGGACTTATGTCGATCTCGAGCTTCCCTCAGATATGGTCCATATGGATCTGAAAGTGACTCTCTCTCTTTCTATGCAGATGACGGCGGACCGTGACAAGCGATCATTTCTTCGCCTCCCCTCCTCCCCCATTACCCCCACCCCAGCCTGTCGCCCGCCTCACCCCTTTAATTCCACTGGCTGTCGATCTACCGGGTCATATGCCCCCCCTCCTCGTTCCGGCTCTCACCCAAACACCTTTTTCGATTTGATCACGGGTATAAAAATATGTTATCTATGTATGTATATGCACAATCGTACAAATATATGGATCCGGATCTTCTATGAGAATTTGTCTATGAGGATCTTGTGAGGCAACACATTAAAAAGGAGATCCAATGGCTCACAACTCCTTTCCTTGTCTGTGTATCAAAACAACGTCATTTTGATAGAAAATATTTTTTACAAGTTGATAGAAAATTGGAAGCCATCAAACGCCGTTTACTTCGTTTGTTTGCTTCGTTTTTCCCTTTTCTTCTCCTTTCTTTTTTTGCTTCATTTCTTGTTCTTCCTAGAGTACGTCAAGATTTAGGATTAGCCAAATTTCAATTGTTTTTGTTTCCTTTATTCAAATTTTTCCTAGATTGTTTACCCCAATTTTTTTTCTTTAATTTTTTTCAATTGGCTTAAAGAATCACAATGGAAACTCAATTTTTTTAATAGGGTAAAATTCAAATGTGACCACTGAACTTTAGGGAGTTTTGGGTATTGAGCCATTTTTTTTTGGTCAACGCATTTTGAGCCCTTTTCTATTTAAAAATTTGGACTTCGAGCCCTGTTGCCAGATATGCGTTGACTTGCTGACGTGTCGCCTATGTGGCACACATGACATATTTGACGTGGATTTTTTTTTTTTTATTTTACACGTGGCATATATGACGTGGCAAATATTGGACTTGAACTAAAAAACTTGTTGCTGCTCATATACGATCTCCAAACCTCCCACTTGAAACTTCAAATCAGTTACCACCCAAACAACATGGGCTAGCTGATTTTTATTCGCAAGGATTATTATTTATAACATCCAATCCAATTTCCCCCAAATTAAAACAAAACTCATTTACTTTTTCTCCACGCCATTCTTCCCATTACTATTATTCTCGCTGCTATTGTTATTAACTTATTATTGATGCTGTTTTTGTTCTTGTTTTTCTTTACACTTTTAGAAAACTAATAAAACAATAATAATAATAATAATAATAATAATAATAATAATAATAATAATAATGATGATAATAATAATAATGATAATAAAAATAAAAATAATAATAATGATGATAATAATGATAATGATAATAATGATAATAATAATAATAATAATAATAATAACAACAACAACAATAATAATAAAAAAAATAACAATAATAATAACAATAATAATAAAATAACAATAATAATAACAATAATAATAATAATAACAATAATAACAACAATAATAACAATGATAATAATAATAATAATAATAATAATAATAATAATAATAATAATAATAATAATAATAATAATAATAATAATAAAATAAAATTAGTTTTTTAAAAAAAAGATTTTTAAAAAAACAGGTCTTTTAAAAAAAACGGATGTTTAAAAAACAGTTCTTTTAAAAGCAGCTTTTTTAAAAAATTGATTTTTCAAAAGAAGAGATATTTTTTAAAACAGTTTTTTATAAAAAGAGTTTTTTTAAAAATAACATATTTTTTTAAAAACAGATTTATTTTAGAAAAAACAGATTTTTTAAAAAGCAGGTTTTTTAAAAAACTTTTTTTAAAACACATATTTTTTAAAAAGGTTTTTTAAAAAAACATTTTTTTAAAAGCGGTTTTTTTAAAACACAGATATTAAAAAAAATAGTTTTTTTAAATCTGTTTTTAAAATATGTTTATTATTGTTATTTTTTATTATTATTGTTGTTATCATTATTATTATTATTATTTTTATTATTATCATCATTATTATTATTATTATTATTATTATTATTATTATTATCATCATCATCATATTATTATCATTATTATTATTATTATTGTTTTATTAGTTTTCTAAAAGTGTAAAGAAAAAAAGAACAAAAACAACATCAATAATAAGTTAATAACAATATCAGCGAGAATAATAGTAATGGGAAGAATGACGTGGAGAAAAAGTAAATTAATTTTGTTTTAATTTGGGGGAAATTGGATTGGATGTTATAAATAATAATTCTTGCGAATAAAAATCAGCTAGCCCATGTTGCTCGGGTGGTAATTGATTTGAAGTTTCAAGTTGTAGGTCTTAAGATTGAATATGAGCAGCAACACATTTTTTAGTTCAAGTCCAATATTTGCCACGTCAATATGCCACGTGTGCCACGTAGGCGACATCGTCGTTGTAAAGTCAACGATATCCGCAACATGGCTCAAAATCGTTGATCGAAAAGAAAAAGTTTCATTATCTACAAGTCAACGACATCCGCAACAGCGAGGCTCAAAATGCGTTGACCAAAAGAAAAGGGCTCACTATCAAAAACCCCTAAAGTTCAGTGGTCACATTTGCATTTTACCCTTTTTTAATATGATAAAAATTGTCTGTTGGATTAATTTTTTTGAAGAGCGAATAATAATATTATTAACCTTTGACAAAGATACAAAGATTAATAACCCTATCGATTCCAAAACATCCAAAAAATGATTAATAAAACATCTCAACTAGATTAGACCCATTATAATCATGAAAAAAGTTATGTCGCTCATAACTAATAAGAATTAGCAAACAAACGAAGTAAACGGCGGTTGGTGGCTTTTAAATTTTTGTTAACTTGTAAAAAAAATTTATTATCAAAAAGACATTGTTTTAATACACAGACAAAAAAAAATTATGAGCCATTAAATTTTTTTTTTAATATGTTATCGATCCTAAAACCTTCACAAGATACTGACAAAAATCATCATACAGGATCCAGATCCCAAGTGTATAACCCAAAAGGCCAAAACAACAAACATGTAGGTCTGACGTTAGTTTAGTTGAGACGATCGAGAAATACACAGCTGCTGCTCCACAAACGCTCCCACATATTGCTGCACTACAACTGCCAAAATAAATGCTTAAAATATGTTGTAGTACTGCAGTCTACTTTTATTGTTTACTCTGATCGTGTTTTAATATAAATCGTTTTAGAATTGTTCATAAATATTAAAAAAATAATTATATAACATTAAATATAATATCAATTATTTATATTATTTTTGTATTAAAAAAATGTTATTTATTAGGCAAAATATAGTGAGAGAATTAAAATTATATTTATTACATGAGATAATATTAGAAACTAAATAATTAATATTTATTTAAAATTCTCAAACGACTTATATTAAAAGACAAATATAATTTTCTAAACCGATATATATTAACTATTAAGTAATGGAGGGAGTAATTAATAGGCTACTGAATGATTCGCTTTGGGGGATGTATATGAATATAAATTACTAGCAGCTAGTAGTATTACATTTGGAAATCTTCAGTAAAAAAATAAATTTGGCTCATCTTTAGCTTTGTAGCACGTGGCATCAAATAAAATATTAGAATGGGATCACCAAAATAAGATACCCATATCATTCAAATAGTAATATACCGATGAATATTACACTCGTTTTACAAAAAGAAATTTATTTTAAAAATTTTTAAATTTTAAAGATATATCTCTTTAATCTTTATGTTTATTTCTAAAATTAATATTATTTTAGTAATGATGATATAATAATATAATTGAATTAATAAATTTAAGAATATTGTGTTATTTTATATTATTAATATGAAAACAAATTGTAATAAGCCAAAAATATTTATTAAATGATTTTCTTGTGTGTGTATATATATATAGAATAAAATGACTTATTTTTTTATTCGATTTAGTGCTACATAAATCAGATGGTTCCCGAATTATAAGTTGGACTCAGTTGCTCACCTTCCGAGATAGAAATGGAGATGTCTTTTTAGTTGTTCCCAGTGGAAAGCATCTCATTTTTCATTTAGTAAAAAAAAATTCATAAAATTTAATTTTATAAATGTATTTCTAATTTAAAAATGAAGAGAATAGAGTATTAATGTTTTTGCTTATTTGATTGGGGGATTTGATATTTTTTTTTAAAATGTCCTAATCTATTAGGATAATTTATTCTAATATAGGGAGAACAGAGAATTAATCTAGGTGAGGAAGATAATAACTTATTATATATGTGAGTGGTTGGTATTTTAAAATTAAATTGGTATTCTATATCTAAATATAGGATTCTAGTAGTCAAGTTGAGAAAGAAATGGTTCAATCAAAACAAATTTTTTTAAGTTATAATTTTGTTACGGGACTATATGAATGTTTTTGGACTTCTAGATCTGTTTTCATAATAACTCAGTTGTCAACAAAATTTAAACCCTAGACTTCTATATTGATAAAATTGAATCATACCAGTAGACTAAGTAACCATCAATTCAAGATTTGATACTTTATAAAGCTAAATTCACGATTGTTTAAACCCTAGACTTCTATATTGTTTTATGGTGTGAGATGTTTTCTTCTTCTTTTCTTAACAATTGAAATTCATTTCAATTAAATTTTATTGTTTTTGATAGTTATTTAGTAATTTCATGATTAATCTAATTAATTCAATTGTAGGAACCTGTCTTGGATTATTATATATAGTTATTGATTATTATCTATATTATGATCTAGCTTGATGCATAATTTTGAGTCAGTCTAGTCTTTATGTGAAAATTTTGAACCCGCATAATAGATATAATAACCAACCAAATTAATTCAATTTAAAATCCACTCTTAGATTATTATATATAACAAGTTTGGAACTTGTGCAAGCACATGTTATTTTTCTTTTTGCCCTTTTTCTATTTTTTTTTTTTTTTCTTTTCTTTTTAACAATTGAAATTCATTTCAATTTAGGTTAATTATTTTTACAATTATTTATTAATTTAATGATCAATAAAATTAATTCAATTATTATTATTGTCATTATTCGTATTAGGATAATTATTATATTAAAATTTTATTTAAATTATGCGAACTTCACCGGATGTGTAAAAGTTTCTTTATTCTTAGTATAAATTTGATATATTAAAATTAAAAAAAATAATATTAATTTATTAAAATTTTATCTAGCTAGATGAATAATTAATGTAAGACCCCAACTTATTATTAATGAAATTTAATTTTCTATTTATTATTTTTTGAAATAGTAAGGGTTGATTTGATTAATGTGGATAGTTATGGGTAAAATACTGCAAATATTTCAAAATAAGCAGTGGTTATAAAATATTCATTGTTGTCGGGAAATATTCGTTTAATGGTGAAATATTCTTGATGTTGGGGAATATTAAATGCGACGGCAGCTTGGATCTTTTGTGGGCCCCATAACGGAAAGCGATTGGATGAAAGCAGCGACAAATATAAGTTGTTTAAAAATAACGGCGTAGTTATTCTTTCTGAATTATCTTGTTAAAATACTAGGTGGTTAACACATAAGAAGCTGGCCTGTGATTGCACCAATTATTGATTCTTACGTAAAGGCCTTTACTCGATAATGGTTCAAATGATTAATTTATTCGATATTTTATTTTATTGATTTAATAATTGCTTTGCGTTGATATTTTATATTCTTTGTTGTTTCAATAATTGTCATTACGCATTTTTTCATTATCGAAGCAATAATTCATATTATCCAATAATATTATTAGATAATATTATTGGCAATGTCTAGAAAGTTACATCGAGGAGAGGTTTGGTCACCTAATTACTTGCGTCGATGAGGAGAAATTCTTATTGAAAACCCCTCTTTCCACGAACTGCGCTAGTTGTCAATATTGTGATTCATAATATTATTTGTGAATAATTAATTATTGATTCATATGATGAGAAAAATATTGATTTTATGTGAATATAGATGGAGAAAATTTTTAAAGTGACAATTGTTAAAAATTGAAATTTATCTTTTTCGATAAAATAATTCATTTAAATATATTATTATATTTTAATAATATAATAATGATGATATTTTTACGATGAATGTGGGATATATGAGTATATGTGGAGGAGGAGTATTTTTGTTATTAAAAATATTTAAAGCATGTTTTATGTGTCGGTGGATCTCATTTCTTGACTGAAATTTGATTATAGCCTGTAAAATTGCCCGTTTATGAATTTCGGTCAATTTTTATTTGGAATTTGGAAAACCTTTCTTTTGTAAAGTTGTAGAGAATTGAATTTTCTATAAAAAGTCGTGAGTTTCGAATTTTCTGACAAAAGGGCTATTTATTATGAATTATTGAAGTTAGAAGTTCAAAAATAATTGATTTTGGAAGTTTAAATTATTTTAAATTAGAAAACGTTTTTTCTTACTTTTTCTAGAAGGTGGCATGTCTTTATTGAGTGAAATCGATTTCAAGAGTAGGCGTGGGAATTTTGATATATATATATATATATATATATATTTATATTTTATTAAATTTTCTATCTTTGGTGTTCTAAAGCATTTTCTATAAATAGGGTGCTTGGGTTAGAATTGAAAATCACACCGAAAACCGAAGTTTTCTCTCTATATTATCGGCGTATTCTTGTGAGTATTTTGAGTATATACTTTCGAGTCTTTTACATTCTTTATCTGGTGCAAGTTCAGTCATAGCTATATATCCGGTGTTTCAACTTAGAAATCTTTGTCTTTTGAGGTAAGAGATATTATTTTTTTCATAATGATATTATTTCTTCAATATCATTATCTTGAAATATTGATTTGAAGTTTTTATCAAATTTGGAACTTTTGGTTGTAGATTCTTATTCACGTATACGACACTTATTCACGAATCACGACCTTATTCATCGAAAATGAAAATTTTCCTTTTAGGTCTAAAATATATATTGTGGATACTAGCTTTGATTGTATCCATGTTTTGATCATTTTGAATTTTACACCACTATGATTATTTTTGAGGTATTTTTGGACATGGATAAAACAAAGTACTAA
Source organism: Panax ginseng (assembly GCA_020205605.1). NCBI lineage: Eukaryota > Viridiplantae > Streptophyta > Magnoliopsida > Apiales > Araliaceae > Panax > Panax ginseng. The sequence continues at coordinate 131,021,456 of CM035144.1, forward strand.
TCCTTAATCCTTAATCCTTGTCGGTTTGTTTCAATTGGATTCGTTTTTTAAAATATTTTCATCATCCTCGATCTTAAATGATGATATTATTGAATATCTTTGGCACATGGTCAAAAGATAAATGATTTCGATGAATATCTTTGGCCGTAGTGCAAAAGATGAGCAGTGTTTAGATGAACATGACCAATCGATGAATATCTTTGGCTGTAGTGCAAAGATGAATATTTGATTTCGAGATATATATTGATTGATGTTACGAGGGATAAAAGATGAGCGATGAACTTTTAAATTCATACATAGTAGATAGTAGTTTGCATTCTCTACTTAACTCTTCTAATGAATTATTATTTTCGCTGCGAATATTGATTTAAAAGTTGTTGTCTATTGTATTCTATTAGATTTTTCCCTGTTGAAGACTAACGATAATTTGTTGTATATTATCTTAGTCATAATATTTTTTATTGGGCTAGTTGAGCTCACCCTTTTCCTTTTTGTTCCATTTTTCTTCTCGTGAGACGAGAATATAAAATGAAGTCTGAGTGCCTGGGTATGGAATGAAGGTTAGAGAGAGTTGTTTAGTAGTCCTCACCATTTTTTGTAAAATAATGCATCAATAAATGTGATGAGGATTTATTTGAGTATAGATATTATCAGAAGATAATATTTGTATTCAAACTCACGCTTTCTTGTTGTAATAATAAAATTGTAATTGTTTCTGTACCATGTATTGATAACTCAGAATGGGTGATGTATACCTATTTTGGGTGCGTCACAATTAAATTATATATTATAAGTTTATTCCGGTGAATACTAAGATAAATAATTGAATGTAGTGTACATTTATTTTAGTTAGGACTCTGAAATATTTAAAATAGTTATTAGATTCTTGATTTTTATAAATATTAGTAATTGAATTATATGTTTGGGTTTCTAGTTTATTGTAAATTCGAATTAAGATTTTTAATTGATAAAAATGTAATAATTTAGGCATCTAGTGCGCGCATATTCCTTTCAGAGTTTATGTAAAGTGATCATAAAAAAATTCAACTAATTAATAAGAATGTTTTTTGGTGAATGATAATGAGTGAATGTATATATGATAATTAATTAGATGAGGACAGATAAATAGGTGGAATGTATACATGTTCATTGATCCATTATGTTTATTGTATTTGAACATGTGTTGTTGTTGTTGTTGTTGTTGTTGTTGTTATATTTAAAAGTTATAAGCTAATAATCAAATTACTCTAGGAAGACCAATCAAATTAATTTATCTTCTCTTAGTTTGTTATATACTTGTATTGATAACAACTTTGGAAACTGTGTGAAACATGTGATATCTTTCTTATATATTTTTTATTAAATTAATTCAATTGTAAAGTTTCTCTTTTAAATAATTATATATATAATATGACATTAATATTTTTTATAACTTTTCTTTTGTTTTATTGTGAGATTAATTCATTGCATATATTTATATATAGATATCAAATTATAATTATATTCATTGAATTTGTACATATATTATTATTATTATTATATAATTTATATTTGAGAATTATAAGTTTATGACAAAATTACCTTTAAAATATCTAACCAAATTAATTGGAATAAAATCTTCAATTCTCTCTCTTTCTCTCTCTCTATATATATATATATATATTATTGGTTATAAATAACTCTTTTATGCAATTAACTGATGGGAATAACCAATAAATATACATAATATTTCACCATATGTATTTAATTATAGGATTAGTTTGGTTACACTTAAGCTTATAATGGATTGCAAATGTGACGCCCCCAAAATAGGTCTACACAATTTATTTTGTGTCGCCAAATATACACTATCAACTCTAAATACCAATATTTCTATTTACAACTATTAATTTGTCGTGCAAAATACGACAACACATAAGTTGTGAGTTTCAATACAAATAACAGTACTCACACTCCAAACCAATGATACTTTACATAAAAGTACAGTCGATAACTATTTTAAGAATTAAAATCTTTGAAAATTGCTCAAGGAAGTCTTCATATATGGGAGACCATGCATATAAGTTATAATAGATATTATAGGACTTGAGAATTAACCTTGATTGACCCAATAGACCCCAAAGAAGAACGAGAACATTAATATTATGTTCATTCCAATGGTGTGTATCTTCTTGCCATATAATTATCTATATTGTCTCAAAATGAGGATTATATTCCAACTATACTCCAAGATTATATAGATAATGCTTATAGATATAGTCAGCAAGTGGATGCGCACAACCATATCTTATGATGAAACAAATTTGTATTTGGTTAGATATCATGTATGATAGTAGCAACACACTTTTTAAGCTCTCCGTACATTTTTGACGCTTTCAAAGTCGGGTTCTTATCACCTTATTGTTGTTAACCTAAATTAACTATTAAATGTTGTATAAAATACGACACACATTTTAAGTCATCAATACAATTATATATTGTCATGTTGTTTTATAATGTATTGAGAAATTTCAATAGTCACAGACCATCACTCTATTTCTCTGTTATCCCCGCTCGACCCAACTACACTCTTATTACCTGAAAGAAATTGTGAAGTAAAAGAGTAAGCACAAATAGCCCAGTAAATAATATTATAACTAATGATAATCAATTTATCAATAGCATTCTTCAGTAATAAATCAGATATTTAGAACATATAGTATATGATAAAAGTGTTCAACCATAATTGCAGCGGAATCAACAATCCATTAAAAGAGTCAAGTAAAACATAATGTCTATTATCTCCTCCAAATTAAAAGTCCATCATTAATATTTCATTCTTGTAATACACATCAACAGTTCTTTGTTGTACCCAAGACAAAGAGAACTTTCATCACCTACCTTAACCTGAACCACCAAATATTATAGATAAATTCATAATTTATGTTTATAATAATGTAAATCAACAGTTTCTCTTTGCTACAAAGGCTTAATAAAACTTTCACTCAATGTTCTCGCCACAAAGGCTAAAGGCACTCAATAATCATATTGTCTTTACAACCTACACCAAAGACATTAAAATATAACAACAATGGTCATGATTATACCAATCAATTGTCTATCTTTGCACTATGGGCCAAAGATATTCAACTGTAATATCAATGGTCATGTTATCATACCAACCAATTATCTATTTTTGCACTACGGACCAAAGATGTTCAACTGTAAAATCAATAATCATGTCAAACAAAAGTCTATCTTTGCACTACGGGCAAAAGATATTCATTTGTATTATCAGTGGTCATGATCATGTCAAACACTTATCCATCTTTGCACTATGGGCCAAATATATCAATCAATAATTTTTCTTTGCACTACGGGTCAAAAAGAACTTTCATCATAAGTTTTTATCTGTAACATTAAAGGTCATGATTATACCAATACACAATTATTGGTCATAATCATACCAATCAACAGTTTATCTTTGTACTACGGGCCAAAGATAACTTTAACCACAATTTAAGTCTAAGGTTATAACAATGATATAAAGAATGAATCAAGTGAGATCAAGGATAAATATTAAAATTTTGTAATTCAATTTATCTAGAGTATAAGAATGTTCAAATGGTCAACATTATGATCAAAATGTGAATTCAAATTTAAGAATAATATTCATATATCAAAGATAATTTAGAGAGAAAAAAGAAACTAATTTAATTGTGAATAGTACCCGGACCTGAATAGTATCCCGAATGAATAGTATCCCGTCATGAATAGTACCCTAACACAAAAAGATTAAAATTTCAATAAGAAAGTTTAAACTTTATATTCCAGTAAAATGATATTAGATGAAGCGCAATCTCAAAGAATTTCTAATCATTTCAGTAATTATAGAAGTAATACTTACCATAGTAAGTTTAGATTTAAGAATATGAAATGAAATAATATACAAAACTGCAAATGAATTTTCACCCGTCATGCGGTAGTCCGCGTAGACAGATCATATCCACAATTTAATAAAGAATGAATACGAAGGGTTATTTACCAAGCATGCGGTAGTTCGTGTAGACAAGTTATTCCCACAACTTAATAAAGAAATGAATACGAAGGGTTATTCATCAGGCATGCGTAAATCAGCGTAGACATGTAATTCCCACAGATTAATAAGAAATAGAATGACAACCCTTATGAGTATGAAGTATTATTGTGACGCCCCCTAATTACTTTCATCACATCATTCGCCACATTACGGTCATAATTATACCGAATAATCCCTGGTCATAATCATACCAAGTCCATCTATGCATGTAAGCCAAAGATGACTTTCATCACAATATAAGCATGAGGATGATGACAATAACATAATAATTCAATAAAACAAGTTCAAGGATAAATTTTAAAGATTTATAATTTAATTTATCCAGAAATCAATAACGTCCAAATTGTTAACATGATACTGCTTTGTGGAGTAAAATTCAAGAATAATATTCATGACCAAAAATAATTTGGACAGAAAAAAAAAATTCGGGTGAATAATACCCCGTGAATAATACTTCAGGAATAGTACCCCGACACGAAAAGTGCCTCAAATATCCGAGTGAATAGTAATTAGGTGAACAATAACCCGTGAATAGTAACTCGTGAATAGTACTCTGGCACGAAAAGTGCCCCGAATACCTGAGTGAATAATACTAGAGTGAATAGTAACTTGTGAATAATAACTCGTAAAAGAAAAATATCAAAGAAAATGATATTCCATTATGAGTACAATGGAAATGATATCTCCTACGAGTATAATAGAATATACGAAACTGCAAATGGATTTTCACCTGCCATGCGGTAATCCACGTAGACAGATCATTTCTATAATTTAATAAAGAATGAATACATGCGGTAATTCGCACAGACATGATATTCCAACAGAATAATAAAGAATGGAACCAGGTCATGCGTAATCCGCATTGCAGATGTGATATTCCAATGTAATAATAAAGAATGGAACCAGTCATGCGTAATCCGCATGCAGCATAAGATATTCCAACATAATAATAAAGAATGTAAGAACAACAGAATTCACCGGTATGCGATGATCAAGATGCATGAGTTATTCCAACAGAATAATAAAGAATGGAATAACAGAATAATTTCACCATGTATGCGGTACTTCGGATAGATAGGTTATTCCAAAATAATAATAATGAATGGAATAACAACCCTTATGAGTATTGAAAGAAAATAACACTCTTCATGAATAAGAAATAATAATACCCCTTACTATAGAAGAAAATTGGATACTGGAATAATGAGGTAGCAGACTTCTCTTCTTCTTTCTCGCTATAATTTCTCTCTATAATAATTGTTTTATAGCTTTAGTGAATTGGTGAAGATTAATGAAGGAATGAGCTTCTATTTATAGGAAAATATAGTTTCGATAATTGCACGTTTTGGGGCTTTAAATATTACAGTATAATACCTTTCTCTTTTTCTTCATTTTTAATTTAGTCCTGCAAGTATTATCAAACTTGCAGCATCTCCCCTAATAGTAAATCATGTGAATCAATAGTTCTAGACGTGAAAATACTGAATTAGAGTATAAGTACCTCCATCTATACCTCCATTTTTAACTTAGTCATGCAAGTATTATCAATCTTACACCAACTCCCCTAATAGTAAATGAATGTGAATCAATAGTACACACATGTGAACAAATAGTTATAATCATGTGAATCAATAGCAATTAATTGCTCATTTATCCGGTTAATTACCCGATTGGTCAATATAACCTCCAGACATCAATTATTATCGAAATAAATATCAATTTTCACTAACACTAATAATTCCAACACAATGGAACTATCAATTTCATCTTTAATCAACACGAACTTATTCATTATTAATTTTATAATTCACAATATTTAACAACTGTGTCGTTCCCATGAAAGAGGGCCCTTCCGATAAGGATTTCTCTCTTATTATGCAAGCAATTAGGTGATCAAACCTCTCCTCGATGTAACTTCTAGACATTGTCAATATTCCAAATAATAATATGAATAACTTTGCCATCTCAATTATTGATTTAATAATATAACATATTATATAGATGATACTTATGACAATAATTTAATCAATAATACGAGAGATATGATGCAAAGAATTCTTCAGAGCGATAATTGAGTATAATCGAGTGACTTCTTATGTAGCATCAATAATCATCAATCATAAGTGCTACTACGCAACCACGCCAGACATCGTACTTTTACTAATGAGTAGTTCAACAGCTTTAATTCAGAATACTTTCACCGTTATTTTTATAAAAAAGATAATTACATCATTTTCTTACTACTGACAATACTTGGTTGTGAGGTCCACCAATGATCGGTCTTGGTCGCATACGGATATTCCCACACAAAAAGGATATTCCCCGATGAAACCAATATTTTATAACCATTTGCTTACTTTGCAAAATTTATAAATATTACCCACAACTATTATATCAAATCCACACCATAATATTCAAAAAAATATTTTGAGAAATTTAAATCTTTATTCATAAAATTTGGGGTCTCACAATTATCACGTACGAATATGAAAGAAAATAATATCTTTTACGAATATGAAAGAAATAATACCCCTTACCTTAGTAGGAGAGTGAATACTGCAATATAGTGTAGTAGCAGAATACTCTTCTACTTTCTCTCTTATTCTCCCTCTCTCTATAGTTTCTCTCACTATAACTTGTGATTATAACTTTGCTATTCAAAAATGGTAGGAAATAATGAATGGATGGAGTAGTATCTATAAGCTAGAAAAAGGTGGCAAATTACAAGGTTAATTATACTTTAGTACATTCATCTTTGCCTTCATTTTTAATTTAGTCTCTCAAATATAATCAATCTTGCATAACCTTCCCTAATAGTACTTACATGTGAACCAATAGTTCTTTACATATGAACCAATTGTAATTAATTGCTCATTTATCTGATTAATTAGCTGTTTGGTCAATTTAACATCCAGAAATCAACTATTATCGAAATAAATATTGATTTCCACTAACATTATTATTCTCAAATGCAATAAAAATATTTTTATCAATAATTATTCATCATTAATATTATATTTCTCAATATTGACAACCAGATCATTTCTAGGAAAGAGGGGGCTTTCAGATAAGGATTACTTCTTATTGACGCGCAATTAAAAAACCTAACCCCTTTCTTCGACAGGACTTTCTAGACATTGTCAATAAAACAAATAATAATATGAGTAAATGTGTTGTGTCAATTATTGCTTTAATAATATAAAATATTGTGCAGATGATACTGTGACAATAATTGAATCAATAATATGAGATACTATGCAGCAACTAATGTGGCAATTATTGAATGAAACTGAGTTACTTCTTATGTAAGCATCAATAATCAGAGATATTGTGAAATATTGTGTCCTACTGTGCAATAACGCATATTACTGTACTTTTATCACCGGATATTTTAAAATTTTAACGGTAAAAGTCTTGTCGTTATTTTTATAAAAATGTTATTTATGTCGCTTTCTATATCTTACAGTTATGGGGTCCACCAATGATTTTGTCGTCGTACAAATATTCTCTGACCAATCGAATATTCCTTGATACAATGAATATTTTATGATAATACTTACATTGTAAAATTTGTATATATCATTCATAACTATAACATTTATTAAATTATCATCTTACTATTTAGAATAATATTTATAAGAAAAATTGAATACTTTTATTTCATAAAATTCGTGGTCTTACAACAAAACAATTAAAATGGAGAGAATTTATCATATTCCTCGATTCGTATTTATTTGACAAATATATTTGTAAGACCCCAACTTATTATTTAATGAAATTAAATTTCCTCTATTTATTATCTTAAAATAAGAAGGGTTGATTTGATTAATGTGGTAAGTTATGGGTAAAATCTGCAATTATTTCAAACAATGAAGTGGTTTTAAAATATTCATTGTTGACGGGAATATTCGTTTGGTCGTGGAATATTTTTACTGAATCCGGGGAATATTCATCTGACTACACAATGCAAATTGTGTGGGCCCATAACTGAAAGCGATTGGATGAAAAAACGACGAGAATAAGTTGGTTATAAATAACGACGTAGTTATTCACGAATTATCTTTGTTGGAATACCCGGTGGTTAAAAACACAAAGAAAGACACCAGATACACCAATTATAGATTCTTACGTGAAGGCCTTTACTCAATAATTGTTACGATTAATTATCGCTCATTATTTTATTTTATTGATTCAATAATTGTTTGCGTTGATATTTTATATTATTGTTGTTTTAATAATTGTCATGCACAGCGATATTTTCTATTATCTATAATAATTCATATTATCCGAATAATATTAGTAGATAACATTATTGGCAATGTCTAGAAAGTTACATCAAGGAGAGGTTTGATCATCTAATTGCGTGCGAGGTAAGGAGAGATCTTTATTGGAAAGCCCCTCTTTCTACGGAACGCCTCAGTTGTCGATAATAATCTATTTAATATGCCTTTAATCATCGCTTTATATCAATTATTAATACTCCAAAATTTATATTCCAAATATAACTCTTTAAATTCTTTCCGTCCGAACTAATTACATAATTTAACAAAAAAAAAAAATACATTACTAACTGTAAGTTAATTTACTAATTATTATTATTATTATTACTAATGGTTCCAAGAATGCGATTCTTTATTCTAGCTCCAAAGCCATACAAGAGTCATATATATAAATTAGATCAAACATAATACTATATTAAATGAACCTAAACAGGTCCTGACATACACCATTCATAGGTTCTAGTATTAGGGAATATGTGTGTATTTTATTTTTTTATTTTACTATGTATACAAACAACAATAAGATGCAAACAATCAGTCTCATTGTACTGGATCGGTGGTGTGGGATAACACAGTAAACATAAAAAAAAATGTGCACTTGATGCCAAAATTTTATACCAGTTCGTTACTAATTAATCCATATATATATATATATATATATATGTGTGTGTGTGTGTGTGTGTGAGAGAGAGAGAGATAAACATATTTTAACACACCAATTTGAAAACAATTCCAAACAACTCATAATAAATGGTAAAATTACAGTACCTTTTTGTTTCTTCTTCCTTTTTTTTTTGATGCCGCCGCTGCCTCTTCTTCTTTTCTCTCGATTTGCATTAGATATGTTAAGAAGATTAGGTTTTAGTATTGTATCAATAATTGTAATGAGGATTTAGTTGGGTATGTATATTGTCTAGATGATAATATTTGTATTTAAACTCACAGTTTATGGGTTGTATTAATAAAGTTGTAGTTTTTTACTGCACCATGTTATTGGCGACTCCTGAATGGGTGATGTATACCTATTTTGGGGGCGCCACAGGTTAATATCGAGCTTAGGGATATATCTCTGAATCAACAGAATTAATGAAACCGAAGGAAAGAATAAAGAACTACCTAATTGAAGTAACTAACTCAATGAATCGAAATCGAATCTGAAACCAACAAAACTAATACAATAAAATAATAAATCAAAACAAATGCATTTGGAGTTATTTACATGCAAGAATGAGCTCGAAAATACACATTGTCACCACAGCCGTAAATCAAACTAATGCCACACAGTAATCAATCAAATGATGCCACATAGTAACCAAAATAATGCCACACAGGCACATCAAAACAATGCCACATGTAAGTCAAAAAAATGGCACAGTGAACCAAAATAATGCCACACGGTGCAAATCACACATTGGACCGCGAATCCAAATGTATGCAAATCGGATAGGTGTGTTTGGCACAACATCACAAATCCATGAGCGTAAAACTAGGTTAACCCATACGCCCCCACAACAAAAACACCAAATGACCCACTTCCGGAGCCCAAAACGGAGACGCCTGTGGACTAATCATATCATACGAAGAGTGTCATGCCTCTCGTGCCAAGACGACATGCACAGTGGTACCCCCACGGTGGTTATAGCTTCGGTATACCCTACGGTATATTCTAAAAAATACCATGTCACAACACATGCGACATAATACCAACAAAAGGGTTACTATATGTACATGTTGAACCAAATCAAATTCTAGTCACAAGGTTTCAAAAAGAAGGTAGCAACATGTGCATCATTTCTGAATTATCAAAATAAATACAATACATGATAACTTTGATTCAAAGAGTACAAGTACGAGTCCAATGTGTCAACTCCAAAATGAAACAAATATATCAATTTCACAAGAAACAATTATGTGAAATAATAACAGAAATTCGAAACAAGGAACAAAACGAACAATTCAAATTTAACAAAAATATTGCTGAAAGAGTACGGAATCCGTACCTGATACTTCTAAACCATTTATAGCACACTCCACCAAATCTTACCCTCAAATGCCAACGATATCAAATACGAAACGTCATTCACAACCTAAACATATTCACCTCAAATTTAAAATAATCCAAAATAATAATTCCCAAAATAATTCATAATCTATTTAATATGCCTTTAATCATCGCCTTATATCAATTATTAATACTCCAAAATTTATATTCCAAAAATAACTCTTTAAATTCTTTCCGTCCGAACTAATTACACAATTTAACAAAAAAAAATATACATTACTAACTGTAAGTTAATTTACTAATTATTATTATTATTATTATTACCTAATGGTTCCAAGAATGCAGATTACTATTCTAGCTCCAAAGCCATAGCAAGTCATATATATAAATTAGATCAAATATAATACTATATTAAATGAACCTAAACAGGTCCTCGACATACACCATTCATAGGTTCTAGTATTAGGAATATGTGTGTATTTATTTTTTATTTTACTATGTATACAAACAACAATAAGATGCAAACAATGAATACCATTATCTTTGGATCGGTGGTGTGGGATAACACGATAAACATAAAAAAAAATGCGCACTTATTGCCAAAATTTTGTACCGATTACATTAATTAATCCATACATACATACATATATATATATATATATATATATATATATATATGTATGTGTGTGTGTGTGATAAACATATTTTAACACACAAATTCGGAAACAATTCCAAACAACTCATAATAAATGGTAAAATTATAGTACCTTTTTGTTTCTTCTTCTTTTTTTTTTATGTCACCACTGCCTCTTCTTCTTTTCTCTCGATTTGTATTAGATATGTTAAGAAGATTAGGTTTTAGTATTTATTCAATTTAAAACATATTTTATTAATATATTTATTAACTCTCCAAATTTTAATAGGATTTATTATAACCCACATTTAAATTAAACCCAATTGATTTTAAGGCCCAAATTGAAGAAATCTCTTACTTATTTTAGCCCACATAATTTAAAAACAATGTTTAACCCAAACATAAGAAAGCCCAATTAAAATATGGATTTAAATATTACTTATTATTTTTATTTTTAATTTTTTTCCCGGGTATTACAACAACCGTGCTTCTGAAAAGAAAGACCTTTGTGGAACATAAAACTAACATGGTGGAACAAGGTCAAAAATCTAAAAAGAGAAAGTACTCCGGTAATGGACCTCAACAGGGAATAAATAAGAAGTTCCAAGGTAAATGCTACATTTATGACCAGCCCAGATATATGGAAAAGGATTGTCGTAAACACAAAGACCAGAACAAGAAGTCTGCACAAGCTAATTTAATAGAACTAGATCGTCTTCTTCAAGATGTTTTTGAAATGAACCTATCAACGTTTGTTTCTAAAGTAAACATGTTTGAGAATCCCAGGGTCTAATGGGTAGATACTGGAGTAACCCGCCATGCGTGTTTTGACAAGAAAATGTTCTCCACATATCAAGAAATTGAGAATGGAGAACAATTATACATGGAAAATTCTTCTACATCCAAGATTGTTAGACAAGTAAAGGTGGTTCAGATGACATCTGGCAAGGAAGTCACCCTCAACAACGTGCTCTATGTGTCTGATATTAGGATGAATTTAGTGTCAAGATCTCTTTTTAGTCGAAAGGGATTTAAATTGATCTTTGTATCAGACAAGTTTGTCTTAACTAAAAATGAGATATATGTGGAGAAGGGATATATGAGCAATGGGCTTTTTAAAATGAATGTAATAATAATTGTACATTCCAATATTAATAAAATTATATTTTCTACTTATATGATATCCATTTTTAAAAAAATAACAGTTTTATGCTTATTAAAGTTTTGTTTTTTCCTTTATAAGTATTTTAGGCTTGTTATTTAATAATTTAATAAAAACATTTATCTACAATGTCATATGTCATGTCACCGCTAAATTACATGTCAAATACCACATAGGATGCCACACATCATCCTTAGTTAACCGCGGTTGGAGATTTGGTCAAAACTTAAGTAATTTTGACCATTATTTGATAATTCAATGTTATTTGTGTTAAAAAAATAATATTTATATTTTTCTGATAGCTTAACAAGAGTTTTTTGGTTTTTTAAATAATTAAATCTTTATGATACAAAGATTCTTATATCTTAACGTGACATACTAACTAGGAACCCTTATTCTCTATAAGGTCTGAGGATAAGCCTAAGGTATTGTGAACTTTAAGTTTCAAGTTTGATTCTTATTTCAGGTAAATTTTTTTCTTTTTTTAGTTGAAACTTGTTTTCTCTTTAATTGAATTTTGTTTGTGAGTTTATTTTTTTTTCCTTTAATAAAATTTGATTGATTTTTGAAATTGTAATAGTCACGATGAAATTAATTATAAAATTATATTATATTACCCAAAAAGTGGAGCTTTTATTTTATTTTAAACTAGGAACCCTAATTTACCAAAATATTCCTTTTCAATTTACCATGATTATATATTGAATTCGAATTAAGTATATATATAACTAGAAAATTTTCTTCCATTAAAAAATGGATTATAGAATTTGAATTCAAAAACTACACAGGTACAAAGCACCTGGCATCATATATAGTTCATCATCTCAACGCCTGGTAATTTAGTCGATCTGATCATGTTTGTTCAAAGATCCGATAAATAAAATAAATTTAAAAGAACATATATATGGAATTATTTAATTAAGCACATGTAGTATTGATTTCATTATCTTAAAATAATTAAATTTTGAGAGAGAAGAAATTTAATCCACAGTCCCCAGAATATTATTATTGTCAACATTCAACATTTGAAAATCGGCGTTCATTATTAATAATTGGTCTTTGTGTTTGACTCAAAATCGACTATATAAATAAATTAATTGGTGTTTCTATTAATTATATAGCTTGCGGTCACGGCCATGAACCTTCGACGACACTCGTGCTTCACCGCAAAGTTTGAGTCAACTGCTAAACGACAGCTTATCTATCGTTGCCTACAGTTTGGATTTTTCTTTAACCCAAAAATATCTAAACACATGTCACATTAATATTTGAATATATAAACTATGTTGCTTAAAATAAAAGCTGTATGTATTTATCTGAAATTTCTACGATGATAAAATTAATGAGTTACATGCATGCATGATCACATATATAATAATTTCAAAACTTGCCTCGTCACTATACCCAAATTTCAACATTGCTTTATTGGAATACATAGAAACCCAGATAACTTGATATTTTATTGTTTAACTTACAATTCCACAACTTCGTCATAGATTTTATCAACATATAAATCATTTCTCATTCTTTATATATATTGATACTCCCTTCATCTAAAAAAGAGTATTACCATTTTAAATAACAATCGAAAGAAACTAGGAGTCTTTGTGTGAGTCAAATTAATATATTCATATTCAGATTAAAAATATTTTAAAAATTAAATACATTTATTAAAAAATAATATTGCTATCTAGTATATACTTAATTAATTATTTATCTTTTCACAATTGCATATATATATATATATTAAATAGAAGGAGTAAATTAGAATTAAAATAGTCTGATATTTTTTTGGGATTCCAAAACAACTAAAAATATTTATATTTTATGGAAAATATTTTTCAAATATAATTTAAAAACATTTTAATACCTATATAAAAATGGTGATATATTCGCATGAAAAAATATTAAAACACACTTTTAATTATACTTTATTGTATTTTAGATTGCTAGCTAGTATGTATTTATATTATATTATAAAATACTCCAAAAAAAAAATCGTTGTTTTAGATTTGAGCATAAAAATTAAAAAATAATTATATAACATTAAATATAATATCAATTGTTTATAATACTTTATCTCTTTTATCTCATTAGTAATATTTTTCTATGAGGGGTAATTTTGGAAATATTGTAGTTAATTAAGTCTCTTAAATTATATAAAACGACAAATATTTATAGAAAAATAAAATTAAAAAGCAATATAACTCTCAACAGAGTTACAATTTGTAATTCGATATATAACTCTCAACATGTTAAAATTTTAATTAAGATATTCTCTAAATAGTACGTTAAGATACAAATATGTGTTAAACTATTTAGAGGACTTCTTAATACAAAGATGTAAGCTGTTAAAATATATTAAGAGGTGGACTGTTACTTAAAGATACATTAAGATACACTCAAACACTATCGGACCTCTGTTTAAAACTAGCTATGAGTACGTTTTTCCTTTTCATTTGTTTGTTTTTTTGGTGTGTGGCGTTTTGTATATAATTTTGGGGAATTGATATTTTCACTCGTAATTTTAATATTTTTACATGATTCTCTCTCACATAAATATAGAATGAGTTATTACTTTATATGAAAAGAAACTATATAAAAATAATGTTACTCATAATTCTGCTCATATATTTTGTATTGGAAGGGAGTATATTGAAAAGCATAAAGCATAACAACTGTCTTGGGTAAAATTACTTCTATGCTGAAATATTAAATAAATAGCAAGTACAATTTTCAAAAACAAATTATGGGGAGTGTTAGTGTTAATAACACTTTGTTGAATATTGATCATATAGTATATCATCACCACACAAACAGGTTTTAACTTTTAAAGAAATACTTTACGTTAGTGCTCAATAAAGTCGTTTATGACCTTAATTAATTTGACAACAGGACTTTAATGTAGATTTCTTGTTCAAATCGATCTTGACCCTTAACAATATATATATAGAGAAAATTACAAGCTTCCCCTTCTATTGATAGAATCACATTAATGAACATAAAATATTGGATAAAATTGATTGCTTTGATTAATTGTAAAGAATATGTCTTGCGTAAAGATTCTACCAGCTTCTTCAGTGATTTATAAAATATTCAAACTATTATCTTGCATTGGATCACCCCCCTACCTATTGTGTTTTTTATTAATAAATAAATAAATAAATTATGTATAAACATTTTTTCGTTCTAAAATTAGTGCTAATTTTTTTTTATTTAATCGAGATATCATCTATTTTAGGACTATAAAATAATATAATATTCCTAATTAATTTGCTATTACTTTTTTAATATCATTTTAGCATAACACCACTACTACTAAACACACTACTACTAAATTCTTTGGTTATATTAATTAGGGTACATTTGAAAGTACAAAATTATCTTTAAAAGTTGACATTTTATAAATGTATATAACATTTTAGCTGGCTAGGGAGTAGAAGAAAAAACACGATATATATGTTTTGATAAATCTAATTAATGTACCTGATGTTATGCTTTTAAAAAAAATTGTTGCAATTTGCTTAAGTAACTTTTGTTTACTAATGAGATGACTTTAGCTATCCATTGATTGGATTTTCTTTCATACGTGAAATTACACACCCTCAAATTAAGTTAAAAAAGTATATACTACGATAAATTTATGTCAATCGAATTATAATTGTGAAGTTTATTAATACATGATATTGTTAGAAATAAAATTGTTTATAATATATATTTCTTTTAAAATGTTATCACTAATATATATTCAAAAATCGACAATCAAATAATCGGCGTAAATATTATATATCATTTTCAATCAAAAAAAGCGTAAATAAATATTGGTAAGATATATTATTTTCCTTAAATTAATAGATAAACTTTGAGAAACTAAAAGTAAAAAAAAGTCTACATGCATGATGACATTGTAATCTTTGTTATCAATTGAGCTTAATTACTCCTTTATAAGGAGATTAGATGTGTTCTGTACCTCCCAGACTACATGGACACGATCAATTTATCTCAAATTTTGAATGGTCCAGATGATTTATTAGGGTGAGCGGAAAATTCAAAATCAGTTATATTTTGTTATATATGATTTTGGCTTCCGTAATCCGTATCCGAAAAATTAATGTAGAATCATCATTTAACTCGTTGAAAGTTAAGAACACAACTTAGACATTGTAATTAATTTTTGTCAACTTTATTTGATTGTGTAATAAGTATAATAATGGTGGTTACGATTATGACATTAGATTGTAATAAGAGTTGTTGTGGTTAACACATTTGACTATTTAATTGAAATAGTTTTAACATTTAAATGTAATTCCGTCACTCAATGACTTACTATTAAATTAATAATGATATATAATTAAGAGGCAGTTTTTGATTCTTCTTCTTCTACTACTACTCTTTTTCTTTTATTTTTCTTTTCCCTGTTTCTGTTTCTGTTTCTCAGTTTAAAGGAGTTGAAGACGTAACCACTGGAAATTGGATCCGTGAATGAAGTGTAATTTTTTAGAGTGTTTGTTTGTTTATCTTTTAATACCTCTTAACAGCTCCATATTTGATTGGGTAAGAAAGTAAAATTATTTGGTAAAATTTAAATTGTCTTTTATTGTCTCTTAATCGGTAAGAGAAAGAAATATATAAATTCAAATCATTAAGAGTTGACTCTCAATAAAAAATATAAATCTATATTGCCTCTATAAATATAAATATTGTACTCCATTTATTCTAAATTTTAAGATCATTATTAATTTTTAAAAAGTCAACTTTAAATATTTTTAAATTTAAAATTGATTTTTAAAATTTAAAAGTCATTCAGATATTTTATATTTTTTAGTTAGCAAACAACTTTTTAAATTCACATGTTATTAATTTCACTTAAATAATTTAATTTATTAAAATATAATAACTATTTAAATTTTAATTAATTAATTTTATCAAACACAACCTTAGTTCACTTAATCCACAGGTTTAATCTCTATGTTGTGTACCAATTAGTGATATATATCAAACATAACAAGGCATAGAACTAAATTAATGCATAAATATTTAGCAAATCAAGTATGTAGTTTTTTCATTCTTTCTTTCTTTCTCCCTTGTTTTTGGACTAAAGTCATGCATGCATGTAATAGTTATTCAAAATATTGGCTTTTTTTTTTGGGTATGTAATGAGTACATGTGTTTTTTTATTATTACATTTTAATACCAAAAGATTAATGGTTATTAAAAAGGAAAATTATTGAAAGCAATTATGTTTAAATGCGTGCATTCTTGGTAAATCTTAAAAAGTAACATTAAAAATGTCAAATAAAACTCTCATTTCGAAATAAAATTAATTAAGGAGCAACATGCACTTAAATTAAAATATAATTTAAGTAAATATTTTGTTTCAAATCAGGCTAATTAAATGTTATAAATGCAGAGCTAGTATTGAACTAGTTTAATTTCCTACGTGTTTAATTTCTTCACCAACAAAAATAAAATAAATCAAGCCAATCTACTTAATTAATTAAGAGCTCGCGCGCAACAGAGTTTCGATGTGAAAATATATAAAAATTTGCTTCTATTACAAGTTAGTCATACTTGCACTAAAATATATGTCGGCAAAATCCTTTTCTCATCACGACCAAACTCAAATCCACTTGTTATGGTGATATGATGTCCACCAATTGGAGTATTATACTATAAAATTATATGTATAATAATTGAGCCTTAATTAAGATATATAATTGCTGTTGTTAGGTAGGTTTAGTAGGGAAAGGGTTAATTAATATGAATGCAAATTGGCGCCAACTGATCGATCAGGCGACAAGGGTTTTTGGTTCATCGCACCAAATTGGTGGGTAGTTGTAGTAGTAAGTAACCACCATCACCCAACCAACCATATGAGATAAGTTGGCCGGACCCATCAAAATATATATTTATCAATCGCTCGGTACGTGCTAGCTTTAATTTAGCCCCCCTCACCCCGTCACCCCCTCCCCCTCCCCTCCCCTCCCCTCGCCAAGTTCAAGTTGATATATGTGAAAAAGAAAGTTGTAAAGTTCTTGTTTCTTCCTAGAAAAACCAAGATGGTACGTTTCTCATAAAAATAACTTAAATTTGTTGAAAAGTAAGATACATTTTTTTATAAATAAATAAAAAAAAAGGAAAAAGTTTGGTACAAAGTCAAGCTGGGAGTCTCTTGGTCAGAGCACATGCCTTGAAAATATGTACCCCGGGATTCATCAGCTACATGCTTTCTTCTTCTTCTTCTTTTATTTATTTTTTATTTTTTTTGGGGCACAATTGAGCTAGCTTATATATATCTTTATTATTAGGACCATTTATCCTTTATATCTTCATTCAAAACCTTAATAAATAATCAGGTTAGGACAAAAGAGATGATGAATTTTGATAATCACGTACGCCTTTAATTTAAGCATGGATTTGAATATTATATTTTCCGTTTACTAAAATATGTGGCAATATATTATAGTGAGTTTTTTAGGAACAAATATTTCTAATTAATAACGTACGATGATAAATGAGATAGATATTCTTTATTTATACAATATCTCAAATGATCATAGACTTAAACTTAAATGAGTAGTATGAAAATCATAGACTTACTCTATTATAAAATCACAGTTTAATTATACACGTACAGTTTAATTAATGTTGTTACTTTAAAGTGTGAGATCTAGCAACCAAGTTAAGCATGTCAGTCAATGCTCCCTATCACCTTCGAGTGACAGCATGCGATGGTTATATAATTAAACTTGTCCTTATATATAAATCGTAGAATATTACAAGGATATCACGTCATCTAAGGTAGTAGACAGTATTACAAACCTCACATAAAATATGAAAAGAAAAAAATGTGTAGGGCATTAATAATCTATATATATTTTCTGTCTCTTCCCTTAATTGGTAATTAATTTCTTTCAAATTTTCTGTTGATGTTTAATTTATGTGAGTTGGTTAATTATATTTACCATCTCCTTTTATCTAAATTTCAGGGATTCACCATTCTTGGTTGGGAATGAAAAATATCTATTTGATTGCATTAAAGAAAACCAAGTATAATAAAAAATAAAATGCAAAAATAACCACTATACTCTTAGTATATTAATTTAGATATTGTGTCCTCTTTTTATTGATCAATATTGCAAAACAAATCCTATAATATAAAAAAATTTGGATAACAAATATTTTTGTGCGACAATGATCGAATATAATTTGTGGCAATAATGACTTGTAAATAAGCATAACTAAAAATAAAAATTTTGCTTCCGTTAAAGAAGTCAACTCAAAACCTCAACAACATAACTTTAAGCAAATGTTCAACTGAGCTACACATTGAAGTTGTAAAAAAACCAACATAAATTTTATTTATATAAATTTCTCCATTTAAACCAATAAAAAGTGGATAAACCACTTTTGTGTTTGCTAAATAATTTGGATAAAGGAGTTATCAACGTATTTATCTTTTCTTTTCTTTTTTTTTTAGGAGGTTAAATGGAGAAAATTATATAAATAAAATTTATATTGTTTCATTTATAACTACATTGGACACTTGATTAAGAATATTAAATTGAGGTTTTGAGTTCAAATATTTAATTAATATTTTAGTTCATGCATCCAGATTTGGAAGTGTACTAAGAAAAATGCTTCACTTTTTTTTTTCCCACGACAGAAGTAATTTTTGTTGGTGAAAATGGCATGGGCCCTCTGACTGTCTATAATTAACTTAAAGTCCATGTACTATACCAATTTTCTTTGTCATGTCATGTCATCAATTAGTACTTGTTTGTCAATATGATTATGATGACCTTGCTTGCAGTGAATTCCATGTCCAAAACTTTGAACCTGATGAAACCAACCGTAACCAGAGAAAAAGTAAATTTAAAATTTATAACCAAAATGGACGGGACGGGACGGGACGGGACGGGACGGAAGTATCTCAGAAATGGGATAAGTGGAAATTATAGACCATTGAATAGTGATGTACTTAAAAAGAATGGCTACTAAAAGACAAAAAATGGCTACTTCATCACTTTGCCCGCACGCAGCTCCTTTCTTATCATTCACTCGCTTAATTAGTATTTAATACATACTCTTAACACCATTCCTTCTGCCTTCCCTTGAAACTTCATGTGAAACCTCCTCTCTCTGTCTCTAGTTCTCATCCCCTCGTCACCTCCTCCCCTATATATGTATATCACTCCCTCCTTTCCACTCAAGGAACTACACAATCCTCTTTCTATTTCTCCCTTTAGTACTACTCCTGAGTACTACAATTAGTACGTACGAACTCTCAATTATATATCTAGTTTAAATCATTTAGTTCAAAATCCACTAGCAATATATATATATATATATATATATATATATATATATATATATATATATTGAGATGGGCTCACTGGCAAATGAAAGTATAGCTTTAGATGTGATTAGGCAACACCTTCTTGATGACTTTGCATTCATGGAAAACTACGGAATCTCAGAAACCTCCCCACAGTACTATTCCCATTCTAATTCAACTTCTTCTGATTCTCTCATTTCTGATCTTACCAACGTAACTGTTGATAGTTACGTTGTCCCTCTGCCTTCAGAATCTACTTCTGATACCATGTTAAGTACTTCTATCGGCTTCACGGGTGAACCCGATAACTTTGAGTTCCAAACAAATATTATTCCACAAATTATCGACTCCAACTCAACCAAACACACGAGCTTTAGTGAACGCAAACCATTGCTCAATATATATGTTCCTCCCGTAAATAAAGTGGAGTTAAACACGGGTTTTCAGCCCGCGGCAAAGCTGAGTGAGCGGAGGGTGGCGGATTCCGGGGATAAGAGGCATTATAGGGGCGTCAGGCAGAGGCCTTGGGGAAAATTTGCTG
Organism: Panax ginseng; assembly: GCA_020205605.1. Classification (NCBI taxonomy): domain Eukaryota; kingdom Viridiplantae; phylum Streptophyta; class Magnoliopsida; order Apiales; family Araliaceae; genus Panax; species Panax ginseng. The sequence continues at coordinate 131,042,491 of CM035144.1, forward strand.
CGGAGATTCGTGACCCGAATAGAAAAGGATCTCGGGTTTGGCTCGGGACATTTGACACGGCAGTCGAGGCGGCCAAGGCTTATGATCGAGCGGCGTTCAAGTTGCGTGGAAGTAAGGCCATATTAAACTTCCCTCATGAAATTGGGAACACCACGGAAATTTTATCGCCGGTGAAAGTTGGCCGGAAAAGAGGTAGAGAGGCGGAGGCGGAAGACGGAGAAAGCAACGAGGTGAAGAGAGAAGAAGTGACCGAAGGTAGCGTCAAAACGGAAACGGGGGTTTGTCCGTTAACCCCGTCGAGCTGGACGGCGGTTTGGGAAGGTGGTGACGAGAAGGGTATATTTGAAATTCCACCATTATCGCCGTTATCACCTTATCCAAATTTAAGGCATTCAAAGTCACAGCTGGCAGTTAACGGGGTCTACTAAATTAGAAAGCAGCCTAACGGCCGCAGACGTTAAAAGCCAAAGAAGTTGGTATTAATTATTAATGTAAATATAGTAGAAGCAGTGTTCAAATTATTTAATTTCTTTAATTCCACGGAATGTGTGTACTGAGCACATCTAAGGATGTTACTGCTATTTGATAAAAAGGATTTATTGATTTCATTTCCAGATTCCGCTAATATATCTATATAATATATACCTCCGTTTTTAAAAAGATTATTATTTAAAATTTTAGTAAATAAATTAAAAAGTTATTTAATAATATTATTTAACTATTAAAATTTATTTGAAATTTTATCATTACATCTTTATGAAAAATTAAAATTATTAATGTAAGAAAGATAATTTTTTAAAATAATGAGAGAAGATAGAGATAATATAAAAAATAAATAATTTATTTCCTTTGAAAATTATAAACGATAAATATTTTAAAATAAATTTTATTTTCTAAAGCAATATTTTTTAAGAACGGAGGGAGTACATACTATACAATTTTTGTTAAAAGGATGTATGTAGTAGTATCATTTGTGTTTATGTCACCATGCTAATTCCATAATTTAGATATATAAACGGGTGGCACAAATTAAAAAGTGTATTTTAGAATATATATATATATATATATATATATATATATATATATATATTTTTGTTAATACAAAAATATAACAAGCCAAATATTGAGTCATTTTAAACGTTCCTTAATCGATAGTTTAAAAGATTTTTTCGTCAACTCAATCGATAAAGGATTTTTTATTTTTTTTACTATGAAACATGCAATTAATGTATCCTTGTAACATATTCCTGGTTCATGAACTTAATTAAGAGGTTGAATATTAACATAAAAGTATCAAATAATTTGTTTGATGCATGATTACAAATATTATCAAGCTAATTAACTAATTAATATTGATGTTATGACTATGCAATAATATATTATTTTTAAAAGAAAATATCAAGATATAGAATCATATATCAATCAGTTATATGATTATTATTATAAAAATACCGCAGTCATCGCTATATTATTGTTATTATTATAATAAAGATGTATGATTATTATTATTATATGATCATGATGAAGATATAAAAATTGAGAGAAAAGATACCGCAATCATCATTATATATAAATATGTATAAGCAATGATAATTAATTAAATAAATAAATTAACACGCCAGCCAGTCACTATGGATTAAAATGGTATATTATAATGATTTCATTTAAAATTAAAAAATTATTATTATTATTATAAATATTCGGTCAAATATATAATTTTAAAAATTTGTCCGATAGGTAGGTTATAAAGTTTGTTCATTATAAACACAAGCCTATTAACCAAGTATAATTACAAACGCCAACACTAGCTAGTATAGCTAATTACAAATAAATGATTTATAAGAAGAATACTCTTTTATTAATACTAAAAAAATATCTGGTGTATTATACTAATTTTTCTGGTGTTTCGTTTTCCCCGCCATTTAAAGTAGAATTAAAATAAAAGAATGACAAAGACATCACCAATTTAATTTATTTCTTTTTCAAATATATTAATATCTGTTCAGTAATCAAAGCTCATGCCATGGGAATTTGTCGACACCACACCACCTACCTACCTCCACTGCGAATAATTAACCTTCTGTAGTGACGAATTAATAGATCCTCCTCGTCGTCTTTTCCATATCATTGGCTTCCAAATGTTTTATAAAAGATTATTTAATTTTTATTTTGTTGTCAATAAAAGTTATTTAAAAGGAGGCTCGATTTTGTCTTAATTAATATAATTATTATTTATAAATATTTGATATGTCAAACTTATTTTATATAACTCAAAATCAACTTAAATTTATTTTTTGTCAGGTTTATTTAGGGGTAATATAGAAAAATAAATAATTTATTCTCTTGAAAAGTTGTAAACGATAAATAAATTGAAATAATTTTTTTTTATTTTAAAAAAATAATTATTATGGAATTGAGGGAGTAGTAAATAAATAAAAGAAAAACAGAAAGCTTCTATTCACTAAATTTTAGACTAGTAGCAAGACTCGTTAAATTTCACTAAATTTATACTAATGTTTTCAAAATTGTCCCTATCGATCCTTAAGTTTCAAAATTACCCGAGGGGGAGGCTCTAAATTCTAATCCCCATCCTATAAAAACCAAAGGTTATCCATTCCATACTGGCTATAATTACGGGTCGGGTTACAATTAATTTGTGGTTACACATTATGAAGTTAACATCTTTCAGCTACGGAACTTAATTGATTAGGATCTATTATGTCTAAGTGTCCACTGTCTCAGTGGCGGAACCAGAACAAAATTTGAATGAGTTAAAATTTGAGGCGATTCTGGGAGGTCCCGAGAGCAATGACGTGTGAGGTTCTATGTGACGAGGAAATGGAGTTAAGGTCTTTGGGTTTAATTTTGACCTAGAACGACTAGAGAAATTATAAGTTTTCCAAGAATATATTCCAATTCCACTAATATTTTTACGTGAAAAGTGTTACAATTTTTTTCCTTTTTATATAATATAAGTATAGATATACTCATTTATTAATAATATTACATATATTTTATTATTAAATAATACATCGTTTTAATTAATATATTTAAACTTAACTATGATAAATTATTATTTTTTTCCCAATATATAATTGTAAAAACTTGTAATTAAAGTGCAAGACATTGTCCTTACATAATTTCCTCTCAAAGTGTAGACATTTTTATTAGATGTCCTAAAAGTAAACGGTAAATACAAATACACCATAAATAAAGGAAAATAACCGAAAATTATAAAACAAAAAAGAACAAGAAAAATAAAAAGGGGAATCGACAAATCAAATATAATGACAATGATCCATGCAACTTGCCAACAACCAACAGAATAGGATTACAAAGAGAAACTCTCTCAGTTGCTCACCGTTTGACCACAACCGGCACCACCACCGGCATCACCGACGGCACAATAGAATAGAATTGATTCTCTTCCGGCCAAACCCCAGGTAGCTCGTTCAAATGACTACTACTACCCTGCTGCTAGTCAGAACCCACCACCTGTCCCCATCTAACCAATTTATCACCTCTTTTTTCTCTCCTCCATCACTCCAATCCTTCTCTCTCATCCCAGATTTATGCGACAGAAAGGCAGCGGTGGCGGGCAAAGAATAAAGCATAAAAGGCAGCAAAGAATAAACTTCATCCTAAGGGGGTCATATGCCTCCCCTCGACCCCCCTAATTCCGCCTCTGCACTGTCTTATATATATATATATATATATATATATATATATATATAATATAGACATGTAGATGTTACCTTTAATTTGGTCCCCGGCACCTTAATTCTTTCCCTGTACATGCAACAGGAAATGACCTAAGGTAGCTGATTCCAATCATGTACTTATGCTCATAATTATTTGTCATGTAGAAGTAATTCTTATGTTTTAAATTATATAATTATTATTTATTTTTTAAATTTAAAATTGAAATAATTTATTAAAAATTATGAAATAATAAAACTCACAATAAATAATACTTTTTAGATAGTTTATAATATTCATTATTGTATTGGTTAGAATTCAAATAATTTATGTCAATTTTGAGTTTAAAAATCTCTCCTTTTTTTTTTTGAAAGTCCTACTTTTTGGGAAATATAATATAATTTTATAATCAATTACATCATCACTATAACAATATCAAGAATCAATCAAATATCACCAAAGTAGGAGAAATTAATTGCAATTTGCAAAAGAAAATTAGGAAAAGAATAAAGATGAAGACCACGACATTGCAAGATGATGATAAAAGAGAGAGTGATTGATGTTATGCTAGCTTTCCACTTGCTAAAGTTTAATGCACGTGAAGTGGACTTTTTCATAGTCTTTTGTCTTTCTTGTACACCACCGCCACTACTTTCTACTATTATTAATATTATTATTATTATTTTATGAGATAAGAAATCGTACGTACTGATGAGCATGATTTATACATATACATATATATATAGTCCGTTTTTTTTAACGAATTGAAGGGAGCGAACTAAAAACGAACCGGTTATAACGACGAATTTTTTCGTCTGTATAGCATAAAATTGGCTTTCTATGCTATAGCGACAGAAAAAATCGTCGCTATAATTCCGCTTAATTCTACCATTCTTCCAATTCATTGAATAAGCTTTGACTATATATATATATATATATATATATGAGAATCGATCGGTAAGAACACTTCTTTACTTTGTTAAAAGGCGGACTTTTTTTTGTTTTTTTTTTTTTTTAAAACTACTAAAAAAGTTTAATATTTTATGGAATCGAATTTTTCCATATCTGATGTTTTTAGGCGTGATTTGGATACCTATACCAAAAATATATGTACATGCCTTGCACAAATTGTACATACATTTTTGTTATACGATCCAAATCACATCCAAAACATCAGTATTATGAAAAAATTCCATAAAATTTTAAACTTTTTTTTAGTTGTTTTTTAAAAAAAAAACCACAAAAAAGTCCGCATTTTAAGAAAGTAAGGGCTCCCTTACAGGAACCGGACCATATATATATATATATCCGGATCTTAAGCTCACCCTTTATCCAATTCATCCAGTTTCACCCTTTTAGCGACGGACTCGACTTACGGTTGTATGACCGAATCAATCATCTTCTCGTCTGCTAAAAGAGTGAGTTCGATGAGTTGAATAAGAGGTGACTTAAGATCCTAACCGTATATATATATATATATATATATATATATATATATATATATATATATATATAGTATGAAAATAGTACTCTTATTTCCTAGCCATATTCTGATATTCATATTGTCACGTCTTAATTAAGTTGAGATGTTCATAAGCATTTGAAGATTAATTGATTCCGCTATATTATTATTATTATTATTATTATTATAGCATAAGAGTCGATGAATTAGGCTTTTATTGTTCTAATCATGTCATTGTCTAAGGCATCTTCAAAACGTTGATAGCTAGTAGGTTCACAAATATTATTCAAGTTAATTTCTTATTCCCTCTTGAAATAGACACACTAAAATCCATTTAATCACTCTTTATTAGTAGTACTAGTACTAATTAAAGATCATACAGGTAAGCTTATTTAATTTAAGAGAACTGATTTTTTCATATTTATTTTTTATATTTTCATATGAGCATATAATAGATTTTACCTTTATATAAAAATATTAAAAATACATAAATCATGCTCTACTTAATTTAATTGTTAAGGTCAAATTCTGATTAGGAACCTTGACTTTCAAACGTGGACCAATTGACAAGAAGGTGGTAGGTAGGCCCGGTAGCAGACTAGCGGTATTCTCATTAATTCCATGACGACGGATTCTAATAAGAAAGTGATATTTTGACGATATTTTTTGATATTTTTATATAAAAAACGTTTTTATAAATATATAGCAGTAATTTTTATATAAAAATATGAGTATTTTTTATTATGAATTTATCGGTTTGTATTCTAATAATTCAAATCCCTTCATTTTGAGCATTTGTATAGAAATCAAGTGCATTTGTTTGTATAATTAGACAGTTATAATATTTATTTATATATTACTAATTATTTTAATTTTTATACGACTGGGACCGTTCAGGTAAACTATCAGGATAAAGTGCTGAATTCCAAATCCGATGATGAATTGATGATGAGGCTGTACTGGATTGTGATTAGTTCGAGTGTAGCAGCTACTGCTTTATATAGCTAGCTGTTGCAAGAAGCCAAAAAAAATAAAGGATAAGGTTCAAAAACGCCTCTGATATTTTTTCCGAAGTCTATCGAATGTTCTATATTTTTTTTCCCAAAAAATACTTTTAACGTTACATATTTTGAGTCAATCATGCCCCTGAATCAAACGGAGTTGCCACATAGATTAACTTTCCTCATACGTGGCCTTTGCTGACTTGGACTCAAACAAAGTTTAAAAAAACCCTTTCTCAGTCCAGATCCCTTTCTCATAAGCATTTGTCGTGATAAAGCCCTAGACTTCTCTTGCCGTAAAGACCTTCCCTTGTCTCCGATCTTCCAAACAATCCATTCCCTTGTCTCTGATCTTCTCTTGCCGTAGAGAAGACCTTCCCTTGCCCTAGACAAAATGCTTCCAAACAATCCCTTCCCTTGTCTCCGATCTTCTCTCCACCACCACCTCCACCGCTCCTCCCGGCGGCTGGGCCGCCCTCCACAAGCTTGCCGTCTGCTGCCCTGGGCTTCTCCACGCCGGCGTTCTTCTCCACAAACTCTGTTAGGATATTCCAGATCTGAGTGACTAGATATTCCAGATCTGTTAGGATATTCCAGATCTGAGGTTACCGGCGGGTGGCAGGATATTCCAGATCTGTGTACCTTTTTTCTCAGTGTGTTTTTCGATCTGGATGTAGGTAGTGTTCTATTTGGGATTAGAGGGTTTCTGTTGGGGCTTATGATTGTTTTTGGTGTTTTCCCTAATTTTTGGTGTTTGCTGCCAGGTGAATCTAGCTCGGGCATATACAACAGAGGTGCGATTAGCATAAACCTCAGAAGCTCACTCCACAATATGACTTTTCAGGTTGAGCTTCTTATTCTGTCCCACCACTTTTATAAGACATCAGCTTGCCTTGATGGAGTTGATGTGCTTGTAGCCCTTGCAGCGACCAGGGTAGAAGCTTATGTCTCAGAGGGTGACTTTCCATGTTCAGCGGAGTGGGGGTTGGTGGTGTTGTCGTGGGTCGACGGTGGCAGAATGGTTGGTGGCATTAGGATTTTGCAGATTAGGAATTCATCAAGGGAAGAAGATTGCAATTTTTGTATTAATTAATTTAGGGTTATTTGTATTAATTAATTCAATTGGACGAATTTTTGTTATTTGTTGTTAATAAATTTTTGTGAATTTTTGTTTATTAAATATAAATATAAATATTTATTTATTTTATTTATTAATTATTTATTTTGTTTTAAAGAAAAAAAAAACTAAATAATTAATTAATCAAAAATGGAATTTTTAATTATTTGTCTTAATGAATTTTTGTACACGTTAGTAAATATTGTCACGTGTCAGTCATATTAACACTCGTTAGTCTAGTTGGCAGATTTATTAACTAAGAGGGATACGTATTTAATTCAAAAATTATAACGTTAAGAATATTTTTGCACAAAAAAAAGAGTATAAGGTGCTCGGTAGGCATTGCGATAAAAATCAGGAGCATTTTTGATCCTTCTCCCAAAAAAATAATACTACTACTATTCCATCCGTTTCAACATAAGATTAATGTTTTTATTTTTATAATTAATTTAAATTATTTTATAGTTCAAAATAGATACCAATGTATTTAATTTTAATTAACACAATCATAAATATTATAAATATTTTTAAATTATTATTACTATTTATAATTATAAGATTTATCTCTTTTAAAATATAAATGAATCATGTTAATTTTAAATTCAAAAAAAATTATAATTAAAATTTTAAAATAATAATACCAATATTATATTTTGAAAAGGAGCAATATGTATTACTTAGTAAATAACCAACTAGAATCAATCACATTATTTTATAAATAATTTTGTTATAAAATTATTTGGTCATAAAAGTATTATTGCTCTGTGACATGCATGCATTTTGGAGAAAAAAGACGATTAGGCCAGGTAAATAATGTGGTGGGGCCATGGGACAAAATGAAGGACAAATTCAAAAACAAAGGACCAGAGACAGAGAGAAAGCAGCCATGCACTTAGTAGAGGAGTAGTAGTAATTGAATTGAATGCCCCAAGAAGTGGATTCCTTGAATTATTTCTCCTTCCGTTCAAAAAAGAGAGTTTTATTTAAGAAATTTATAATTTTAAAAAAGTTAGTATTATTTTATGTCTATATTAATTGTTTAGTTTAATAATAATAACATAATAACAAAATTATGATAATAAATACAATAATTTTTTCACCTTTTGAGGCGTTAATTTAGCTACTAAAATATCACCCGTCCCTTATAAAGAAGACCGTTTGATATCCAAAAATTGCGCAGCGACGATCAACACATGTGCTATAATGGTCGGGATAAAGGGTCGTGATCCCGTGAGAGTGAGCGGGGACAAAAAATTCTTTAATTTTGAATCAAAGTTTATATAAAAGTAATGTTATAAATCTCATATATATTTTAAATAACATTATATTAAATATTTAAATAATATTTAATAATATAATTAATAGTATGAGATTTACTTGAATTATATAATAATAACACATTATTTAAAATTAAAAATTTGATACCCTTATGTGAACTATGTCAAAATCATCATGCGTCGCCGCCGTTGTTTTTGGACCCTAATGGTAGATAATTATGCACACCTGTAAATTTCTAAATGTTGATAGTATTTTTATGAATGGCCCCTTTCAACGTTAAAGTTTAGTTTCCACATGACAAAATTATTAAAATCCTTCCGATGAGGGATATATTTTGTTTTAAGACTATAGAATAACACACACACACACACACACATATATAAATATTATATATATATATATATATATATATATATATATATATATATATATATATAATACTTTGCTATTATTTAGTTATAACATCTGCCGCTATTACTAAATTTTTTGTTAATACTAATCGTATATTTAAAAATATAAAATTATTTTTAAAAATATATCTAATTTATGAATGGAGAAAGTAATTATCAAAACTAATACTAAATGTTTTTTGTATCCTCGATTACACAAACATACGTCTCTCTCTTTTTCACGAGGAAATCTACTTATTAAATATTTTATTATACAAAAAGATATATTCGAATAATATGACAAATATGATAAGCGACTAGTTTGCACAAACATTATTGCTAGATTATATTTTATGAATGAAAATTAATATGCATGTCAATAAATATTTGATGAAGTTAAATTGTGACCAACGTAAAAATGTATGCGATAAGATAAAATAAATTAAAATGAGATCATCCTTAATCACTTCCAGTGACGCTCCTAAATTCGGGCGTATACAATCCAATTTAAATCGTCAAAATACAAAACATTTACATTAATTCACATAAATAAAAATTATTACAATACCATGTATAACATGGTAATACACATACTACAATTATTTGTACACTATTTTATAATTTAATGAGAATTACTACAACTACAAACTCGAACTATTACTCTACTATTCTATTTTTTCCGTTAACCCCGACTATATTCTTATTTTCTAAAAGATATTAAAAAATAAAAAAGGTCTATAACATGGTGTGGGAAAGGAAATCGTACAATGCTAGGGTTAGAGTTTTGTGTTGGCTGAGGAGGAGAGAAATCCACGAAAAGTACGGAATTGATTGATTGATCGAAGAGGGGAGAAGAACAGTGGGCGATTACTCTAACGACGCGGCGGCGAAACTCTTAGAATCAGGAGCGTGTTAGGTAACAGGGATTCCAAGAGCCTTCTTCTTGAGTCTTCCCACTCCTAGAATTCGGAAACCTTGTTAGAATTATTGGGATTCCAAGAGTCTTCTTGAGTGTTGAGAGAATATCCAGGTCCTTCGATTTTTCAAAAGTCCAAGTCCTGAGTTTGAAGAGAGGTCCCCCTCCCAATGGAATGAAAGGGGTATTTATAGGGTTTTTACGGAAAGTAGTCATGCCACAGGCACACGCTTTCGAAAAATTTCGTAAATACCCTTTAGTCATTAGAATAATGCCCATATTGTCCTGTCCTTCTAGCCCCCAATCCAATCTCTCAATCAATTCCAAAAAATGAGCCGCCTCCACGAGTCTTCTGCCTCGGGACACGTGGAGGCTTCTCCTGGGTCTAGCACATTTATTTCCGACTCTTTCGTCTTTTCATTTAATCATAATGCGAACCTTAATTTGTGCATTTAATTCAATTAGGTCAAGTGAATCCTAATTTGCACTTGGGCCCACATTTTCCCCCTGCGCGAAAGTCGCGCTTTTGGAGTGACGATCGTGCAAAATACTCTAACTCTGTGAATTCTGTTTCAAATTTCTGAAAAATCTGCGGAGCTCGATCTTGCAAGTCCTGAAAATAGAAAATAGGGGACCCCTAGGAGAGCTCTCCTAAAACATTAAAAATCCTCAATATATATATATATATATATATATATATATATATATATATGAACCCGCTTCAAGTTTTTTTCCAATATTTTTTTTTATCTTTATTGACTACCTTTAATTTGAACGATTCTTTAAAACTCAATATTTAACATTGAATCTTAAGTTATTCGAATTAAGACTCCAAGACAACAATAGGTCTCATAAAGCAGCAAACATGAATCTTTTCAAGAAAAAAATATGTTTTTTTTATGCAAACTAACACTTGAATCTATACTTTTTTTTCATTTCTTTTTTTTTAAAAAAAGATTAGAAAAAATATTCAAGCATAAGCGGAAGTTTGACAATTTATTGATAATAAAATTGCTTTTAACGAAAAGCATAACGTTTCAAATAATAATTCCTCGATTACTTTTGAAGTTGAAAGTATAACTTGTCTGGTTCGAGGACTTATAGTCAGGTGCCTCGATTACTTTTGAAGTTGAAAGTATAACTTTTCGAGTCTGAGGACTTATAGTCAGGTGCCTCATTCACTTTTTAGTGATAAAGTGTAACACTCGGGTGCCTCGTCACTTGGGTCGTCCAATTTTTTGGCAAGTGCGGTCTACGAAGACTTGAAATCGGGTGCCTCGTCACTTGGGTCGTCTAATTTTTTGGCAAGTACAATCTACGAGGACTTGACCACCATTTAGATGGACCACCATCTTGAGTGAATTTTTTTTTAATTCATCAATTCTTGTGCCTCCTCCCTTGGTCATTCAATTACTTGGCAAGGGATACTCCTGAGGACTTAAACCACCATTTTTGGTGGACCACCATCTTGGGTGGATTTTTAATTCATCCGTAGTTCGAGTTTTTTGATGGTAGAGCCAGATGTTTGGTTCTTGACTTACGGGACTGCATGCACGGGTGATAGTGTTGCACGTTTCTTCTCCTAGTTCAATCTCCCCGGCCGCCAGCTTCTCATGGTATATCATCCGCAGACTGTAACAGTCCATAGTGGAATGTCCTACGTATTGGTGGTATACACAGAAGTCCGGTTTTCTTTTCATCTCTTTCGTTACAACCAACCGGGGCCTTGGAGGCTTCACCACTCCATGCTCAACCCATTGTTCATACAGGCTCCTGAATGCCTTCTCGCTACATGTAATAGCCTCCGGAACTGGCATCTTGTTATACTTGTCCCCATGCTTTTCTCTGCTTCGCTCAAATTTCTCATTCTTTTCCCTCTTGCCCCCTTGTGGTTTTGACTGAGAATCCGCCAAAGCCACAGTTGTTGTCCTCTTGCCCTTCCATGTAACCATCGCATGGCTGGTAGAAAATGTCATGATTCCTCCCAAGTCTTGTGCAAAAGATGAGAGGGTCACAAATGAATCACAAGCTTTGGTAATGAGGTGGGGCTTGAAGGCATCTAAAGCACCATTGTTGCATATGCTAACCAAGTTCGTTTCTTCAATTGGCTCTGCACACTTCTGTGATTGGGCCCTGAACCTGTCAACATAATCTGACAACTTTTCGTTTGGTTTCTGCTTGAATCGCATAAGCTGAACGATGGTTATCTGTTTCTGCACATAGAATTTTTTTAAAAAAAATTGCAATTTTAGATCATCCCAATCATGGACTGACCCCTTCTCCAAATTGTAGTACCAACTGAAGGCACTATCCGTCAAAGTCTTGTTAAATTCCCTCATCAACAAGTTGTGGTTGTTTACTTCATCATATCCTAGCCACGGAGACATTGACTCTACGAACCTGGCAATGTGTTCCCTGACAATTCCTTTCTCCCCATTGTATTTTAGAAATTGGGGGGGATGCTCAATATACCCCGTCGGAAAAGATTGCCTCCGAATGTGTGCAGGGTAAGGTGGAGTAAAATCTAACTCTGAGGGTCGAGATGTCTGCCTGCGAAGTTGATTGATCACATCGATCATATCATTCTTCGTCACGTACTGGCTTATGGCATGAACTCTCTGGGGTGTTGTAATATACTGTTGTATTGGCGGTGTGTATGGTGAAGAGATTGGTTGATGTACACTTGCATCGTGCAAAGCTAGCACTGGTGACATTTGCTGGCTCACTCGCTGGAAATGGCTTGGGACGATTGGCATCTGCACTGTCTGCAAATCTTTGGAAGAAGCAGATTGGGATGATGTTAAATGCGAGGTTGGTTTGCTTCCAACCTAGGTTGTGCCCCGTCACCACTGTTCTGGAGCTCCAAGTTGATTACTGGAACCGATTGACTTTCAGTCAATGGAGGTACAATTTGGTTCTCTTTATTGTTGCTGCCATTGTTGTTGTCCTCCACTCCTGCTTGTTCTCTCTGCGAATTGCCTGGGAACATGGCCTTGAAGGTAGGGATCTGCATCAACTGCTGGCGGAAGTTCCCCATCTCCTCTTGCTTCTCAGTATCTCCAATGATCATGGCCATCATCATCCTTGTCCTTCTCGTGCTTCCTTTAATGCCTTGAGCATCTCCGGTTACCAGACAACATTTGTCTCCAGACTTTGCATCCTCGACTTGTCTTCCTGCGTTGGTTTGTTGTTGATTGGCCATGTATAGTGATGTTGAACTCCCTTCCGAAACGTCTTCAATAAGTGGTTGGTCAAAATCCAGATTTGCGCCTTGGAAAGCTTGAGTTGTTTACCTTGGAACTGGATTTGGTGAGGTAATACTATTTGTTGGTAAAGCAGCTCTTCCTATAGTTCTTCCACTTCGAGTTGTGGGCATACCCTTCACGAATTCTACACCTCCCCAGTAGAGTCGCCAAAGAAATGTGGGCAAGGAAATCGTACCTTGCTAGGGTTAGGGATTTGTGTTGGATGAAGAGGAGAGAAATCCACGAAAAGTACGGAATTGATTGATTGATTAAAGAGGAGAGAAGAACAGGTGGGCAATTACTCCAACGACGCGTGGCAGAACTCCTAGAATCTGGGAACCGTGTTAGGGTAACAGGGATTCCAAGAGCCTTCTTCTTGAGTCTTTCCACTCCTAGAATCCGGAAACCTTGTTAGGATTATTGGGATTCCAAGAGTCTTCTTGAGTGTTAAGAGAATACTCAGGTCCTTCGATCTTTCAAGAGTCCAAGTCCTGAGTCTGAAGAGAGGTCCCCCTCCCAATGGAATGGAAGGGGTATTTATAGTGTTTTCTGGAAAGTAGTCATGTGCGAGGCACATGCGTTCAGGGAAATTCCAGAAATACCCTTTAATCAGTACAATAATGCCTATACACTACAACAATAAGGCTTATTTCTGACGAAATATTCCGTCGGTACTAAGACTATTCCGTCGAGGGTAACATCATCTCCGACGGAATATTCGGTCGTATATAAGCACGTCGAAAATAAGTCCGTCGATTCTTCGGTCGGGAACACTTAACGCCAACGGAACTAGGTTCGACTGAACATTCAGTCGGAGTTAATATATCCCCGACTGAACTGTGTTTGTCGAGGATATTCGGTCGACGATAAGCATGCCACGTGGCAACTTGACAAAAATGGAAAATCACCTTAAGAGCGACGGAATTCCGTCGATTCTATAACGCGTTCGTCGAGTATATTCGGTCGAGGATATGTATGCCACGTGGCGGTATACCGAAAATGGAAAGAAACTTAACATCGACGGTATTCCGTCGAGAAGACCATTATTCCGTCGAGGTTACTATTTTTTTTTTTAAAATATTTTTTTTATTTTTGCAATATCCAGGGATTTAACCCACATCTTGTACCTGTACCTGTTTTCCCAACATCACATACACAAGCTAAATTAAGCTAAATGTCAAAAACATCCCATTACTACAACTAGCATAACCGCAACAAACTAAAGTAATGAAATGTAAAACGGCATTAATCAAAGTAAATTAAACTAATGTAAAATTACAAAAGATCTCATTAATCTAAACTAACTATAACAAACATCCCATTAAGCTAAGTGTCAAGTATGAACAAAACCAAAGTAATTAATGCTAAGTACTTTAAAACTTCAATATGCGTCCAAAAGTTATGTAAAATTAATACAAAATAATTTAAACTACAAAAGAATGTAAACTAAGTCAAATTTAGTAGAGCCCCAGTTGTGAGAAGGATCATCGGTGAGGCGTCAACCTTTGCTTCGGGGAGTATGAAAATCGTCATCCCGCTCGTCAGTCTCATTCGTCACCCTGTTGATACAATATAATGTAACTCATTAGTCCATATATATGATTCAGTTAAAGATAACTAAATAAAAATTAAATAACATGCAGAATATATATTTGTATTTAAAACGAAATATACCTAAGCAGTCGAGCGCTGACTCAACATTGGCCCAAACGCGTCCTCGACTAAGGTAACCACCATCCGAACAATCTCGTCGCGTATCGCGGCCCACTGCTCTAGAGGAATACCCGTACTCTTAGCGGTGGCACCAATTTTCATAACGTCTGCTTTGGTGATGGAAGCGAAAATTTGGGCGGGTCCTGACGATGGAACAGCGGATCGGTCTCAAACCTCTCCGACACCACAGCCATAACACGCTGGAACAATGCATCATCTAAGCCAGCGCCCGTATGTGATAGTCCCACGGGGGCTCTCGGACGCAGACGTTGGCTAGAGCCTACAAAAATAAATATAACATGAATAATATTACAAGTTTACTTTATTCATAAACACAAAATAAACACAAATATTATACCTCCTGGCAGTATATAGGCTGGTATCCTCGGTAACCCAAAGACTCGATACTGCATAGGTAGTCTTGAGTGGGAGTATCTGAGGCGCGACCCCAAGATTAAGTCTCCACGTCACGAGATAAACTAATCTCGAGGCGTGGGGCGGTGGAATCTAACGTCTCAAAGATCGCCTGCAACAACTCGCAAATCTGCTATCTGTCTGTGGTCATGAACTTAAACCGCCTCCCAGTAATTTGATATCTGAGTGAGTTATCTTGGTATCATCATATAAATTATGTAATATTATCCTAAATAATATCTATTTTAGTAAATGTATTACCCGTATAGCTAGTCTTCTTTGGAGATATCGTCGACCAAAGTAGAGCCCTTCAGCGTATGGACTCTATCCTGAACTTGATCATAGTAGGAGGTCATTAAAGCTACTCCGCATTGCTAGCTTCTATATACATTAAATAAGATCACCTAAATTTACTATAGTTGCAATATAAGATTAAACTAAACTAAAGAGAAATACATACCAACTTAACCTCCACAACGAAGCATTGCGAGCGAAGTATGTACAACTCATGACTTCATGATTCTTCTTCATCTCGCCCCGATTTGGTCTTGAATGCAACGATCATGCTGAGTACTCACATCGTAGCCCATGCTACATCCGATACTACTGCAAGGTGATGATCTCGCAGTAGTCCGGGAGTTTTTTCATCGCCTAGAACTTCCTCTCAATCAGTATCTCGTACAACCATCCAGCATAATTCTTTGAGATGTGGGCAATGATAACGGCGTCACCATCCGCCTCAGTGATGCCGGCCTCGTATCTGTAGTATCTCTATCAAACAGACATAATATACGTATAATTTATTATTTGAATAATATGTAAATAACATGCATTGACCTTGATATAATATATGTAAGTCGACTTACGTGAAACTCCCGCAACACTATCACCATGAAGCTGGCATCGTAGCTCGCGTACTGACTAAATCGCATCAACCCGGTGAGGAGACATCAGGCGGATATGGCGTGTACCATCGCCTTAGCGACAGGATCCATAATACTAGAATACAAAATTTATTAAGAACATTTTAATTTATTAATCACATGAAAATATCATTCAAATTGAACATAAGTGATATATTAGAGTTGAAACCTACGCATTTAATTCGACATCAATCTGGGCGTAATCGAGCCTTTGCCGGAGGGGCGACCTAATAGATCGAGGTTAGGCCACCATGACGACGACGTCTAGCATCCCGAAGGAGTTCCATTAAGCTATTGAACAAAGTTCCAGTTAAGCAACTCTACAGATGAACGAGCGATCATTTCTCTCTTATGAATGAATCATTGCACGATATGGGTTCAATACATGCCATAGAAAGCTTCACCACTCCAAATACCCATCCGAGGAATTTAGAGTGGCGGTCGCCTCGTCATGTCACGGATGGACCCATATCGGCGATGCTTCATTCTGATGAAGAAGTGATCGTTCATTTCATCTGTGAGGTTCTTGTAACCTACAACTTTGTTCAATAACTTAATGGAATCCCTTCCGTATGTTGGCATCTGTTATGATGGAACAGTGAGGAATGTCTTCAATAATTCAATTAACTTTATTATTCGAGTATAAGACACAAACAGAAACTACGACCCTTTTTTTTTAATTGTTATCGAGGAACCGGTTGGAGTACTATTAGCTGCAACTGCTACGTCGAATCCTGCATACAAGGAAGAGTACATATATATATATATGTAGGTAGAGTATTATCGAGTTTATTGAAAATTGTGGCAAACTAAACAAATGCTATTTAGTTTATTTTGCCAATGATAAACTAAGTAAACGGTACTTAGTTTATTAGAATTGTTATTTGGAATCTATAGAGACTAATGCTCGATATTCACTCCTACTTGTCAAACGGGTTTCTAATTAAGTTGCAAAGTATATTATTTTATTTTCGCAACAACATTCTTATATATTCAGTTTCTTTGAATTGCATCCCAACTAAGCAAATGCTACTTAGTTTATTATTTTGAGTTGATTTAATGTATTATTTTAATTTATTATAATTTATTTTATTTTATTTTATTTTATTTTATTTTATTTTATTTTATTAATTATTTTGTTTTATTTTAATTTATTTTATTTTGTATTATATAATATAATTTTTAGATTTTTTTATTAAATTAAATTAAATTAAACTACCTTATAACATTTATTAATTATTATATTAATTTTTTTATTTTTTTATTTTATGTTATTTTAATTTATTAATTATTTTAATTTAATTTAATTTTTTATTATATTATATTATCTCATTTTAAAATTTATTTTATTTAATAAACTAAATTAAATGAAATTTATTGTTTTATTTTATTTATTTATTTGTTAATAATTTTAATTTTAATTTAATCTATTTATATATTAAATTATATTTATTTCATTTATTAAACTTTATTTTATTTTATTACTCAATTATATATTAGTATATTAAATAGTGAAATTTTATTTTATTTTGTTTTTTAATTAATTTGATTAAAATAATTGATATTTGAAGTATAAATTATTTGTCGAAAACTAATTAAGTAAATGCTACTTAATTAGTGAATTTTAGTATTAATAAATTAAGTAATAAATAGTTATTAGAGCAACAAATTTTGCATCTCAAGAATTCTGACAGAATTTTGTGAGAAATTTCGTCGAAAATATCAAGTATAAAATTACTTACTCATTATTAACATACAACATACAATATTGAAGTTGAAGAAATATACACCTAATTACATCTTTATACATATACAGGCGAAATATGATCAATTTGCATTAAAATGACCAAAATAAAATTCATATATACATTATAATACCAAAAATGTAATTCATATATACATTATACATTATCAATCCAAAACAAAATAAATTTAGACCAATTGCACATTATAATACCAAATTCATACACAAATTTCATACTTAAATTTCATCTTCTAACATATAATATATATATATATATATATATATATATATACTCAATACACAGAAAATTACGAAAGAAGAGAGTTTAAGTCTTGATTGGCAGGTCTCCGGTGGCTCAGCGGTAGTGGGTCGGATCAAGCAGCGATGAGTCTTTGGGTGGGTCGAGGTGCAGGGGAGAGGGTGGGGTACCATGGGAAGGGCTTTGGGAGTGGGGAACCGAGGGGGTGGGTGGAGTGCAACCAGGAACACAGGGGAGAGGGTGCAAGCCCAAGGGTGGTGGGCTGCAGAGACGGCCAGTCCTGGGAGTGGGGTGCCAGGGTCTGCAGGTGGGGGACCCATGGAGGTGGAGAGGGGGACCAGTGGAGAGAGAGAGATCAGTGGTGTAGAGAATGAAATAGAGAGGGAAATGTAGAAATAGAGAGGGAAATGAAAATGAGAGGACGCAGGGAAGGCGAAGGATTTTTTTAGGTTTATTTCTGACGGAATTCCGTCGACTATATTCCGTCGACGTTAGGATACCCTCGACGAATTATTCAGTCGAGGATGACATATATTCCGTCGACTATATATTCGCGCTGGCGGGAAACCCTCGCGCCAAGGAGAAGATTTTAAATTCGACTGATGTCAGTCGAGGATACATTAATTCCAACTGAATTAATGTCGACTAAATATTCGGTCGGTCTTATATTAACATCGACTGAATATGTTTAGTCGACAATAATTCTGTCGGAAATAAATCTTTTTCTTGTAGTGATATTGTCCTGTCCTTCTAGTCACCAATCCAATCCCTCAATCAATTCTCAAAAATGAGCCGCCTCTACGAGTCTTCTGTCTCGGGACACGTGGAGGCTTCTCCCAGGTCTAGCACATTTATTTCTGATTCTTTCGTCTTTTTATTTAATCATAATGTGAATTTTAATTTGTACATTTAATTTAATTAAATCAAGTGAACCCTAATTTATATTTGGGCCCACACATCATTAAAACCATTAGCTATGATCTTAAAGATTTTAACCAACGATCGCAACTGTAACTATAGATAATGTCAAAATAATATTTTTTTTTTCTCTTTACCAAGGCTCACTAAAGATTCTCCTCCTTCCTCCTGACCCTCCTTTCCGTCGAATTAATATAGAAAGTTAGGAACTAGGAAAGTGATTATGACTATGATTATACTACTCCTGCCTCTGTACTTCAAAAGATATCCTAAGAATATTTTTCACTCATAATTTTTTTTTTAAAAAAAAAGTAATAAAGGTTTCAAGCTTCTTTAATAATCTCATAAAATTACATGGAGTGACGAATTTTTATTTTTTTTAATACTAATAGTTAAGGCTGTAAAATGAACAAATAATTTGGATTCGATTCGTACCCGCTCGACTAAAAATTCGATTCGAGTTTGATTCGAAATATAAATGAGTCAAATATGAGCAAAATTTTAAAAAATAAAATTTTATTATTAAAAAATGATTTACTAAGTCAACTTAGCCGGTTGAACTACCGGTTCGATCGATGATCAATCAGTTCAATTTGAGTTTTGATTAAAATTAAATAATTGGTCTAATCTGAACTGAAATGCCGACCAATTTCAATTTTAACTGGTTCTATAGTCTGTCCCATCCGGTTCGAATTTCACTACCTTGCTACAAATATACATATAAATCTTGAACATTATGTGCTTACTATCGTTCTCCCACATAAATAATTTAACTTTGATTATTTTAACGTAAATTCATAAAAGTTAAAAATATGTGATTTATTTAATTTTTAACTATAATATTATAAATTACTCAAGGCATATTACATATTATAAAATTATTATTTTAAATCCTAAATAAATCATATCAATTACTCCCATATACAAGCTTTTTTAAATGGTGGAAGTGATATTTTTAGGGAACACATTACGCACATCACTCACCATGGCCCCATCTCATTAAATGCAGGTTCATGGATGTATGGCTACGTGACTATGTCGACCACAGGGACAGGCTCTAGTTGAGGAGCCTGTACAAAACTTATTGTTGGGACTTCGTATCTACAACCATTTAATTAATTGAGTTGTTCTACACGGACAAAAAAAAAATTGTATTTTTCTAATTTTTAAAAAATTTATAATATTTATTTTAACTCAAATATTTACAGAATTTAATTATTTAAATATAATTTAAATACATATAAAAAATAATATTAACCGATTCAATTTTTTGATCCATTGAACATGTCCGTATAGACTTATTGTAATTAATTAAATTAAATGGCATGACAAACAATTCCATGAACAGATAATACGTACTACTAAGAAAGAGCCAAGACACTAGTTGACGACCTAGTTGCACGGGGACCCCTTGTGTTGTACAATGTACATCCTTAACCTGACATCCTGACACAATCCAAACCAGCTAAGTGATACAGACAGACCTAACTTGAACGATACAACTTGATATACATAAATGTGTCTGTATATATATATATATATATATATATATATATATATGTATTTATAATGTTCATACGTCATAATAGATAAAAATAAGAGGATTTTTTTGATTTTATTTTTCTTTTTTGGGCTGGATGGTGTAGAATTAGCTAGCTCTGGATATTATAGCTGATAATAAGCCTGATATATTGAAAGAAAGAGTTGAAAATTCACAATTAAGCAGCTATTGTACTATCGGAGGGTGGGAGTATGTAAACTTTTACCTGCGTTGGTGTACACACACCTCCAACAGGCTCATGTTCATTAGCAAGCCTCAAGATTAGACCATTATACATATATCAGGTAAATTATTATTTTACTGATATGTTCCTGGTAATGTCTGACCTAGTTATATTCTCACTTGTACCTACCTACCTACCTACCTAGTACGTAAAATGCAATATCATGCTTTTGTTTAACCCACACTATTTTGACTTTTTAGCATACAAGAATGGCTAATACTTGTGTATACAGAAAGATATTACAAATTGCTACCTCGGATATTTGAATGCTGGATATCTTGTATGAAAATTCGATATTATATCTGGGAAGATCGACCTGATTCCGGATATATAGACAAGCTTATATATCTTCAATAAATGTTATCCCATTGATAGGTGGTTATCTAATCTGCTTTATGTACCCACTGCAAAAGGTAGGCGGCAGCGGCAGCGGCAGCAGCAGCAGCAGCAGGTACAAGAAACAAGTGAGCATTTGCAGAGAATCTAGATGGAAGTAGTTCTCATGTTGTTGATTGCATCAATAGTCCCTTGATCAACTTTTTCTTGCATGATATCGTTGTATTGTATGAAACTGGGTTGATTTGTCGATGCAAGAAGTCTAGCCCACGATCTATCCGTCAACTTCACAGTGTTTTGAGTTTCAGTCACACGCTGCAATTCCACAACATGCCGCTACATATTAAGTTTATTCCAAAGATTTAAGTAAAATGTGACATTAGATTTTCACGAGGCTATTTAACAAAGGAGCAAGAATGTCTAAGATCTGCTAGCCAAAATAACAGGAGTAATTCTTTTCTTTTTATGTTTCGTTGTTTTTGACCAAATGATATGGGATTTAGTCCCGAGGAGTTGGTGAAGATGCAATGAAAAATTTATCAGGGTCAAAGTCTTTATAGTTGGAGTCGGAGACTTTCAGGATATTCAACTAGAATGTGAACTGATATTTATTAGGCATTTCACTGCCACATCAGCGTTCAACCAGGACACGATGAAAGTTGAAATCACTCCTATGTGACCAGAACTACAATTTGTTGACAGGTTCATCCATCTCTTGAACACTAACAAGTTCTGCTAGTGGGTTGATGTAATAGATTTTGGCACCAAGGATATAAACCATTATATATTAATCTCTATAATTTAACATTCCATTATGACTTTCTAGCTTTTCTTTATTAGGTACTAACACTATTAAGAACTCATTATATCATCTAAAGAGAGTGGCATTGCAAGATTGGTTGGTTTCTTAACCACTGGGCCAAACTCCTTTGGCCTTGACTTAGAGTTCAGAAAGAGTTCCAAGGGAAATTCATCAGCAACATTAATCAGACATTCATCATGACAAACATATTTTGACCAGTTAACTTATTAGAATTAAAGCAGATTGTGAGTAGAACGTATATTTAAATACAAATATTTCTGTCTCATAGAAATAGGAAAAAAAGATGACAGTACTTACAGAAATTGGAATATAAGCATGTCTGCTGTTGACAGGTCCGACTGTAAAGCCTGTGTATCCTGCCATGGCCCCATGAACAGCACTCTGAGCAAGAAGAGTACAGTAGATATTGTCTGATGCATTACTTGGAACAGCTCGGATCATGTACGTTGGATCTACATAAACGAAGTGTGTAAATAAGAGTTTATTAAAAAATCTGACTAAAGAATTGTTTACAAATTACAATATGTATATAATTGGTGATATAAAGATGAGAGAAGGATGCAAGGGAGATAACCATTTCCATAGTTACACTGAACCCCAGAGGCCTAAAAAGAGCTGGAGACGCCTAGGATATCCATATTATATCCTAAATACATAGCAAGATATCCTTAAGGTACAGGAGTAAAATCAGTTTCACAGATTATAGTTCTTTAAGTGAATCAAAGTGCAACTCTCCCTGACTTGTTAAACCTTAAGACTATATCAGAGAGAAAAAAGCAATTCACAACTCGTAGTTTTCTCCATAAGTAAATCAAAAGAATAAGACGATAACTTGTCATTACAGACAACATTATCAAATTCAGGAATTCAAAGTTACCACTACCGTACCATTGTGAAGTATATTGATTCATTGAATGGTATTAATATCAAACGTGGAGGTACTTCCTTGGCAGGCTGTAACAAGATGAGCAAGTGAAAAAAAGGAGTGAATTCTAAATTCTGGACAATTACATGGTTACCTCCACAGCCAAGTAATGCCTGCTTCTACTCTCTAAGGCCACATTAATGGCAGGAATGGGGAGTGGGAATGAGAATTTCATTTCTAGATTATAGAATTCCATCATTTCGTATGTGTAATTGTTTGATGGAAATTTTAATCCACCATGAATAGGATTTCATAAAGAATGGGTATCTCATTTCTTACCTAGGGAGTGGTAATATCACTCACTCCTACAACCTAAAAATCAACAAAAGAATACAAAAAAGTTGCCTCTATACCTTAAAACTAAGCGAGATTCATGACATATCCTAAACATTCCAATAGAAATATTTACTTTTTTTGATAAATTAATTAAATGGTAATATATGGAGAAATTCATTTAAGAGGAATGAAATTACATTCTTGATGAAGCCAACTTCCATCCAAATGGGGTCAAAAGTGGACAAACCCCCACATAAATGACCGGACAACAAAATTAAACTCCACCTTTAGTTTTATTGTATTTCCATGCCAAACAAGCACCACGTATGACATCAAAATTATACTTTACATTTTACCTCAATTTTCCAGCAACTCTAATTAATTAGCTAAATCAAATCTGTAATGTTGTAAGAAATTTCATTTCCAATTCACAGATGTTCAATTCTATCCCTCTCCTAAAACTTTTTCTCCGAAAACTAAAACTCAAAAGCCAAAGTTCTCATTAATTTATCAGATTTTCACACAATCAAGCATCAAAATTACATATATATATATATATATATATATAAGTGATACAGATGCATCCATGTCTTGAGTGGGATCTTGACCCCTATCCCGCTTTCGGATGGCAGGATATCCTAGTTAAGCTAATATAGCTGGTACATCTTTCTCACTATTCTGGCTCAGTACTCATTAGCAATATTGAATATTGACACTCTTTCCTTTCATTATGAAGATGAGGATCGATTTTTCACATTACTAATGTACACAATAAGATATACAAACGAATGCAAACATAATGGGAAAGTAACTGAGAAAGATACCGAGTGTTACCTATGTATTTTAGGTTTATTGTCATCTTCCGGACCTTTGTAAAATGATCCTGTGGCATTGAGAACAAAAATATCTAAACACATTAAACTCAAAAGGTAGCAATAAAGGTAGTCTAATAAATCTAAAACAAATGGAAAAGAAATATATCTCAACTCAAGCAAATAGGCGATGCACTGACAAGAACTGAAGTAAATAAAAACAAGCAGCTAAGGACTCGA
Source organism: Panax ginseng (assembly GCA_020205605.1). Lineage (NCBI taxonomy): Eukaryota > Viridiplantae > Streptophyta > Magnoliopsida > Apiales > Araliaceae > Panax > Panax ginseng. The sequence goes on from CM035144.1 coordinate 131,066,765, forward strand.
TGCTAGTTCATTGTCTTTGTCCCCCCCTCCCCCTCCCCCTTTTTGGCTAAGTTGCTAGTTCAGTGTCTCAGGCTGTCGACCAATAAATGATCTCTTCTGAAATGTACATCATCCCACAATGTTTTCCCTTATTTTCTATTGACATTGCCAAAAATCTAGAGACAGAATTCTGCATATTAAATTGACAAAATGAAAAGAAAGATGAGCCAGAATGGAAATACAAAGTGATGGATATTGCTACAGGAACATGTAAAAGAAAAATCATATTATACCCCTAGACTACTATGCAGCGAACGTTCTCCTTGCATTGGAACAGAGAAATAACCAAACATAAAAATATGGAACACTAGTATCAAAATTTAACCCATTCCAAACTGTTAACGCCAAGTTTCGCCGGCGCGTCCAATCATAGAATCCACGCGCTGGAACCTGCATAATAACAGATCACACAGAAGCTTGACAGCTTGTGCCGCCGGGGGATAGCTCCGGTGTGAGAATAAGTACAGGCCGTTACAAGATTTAACAATGGAGACTATGTGTTTAGTGCTCAAAATAGGTATTACCTCTTAATTGTGACCTTTGCCTTGTATTTATAGTGCTCACCACCTTTAGAGTCCTTCTCCGAGTCGGATTAGGACTCCTAGTCATGGTAGTTACCATAACTTGGGTCCAACACAATCTCCTTAAAAGGTGCAGGTGGAATCCAATCCAACCACTGCCTTTGGAGTTACCTTATTCAATTATAATTAGGATCCTGAACTCTGCACGAAGGAGAGCCCACTGTGCAGGCCTAAACAATCTCGCCATTAGGTCTGGGCTTCGGTTCAGAGGACTCGAAGGCCCGACCCCGAACACCCCACAACAAAGTAAGGTTCCGGGCCAAGGGGCTCGGATGCCGAACCCAAATACATCCACTGAGATGAGGTTCGGCCCGGTAAAGGACTGAATGACGCCGACCAACACCTCCGATTCCTCCCCAGGCTTCGCCCATGGACTCCCAAAGCCCTTCTAATGTCAGGCCTTCGGCCCACATGAAGGTCGGGAAAATACTCCCGAACATTGCCCCCCAGTCTCCGATTATAATGTACTTATATTTGGAGACTTGGAAGGTCAGGTATATGAAAGGTCACGACAGCTAATGATGAGTTGTCTGGGGAAGCCGAACTGTCTGACCTCGTTTCTCGAAACGTTGCACGCCTTTTCGCGCCGGGTCCCACCTTGGGCATTTAATAGCCGCCCTTGGGTTCTGTGCCACACGCTTTATAAAAACCCCCTCCCGTCAATCACTGTCACCTTTTCCAGAACTCTTCATCTCAAAATCTCTGCTAAGATTTTCCGGCGAGAATGATTTCCGGCGAGTTCATTGCTTCCCCCAAATCTCACCAATTCCGTCTACTCTATTTGTCTTTGAGCATCATTTCGTGCGTTTTCTTCCCAAAACCTCTGTTTGTGTCTCATTCCATTCAATTTCAACACTAAATGGCTGATACCATCATTCTTCCGGCTACTGAGCCTGCTACCGCCACCGTCACCACCGGCGACCTCCTAGAGGTCGAATTACCGGCAGCCCCCACCAACACCACTCCTTCGATCCTGCCTTCTCCAGTAGACGCCGAGGCCAGGATCCGAAACGCTTACCACTCCAAAGAAGAGTTTTCTCATCTCCACACCCCATCTACCATCACATCGTCATAGATTACCGATATCCGAACCCTCTTTTAATATTCCCAAAGAATACAAACTCCGGATCCCGAAGCCCGACGAGAAGATGTTCTGGCGTCCCGAGGGCGAATGGGTGGCCGTCCCTCTGTACGTTCTGAAGTACGGGGTTTGGTTCCCCTTACATGAATTCATTTCTTCTTTCTTGTTTTCGTGGGAGTTTGGGTTCGCGCAGCCGTCGTGCGAACTCGTATATCCACTGGGTCTCCTTCTATAGCCATATGCCAGAATTGGGAATCACTCTCGGCTCGATTTGTTTCTTCGCCTATTCACTTGTTGGCGGGTCAAAAGAGTCTTGGCCTTCTTTCAATTAAACAAACACCCTACTCGATCCGTCCTTCAAGCAATAAGGGGTGGCATGAACAATGGTTTTTGCGAAAGGAACTCGATCTCCAACTCACGCCTAATGGGCCCATCCTCAAGATCCCATGGCAAAGGTGTCCAAGTTCCCAAGGATCGGGCAGACGCCTTTCAAAGCATTTTACCGTAAGTGAATAAGACCAATAGAGTCTGGGGTTTTGATCAACTTGGTTTGTCAGACAAACACGGTGTAGTAAGAACTCCCTCTCGACTTACTTTGTTACTTTTCATTATGTTATGCCTCGACCCATCCTTTTTCTTTTTACAGTGACAATTTTCAAACCCGAGGGAACAGACGTCTCCCTAGTACCACTACCGACCACCACCGGACCAATCCGTCCCCCAGCAACCGACGATTTCCCGGATGAAGAGACCATCCCGATCGCCGAACTTTCGGTAGGCTCCGCTACGGGACCCGATCCTCCAACCACCACCAAGCCTGCTTTGAAGATGAGTCGGGTCCGTAAGCAGATGCAAAGAAGCGCGCGTAAGAAGCTCACAAACCATCTCGCCAAGACCACTTTGGGAGTCAGGTCAAAGCCGACTCCCCTCCCCTACACAAAATGGAGGTGATCAAGGATTCGGAAAGGAACCAAGAGGATCCTCTCGAACCCCGACCAAAGAGGCAACGACGGCTGAAATTCGAGCAGCAAACGGCGAAAGCGGTAGTCGTGAAGCTTTACCCCTCCCCACTCCAACTCCTACTGCAACCGAAGCTCTTCGCATTTTAACGCCAAACACTTGTTGGTCAAGAGTCCTTCCGTAAGTCTTCATCGCTATGTGGCCTTCTTACGGTGGAAGGCCTCTGTCAACCTGTCGGGGGTCGATCACCGGATCCTTCATTAACTTCTTCGACTTCCCAATATCTAACTCCTTGCATTGAAGAGCCCCTGTGGCTCATGGGAATTCAACTCTCCATCGACCCCACGAATTCTGAACCTCTTCACATATCGTCCCTGACTCTCGTCAGATTGGTCGAACTCTGCATGTCAAGCGTTGATCTTTCCTCCTCTTGTTGGTCTTTAACCGCATGGATTTTTTCCTCAAGATAATTCCACGAGGTAATTGATCCCACGCTTGAGGTCCCCATCCACTCTCCGCTTTTCTTCGTGAGTGGTCGCGAATACGTGACACTTGGTCGCATCGAACGGCCGTATACGCCATCGCCTATCGTAGGTCTCCATTGGGAGCATTTTCTTTTTAGGGCTCATTGTCTCCGATTAATCTCCCATGAGAAAGGTGACCTAAGCAAGTGTCAAGGTGTCCCCAACGATTTTTAGCAGTAGACGACAACTTCTCCATTCACCCACCCTTCTAAGTAGGGGTCTGGACTCTCCTCACGAGGGACAATCGGGGTCCTGCTCCTCCCAGATTCAGGGTCACGCCCTCCTCATATGTCCCAATCTGCCCGGATGGTCCGATCTTTGATCCGGCGAACGCCTCATTCTCGCTTCACTTTCTCGCGACCGTGGCCATGCGATGCCTCGCCTTTCGCTTTCAACCTCTCCCGCCGAGGTGACCGGATCGGCCCGATGCTCTACGCCTTTTTGAGGTGGCTTCCTCGCTTCCCGCCACCTTCGCCATCTGGGTTGTTCGAAGTTCCTCTTGCTGAAGGCGTAGGGCCAACATGGCGTCCTTGTTTTGTTGCATCTTTTTCAGCAGAATGAACTCCTCCCGATCTCTTGTTGTTCTCCCCTGGCCCTTCCCGTGAACCTCCAACGCCTTGAAAACGGTTCTCATCCGCATAACTAGCCCGGTTGGGGGTATGATGGTTTGTCGTGGAAGAGTTTTCGCCGAGGAGAAAGCGGTAGGTTCCTCCCGATCACCCCGGACTCGAGAGCCCAGGTCTATCTTTCACCGACCGCAGCTCAAAGGTGTGGTTTGGTGGGTCTTTTGCCTTTTCTGGTTAGAGGCACTGCTCTCCCTTACTTGTCATGGCTCATTACCTAAAAAGTTGGGGTTATGATTGTAAGAACACTAAAAGCCCTCCTTCAGCGCTTGATGTTAACGCCTTGAAGTTTATTGCCTGGCGTCCAATCACGTAATCCACGCTACTGAACTCCGCATAACAATCAGATCACACAGAAGCTTGACGGCTTGTGCCGCCGGGGGATAGCTCCGGTGTGAGAATAAGTACAGGCCGTTACAAGGTTTAACAATGGAGGCTATGTGTTTAGTGCTCAAAATAGGTATTACCTCTTAATTGTGACCTTGACCTTGTATTTATAGTGCTCACCACCTTTAGAGTCCTTCTCCGAGTCGGATTAGGACTCCTAGTCATGGTAGTTACCATAACTTGGGTCCAACACAATCTCCTTAAAAGGTGCAGGTGGAATCCAATCCAACCACTACCTTTGGAGTTACCTTATTCAATTATGATTAGATCCTCGAACTCTGCCGCAGAGAGCCCACCGCTGCAGCCCAAAACAATCTCGCCATCAGGTCTGGGCTTCGGTTCAGAGGACTCGAAGGCCCGACCCCGAACACCCCACAACAAAGTAAGGTTCCGCCCCGAGGGCTCTTGGATGCGAACCCAAATACATCCATCGAGATGAGGCTCCTACCCGGAAAGAACTTTGACGCCGAATTCAACACCTCCAATTCCTCCATGGGCTTCGGCCCAGTGGACTCCCAAAGCCCTTCTAATGTCAGGCCTTCGGCCCACATGAAGGTCGGGAAAATACTCTCGAACACAAACATTGATGAGATGACCTTAAAGACACCTCTTTAATGAAAATACAATATCTCATATCAACTCTGTTAAAACTGATAGAATTCTGAATAATGTGAATTAGAAAACAGCGTATATAAGATTAGCAAAAATAGTTCCCATGTACAACTGCAAATGGTGGAATTCACAGTGATTTTAAAGTTGATATTTTTACAGTAGCACTTTTAAAAGAAAAGGACAGTCGTATATAGGCATGATCAACACATCATATACCATGTAGATTTAATCAGCAAAAAGCCTTGTGTGATATATCTCTAATAAGACCTTAAAACATAAATGTTTATTTTTGGAAGAAAGAAACTACTAGCCTTAAAGTTTTGAGTCAACCATGGGCCAACATCTAGAAGCAGCCTGTTTCCTGATGCATCTTTCTCATCAATTGAATGCATGCTCTGAGCAACATATTCCTGCCCCGCTCCTTCTGCCACTACAATCACAACATGCCGATTTTCTTTGAGCCTCTGTTCAACAAATTCAAAGAGCCCGCCGTGGCCTTCCAGATAGAATGGAGATTCGGGAATCAAACAACAATCCTGTTTCAATTCAAAAACTATTAACAGATCTTGCATTAGTTATAGTATTAATAAGACCTATAGTACAACCGCATCTTGTTATTAAATTTTGAACCCTGTCTTCGAATAATATTTCTACTACACCAAGATTTCATACAGAATCTTTGAAGGAAAGATATGTGAATAAGGTATGCACTAATCAGTGTTCTGAAATCTTACCACATCTCTGCTTGCCAATGTTGCATACAGAGCTATAAACCCTGCAATCAAACAATAGAATACAAAGAACAATAAGAGAGTAAAAGTGAATATCCTAACCAAACAGAAGAGTCAAGAAACCATCGCTTATTTTGTATGCAAGTCACTTACCGCTGTATCGGCCCATAAGTTTCACTATTCCAACTCCATTTTCCACGCTCTCAACCTCCACATGTGCTGCATTAATGGCCCTCTGAGCTTCTTCAACAGCAGTATCAAATCCGAAGGATTTGTCTATTACCTGAAACCATAGAAACTGACTAAATAAAAAATATATGATATATATCTGTCTTTCCATTATCCTAGAAAATTATGCTCACGCCAACCCTTTTGTAAGGTTAACAACCAATTTGCATAAATATCAGAATAAGACATAAGAAAGAATTTAATGAACAACACATAGAGAAAACACATTACATAACAAGTCAATCATAATAGCATTCCTAAGAGACTTGAAAAGTAGCACAACCACACACAAAAACTTAAAGGGTCAGTGAACCAAAACTGAAGTTTCATAAACAGTTATTAACCCATATTCAAATCAGGTCTAGCTTAGGAAAGGAAAAGGTACTTTATATACATCAAGTCAAAGTATAGTTCATATAACTTACTGCAATATCATTGTCAATTGTCTTGGGGATTCCAGCTACTACAACTTGAAGACCACGTTTTTCAAATTCCTTCGACAAAACAAGCGAGTATAATATCTTGCCACAATATCTTGTTGAAAAGCTAATAATAGTGAAGAAAATATTATTATTTAATTAGTCACCTTGTAAATTGCATGTGCTCCTCTTTGTGTGCCATCTCCTCCGATTATGTACACCTAAAACCCGGATACAGTTTTGGATATTATCAAAAACTATTAAAACTTGCCATGCATATAAAGGAGAAGGGAAATCCACCTGATTTATGCCCCGATCCTGAATATTGTCAACTATCTTATTGGTATCATGACCTCCTCTTGAAGTTTGAAGCAAGGTGCCACCACGTTTATGTATATCATTGACAATTTTAGGTGTCAATTGCTTGGTATTTTTTGAGTAGAAGCCCCTATATCCTCCCTGGAAATTCAACCATAAGTGTTTGTATATCTGCAGAACATATTCTCCTAACCTCCTAAATTTTATTTTTTTTGGGAGTAGGGGGGGTGCGAAATTTAAAATAGGAGTTTCATCCTTTACTTATTTCTCCACAACTTAAAACCAAACAAGAAAGTACCTCTGATAAGCAACAACAAAAATGGAACTTGATTGAAAATAAGGCTAATATAAATGGTTGATTGGTAATACAAGTAATATTATTTCTAAAATAAAAACTAAAATATTAAACATGTAGTCAATGAATTTGATACTAGGAAGAAATTAAGAGTACTCACTTCATTTGCCAAAATCAAATTAGTGAAGGAAGAAGGGTTTACAACTATTTTAATAAACATGTCTCCCAGAAAGAAGGAGCTCTGATCCACCACAAACTCACCTCGATTCCAAGTATATCATCAACGCCGTACATGTAATTCAAGCCACATACTATCTCCCTAATCACTGTATTGATCCCCGGGCATAAACCACCACATGTTACAATACAAGCACGCACTTCCTCCGACTTAAAATAAACCTAAAATGAGAAAGACAATTAGAGCAGAATCAATAGATAACAAAACCGCTGATGTTACACACCTTTTCTCGAGGCCCTGCACGGGGAAAATGTACTCCTCTAGGAGAATCCTTCTGAACAACAATCTGAAGACAAAAATGTAATAAATACTACGGCAAAATACACATGTTAACATAAGTTTAAAACAACAAAACTAAAAAAAAAATCGCATACTTTCTTTGCTACCACATCTTCAGGGCTAACAAAAGTTTTCCTGGAAATATGTAGAGAGACTAAGCAATGAGACCTAGAGGAGACAGATGAACAAATACATGGTAATAACATAAACTTTTCCACATTTTAACAAAAAATAAGTCAACTTACTTGACTATTGCATAAGCTGGGCTCTTCTTCAATGGGTTTGGATAAGACTGTAGAAAAAAAAATAAAAGAATCTTTGTGAGTTATAGGCCTAAAGCTTTTCCCAAAACAAATGAAAATAAATTTATCAGACTGAACATTATAGCCAACGACTTTTAACAACCAAGGTTATCATTTTTGCTCTAACAATTCTCCTGAAATATCCTAGTGTGTTCGCTGAATCCCAACTTTAATATTTCTGAATCAATCATAACAGCTGTATAGTTTAAGTTCCAAGAAAAAATAGAACGTAATTTCCAATCCAAACACATCAAATTTAACCTGACCAGATCATTTCTAATAGCGACATTTGATGTTTCACACCATGTATGTGTTCAGCACATAGGACTCTTAAATTATCTAAACTTTTGAAAGACTTGCTAATTTAGTAGTATGATATCAGATTTATTTTCACAAGGCCTCGGTTTAAGCCTTATCCCTTGCATCAGGCCCCCTTAGTTTATCTTGTTTACTTATCAAAAATAAAAATCAGTCCCCTTTTCTACACATTGTTTCTATGTGAGAGTGGAGGTCATGTGGAAGGGGGGGAGTAGCACGTTACACATTGTTGTGCCATTCACAAGAACTCAAGCTTTTGGAACCATTGGTAACATAAGAAAAGGTAAGAAAAAATCAAAAGGAATATTAACTCATCAAGAATCAACAAGGTAGGTAGTTTCTTTTTTTAACATATAATTGAAACCCCCACTTTGGAGGGATATTACTACAAGTAATGAATATCACAATCACCTTCAAGAATCACTAGCCTCGCCAAGCCTCACATAAAGGAGGAATAAAACTCACACCCCATGAACAGAACCCAACAACAAAACTCAGAAAGGTTTAACTTTACACTTGACATTATGAATAGCACTGCACAAATAAATTGAAATACCAGCCCCAAAAAATACTTGAGAATAACTACTTTTTGACGAAAAATACAATTCTAAGTGAGTGATAAAATGTGAGCAGGTTTATTCGTTATAAGCCGTTCATTTGCTTAATTAATACCCCGCATGTGCGTATGCCTGAGAGAGATGGATTTGAAGCTAAAATTACGACCTATATGCGACAATTACAAAACAGCACTTAATTCATCAATACGTAAAACAATTAAATTTGAATACAAGGAAGGGAGGGGGAGGGGGAAATACCGGTAAATCAGGGAGGAAATTGGTCAAGTGAGGAACGTCTTCGAGGATGAAAGCGTCGTTAGGATTATCGGTCTGAATTTGAATTTGAGCTCTAACAACGATAACTGGATTCGATGCCAATTGTTGCTGCCTCCTTGGAGAAATTCTGGATTTATATACGAGATTTGGGAAAGTTGAAGAAGAAGATTTTAGATTCCTAAAAGCGTAAGAAAATGAAGTCCCAGTTTTTCTAGAGAGAGAAAGTGCAGACGAAGAAGTTGTTAAGAAGGAGGGCGAGACGTAGAGATCCATAGGAGCTGTTGCTGAGTTCAGATCAGAGAGAAATAAGAAGTACGCTATAAATTATGTTCAACGAATGGGATGGAATGGAATCGAATGGGATGGGAGGAGTAATTTGAAATAACTAGATCATCATATGTTCGTTAAAACTTGAATGCTCGTTGACCAACTATAAATATTTGACGGAAGAGTGGAGGCCGCACTTCAATCAATATTTTCTATGAACAATCATTTTTTAATATTACTTTAATATATATATATATATATATATATATATATATATATATATATACTTTTTCATCCTAAAACTAAAGATGTATCTTGTAAACAAGAATTTTAAGAAAAATATATATATTTTTTCAACTTATTGACTAGAAAAGTATTAGTGTTGGCGTAATATCACTTAATCAAATAAAATTAGATACACAGATAAAAATATATATCAAATTTTAGGCTTACTCAAAAAAAAATTACAACTTGAATGAACTTAATATTATGACAGAGGTATCTTCTATTATAATTACGTAACTCTTGTGATTTTTCTAAAAGTTATTGTACTAAGATATTGATCTTCAAATACTATATATTATTTTGAGACGGTAAGATGAGGAAGGAATTTCTTTTACGTCTAACACTAATAACTTGATCATCTTATTTGAAAGTGAGTTGGTTGAATTTACCACGAGTATATGAATTAATTGTTCTCCAAAATTACACCTCTTATTACAATACAAGTACTGCATTTCCGTTCAATATTATTAGAAACACTTGCGAGTTTAATTAAGAAGCTTCAAAATTCCGGCAAAACTCATCGGAAACTTTTCTGAAACCCTTACCCAACGACCATATATATTAACCTTTCCAAATTATTTATAGGTTATACTATATACATGTTTTGCACAATATAATTTCCTGTTGTATTCCGACAATAATCCCATTTATTGGAAACCCATATTTCCACCTGACATTTAATCGTTGCTATAGTGACGGTTTGCTAGCGACAAAAACTTTTTTCTTCAAAGATTTGGCCATCTTTTAACACCTGGAGAACCTTTCAACCTGCAACCAAGAAAGTCACTGCTTAATTCAATGACCAAATATATGGGGAGTTGGAGACATTATCACTCTCTGACTTGCTGTAACTTTACCTATTAAAAAAACCTTGGAAATTCTTTTTATTTTGCATATTCCGGAATTGATCAGCTTCTAGATTATAAAATGATCAATCATATGTTGAATAACATCTGCACCTTCTGAATGCATGCGCTCGTCCTTTACCTGTTAAATACCAGGTCAGAATGGAAGAACCTAATATTGAAATAAAGAAAACAAAAACAGGATACTAACAAATGCAACATATTGACAAAACTGCTTCATTTTTTAAAGGAACATATTAAAATACAAGTGACCCAAGACATCAAGCAGCAAGCAGCAAGCAGCAAGCAGCAAGCAGCAAGCAGGACTAGGGAGCTTGATGCAAAAAGATTATAACAAAAAACACAGTACAAGCGCTGTTTGGTACTACAGAAACTCATGACTGTGAAACAGTATCGAGGAGTCTAAAAAACATTGCTTACAAGACTTTTTATTTGTTCATGTATGTATATTTTGCTAAGAAAAAATACAAAATTTCACAATCTCCTAAAGAAGAAACAGCGGTCAATTTTAACAATTTTCCAATTATGGGAGGTGCTTTTCAGAGAACAAAAGATGCAAGTCTGGTACATGCTCATTCCAAATTCTTAACAATGCTTATCAAAAACAGTTGAGCTTAGTCCAACAGCATCCATATTATCTTGCTAGATTTCCTACTATGGCCGAAACGGACAGATTCTCAATGTTGGCTATTTTTCAAGGCTTTCATAAAATAGAAGTTTTCCACCATTTGCAGATCAAGAAATCTATAGCTATAGCATCATATTTTTTCATGATTTGTTTATTTCATCACCACAAGTCTCCCAAGTGATAATCATTTCCACCATTACATCTATACGTCCCACAATTCCATGCCTGGTGGTCAACTTTTATACTTCTTAATCAATATGGGCCAGACAAGGTCTCTTAAGATTCTATCACAAGAAATAAGAAAGAAATGGCGTATAATTAGAACAAACTGAAAATTAGGTGATAAAGATTAAGGTAGCTTTCATACTTAATAAAGCATCCATAATACAAAATTATTCGTAAATTAGCATTGATATTCATCAGAAATACTTAAATAAATGATTTCTGCAGTTTCCTTCCCTTATCTTTTGAGTTTATACATCGTAGATCATCAAATTGGTCAAAAACAAATTTTCAAATCTACTCGGCCAAGGCAACCTGAATAATATAACTATGTACTGTACATGAGTGACAGATGCTAAGATCTAGGACTACTTAATATTACCAAGGTCCTATATGCCAGCACAGATATCAATTACTTGGCAAAAATTTTACAAAGGCATACATTTTAGTTCCTGATAAAAAGAAAATAGGAAATACCTAATCAGACAGTTGATCCAGGAAGAGCAGTATTCCATGACCACTCAGTTGCATGACTTAATAATGAAAATCAAAATTGAGAAACTATAGGAAATTAGGAATGGGTAGAGTCCGTAATGTAGTTCGTGCAGAGAACTTCTCATGCTTTAAAATGTTAGAAGTTTATTTTCTGCCAAAATCTGGCTGCTCAGGATGTACCAATTTCAATTACTTCCCCTCTAACAAAGACAGATTTTGTTAGGAAATTACTCCTGTTTACCTCTAACTGAACCAATTACAAGAATACTCTTAAGAACAAAGTGAATGTTTATGCTTAGGACACACTTATAAAGATGTCGTCATACACACAAACACACACACACACACACACAGAGAAAGAAAGAGAGCTACCTGAATAACACTATGAGCAGCAAACCGTAGTCTACTATTGTGAAAGCTGACATCTACTTTTTCCCAAGACAGAAGAGACAGGCCAGTTACCAGTTCCTCTGCATCATTTAATCCAGATAAGGAAATAACAGCATTAAGAAACCATATAGACGAAGGGAAAGAGGAAAAGGAAGAGAATATCACTAAGACAAAGTAGGCCAAAAAGTAGAATTTATGCAAGTTATTGCCTCCAGCACGGTGGGGGTTGGTTACTATTCAGAATCAATTAGATATCGATTGTAAAAAAGAACTAGTTGAAGCAAGAACCAAATATATGCATATAGTTAACCCCACCCCCCCCCCCCCCCCAAAAAAAAAATATTTAAGCTGTGTCACGTTCATCGTCAGAACACCATAACCATAAGATTCCTACTTAATAAATTAAAAACCAAGTAGTAATGGAACTGTTGAGTTCCAAGCATGAACTAAAAGTGCAATCAAATTTCTGTAACTCACAAAGAAGTGATGTGTGATTTTTACCAAAGCATGACACATCAATTATTATGCCCATAAAGTTGTGTTTACTGCTTTCTGATTTATATTTGAACGAGTATAAAAGAACTAAGTTTCTCATAAAATATCAACTACCATAAGAAAACTTAATTTAGAAGGAAAACAATTCTAAAGATCATATTTAAGCTTACAAACCTTCTATATTCTCTAAACTATCATCTTCCACTAAATTGTCAATCTGCTCAGCATCGCACACCTTGCAAAGTTCTTCATACACGATATGAGGATATTTCTCATTCACAGAATCCTTCCACTATAAAGAAAAAATATAATAATCATGTAAACGCAACCAAAAACTAAAGCATAATCACTGCAAACAAGTTGAAGATACTACCTTGGGCAGTTCAACATTACGCCTAATTGAGGATGTTCTCCAGCCAACAATATCTGATGGTAATTGTCAATGGAAAAGGGAAGACAATGTAAGACCTCAAGAAGCCTAAATTAAAACTACAGCTGCACTAACAGGGTAAGAAGGATACGGTCATAGCCAACATTTGAGTATGCCACACGGCGTTTGAAGGAACGTAATGCAGACCTGCATTGATGAGTCAAGCCTCAGATAAGAGCATCTCAAAGGATCCACTACAACAAATTTGTAATTTACATAAGTAAAGACTGCTCAACATACATAAAATAACATTCATTGTGATCTTCCACCATGCGCTTAAGCAGTGGAGGCTTTCCATCGTCATTATCAGTTAGAAATAGGTGCCGGCCCGTTCTCCTAAATATCCAATGGATAACACCAGCAGCAAGTTTCTCAAAAGCAGTTACACCAAAAAGAAATGGAACCTGCCAAATTACCGTAAATGGAAATACAGGACACCAAAGTTTATCCCGCAAAGTCAACAACATAGCAGTTAAATTGCCAATAAAAGTCAAAGTTTATGTGAAAAAAAATTGAAATCCACAAATTGAGTTCCACTCAGCATGCAAAGTGAGATTCATAATAGGCACAAATCATGATTTAGAAATATGGCATAAATAAAAAAGAACTCCTTCATACAGCTTTAATGAAAATAACAATAGGTATGATACGTTATTTCATGGTTGTTTCAGAGGAAAACATTGTAGAGGCCAGAATAGAAATTCAACGTCAGCGCAAAGTCATAAACTGCTAAGAAATGAAAAATGTAAGATATTGTGAATTTTCTCACTCTTATGCTTCTATAACTCAAAATCAGATACACTGAAAAAAATGAAATTACCTGCTTGTTGCCTCGCGAACCAAGATGAGGTGTGGCAACAGCAATAAAGTTAATTGGCGCCAAACCACCTATTGTCTCCTTTGACTCATCTTCACCAGCATTAGCTGATAAATTCTTTCCATTGTCAATTTTAGGAGGCCTATACAATCTCCCAATGGCATATCTTGCCACCAATCCTCCCACAGAATGAGCAACAATAGAGATCTTGTGTAAATCTGGCTTTTGCTTAATCAGTTCCAGGACCTGAAATTATCTTAATCCAAAAGTAAAATATAAATGAATTTTGTTTTAAATTAGGTGTTTTTACAGATCAAGTTGAATAATAAATGTATGAGAAACCAACCTCCTCTGCCAATCTTTCACCCATTACATCCACACCATCTAATGTCAGCCCAGCAATATTCCTTTCACTACCTATATAGCAAGTTAACAAATAGAGTAAGATGAAGTAACACTCATCCAATCTAACCTAGATATTAGCCGTATTTTATAATTACTATTACCAAACAAGGCACCCAAAACTAGAAAGACAAGGTGAACAAAAAAGATGTTGAGACTCAAACATGTTAGGTTATAAGGTAACAAAAAGGACATGACTTGTGAGAAACTTAATTTCACTAATTGAATAGAACTAACCACATTGATACGCCTTCCATGCTAGCAGACCCATTTCAGAATCAATATACATTCAGACATGAACTAAGCAGGTATAAGAGTCACGGCACAATATTGCATCAGAAGATTCAGATGCAACTTGACAAAATTACAACATACCGGATAAATAATAATCATAAACCAAGCCCATTCATAGACTGTTGTATGGCCCATCTGATTTTACATTTTAACCATCTTCCAAATCTTGTGTTGTGACACTCATTAATTGCCATTCCATATGATAATTTCACCAATTCAATCAGACAAGCACTTCAATTTCCAGAAAAAGACTATATTCCTAGAACATTTAATGCATGCAGAAAACAAATAAATAGCCCAATTAAGAAATGCCTTTAGTTCTTGTTTCCTGGACTGTTGCTTTTGTTGAGCTCTTGAGTTTAACATGGGGAAATGATGGAGGTTGTGTCTTGGTGGCACAGGATTCCTCTGCTTTTTTTAGCTGGCACCCCCTTAGTGCCTCATTTAGATACAATATTTTTCTTATCAAAAGAAAAATATATAAAAAAAAAAAATGTGCACTCAAATTAACTTGTAGAAATGATCATTAAGCAGGTAACATAAATAGGAAATGAAGCAAATGCAAAGGAAACATGAAAAGCAGAGAACAAAGGACTCATTTGGAAAGTAAAGTAATAAAAAATAAAAAATAAAAAATAAAAAATAAAAAATAAAATAAAATATCACGCATAAAAAATGCGAATTTTCAATATGAGTATCTTCAGAAGCATTTCTATCAATAGTTGCAAAACTGTAGCATTGGCTTCAACGATATGCTATTTCTGAAAATTTTCATCAAGGGAAATGAAAAGCCATTCTTCCCCTTTTAAAAAAATTATCTTGCTTCCCTTCCCCTTTAAGTTATAAATATATATTTTTGTGAGGTTGTTTTTCCAACATAACAATTAAAGCCTGTACAAAAGATACTATGACTTGTAAATAAATGCACTTTCAGAACCTCATTGTGTTAAATTGATGCAAGACTATCATAGTTTCTAATGGAAAGAGTAAGTAAGCCCACTGAAGTTTTACACTACTCCACAATACAAAGTGAAAATTCTTCATCTGAACTGATGATTGGTTTGCTGTAAAATGATTGAACATCTTTCTCTTACAAAGCTATACTCTAAAACTGATTCATTGAAAACAATTTCTAGCCATTGTTATTTTTTATCAACGATAACCACATGAATCCAAAAATGTATGTAATTCACCAAAATCCATTGATTCCCCAACATTCTAATCCTATATAGTAGTCTAGTAGATGCTTAAAAAGTCAAACTTAGTTAAAGTCCAAACAACAATTAAAAAAACTTGGAGAATCATAGGATGCAGGAAATTAGAAAAGTAAAATAAAAACAACTATGAACTGTAACTTACAAAAAGTAAACCAATCATTTGAACCATCCATAATAACACAGTAAACTCTTTGAATTTCCGTACTCCAATATCCAATTGCATAGCAGTGAACTAAAATTTTAAAAACAGCGAAAACGAGAAACACAGATGAATATGTATAAATTAATAAATTGATTTCTGACCTTCCCAAAATTCCATGTACCATAACAACAACATGATCGGCCGAAGAGGCATCAGATTCTTTAAAGGAAAATACGTCTTCCCCTCCATTTACCGATTCCGCTGAGCAAACGCCGCCGTTTTCCATTTCTTCTTTTTATTGGTTTCAGGTCAGTTGCAATGCATTATTGACTTGCGGCAATCGAAACTAAAGTGAAAACTCCATTTAAATTAGGTTTAAACAAAATAACGTAGAAGCAGCAGTGGAGATGGTTGTCTTTCAAGATCGGAAACGTTGAGGAGAGAGGAAGATAGGACAGAAGAGACGAATGTGAGTTCGTCTGTAATGGCATATTGTACGGGGCTAAAGATTAATTTGAAATAATTTGTTAATTAATATATCGAGGTGTTATATCAGAAATTTATAAAATAGTTTATATATATAGTAGGAGTATTACTGATGGATAAATATCGTAGTGTGAAATCTGACAAGGAATTTAGAAGAAAACTGAAGACGTGGACTGTGGTTGTCCAGTTATCAGCGTTAGCCCACTGAATTTTAAAAAAAAAACATTTTAAAAATTTTAATTGAGTTATTATGTCCAATTTATGTAAATGCTGACTTTTCTTTCACTCTTCTTTGACCATTATTTTCTCTCTCCTCTTTCTTATTTTTTCTTTCTTTTCCCTCCTCTTTTCGGCTAACAAAGCTCTCTCTCCTCTGCTATTATGTTTGTTCTTTTAAATTTAACGAGAGAAAATAACCATACAATCAGTCCTCTCTTTTTCAATCTCTCTTTGATAGTGTAATTTGTAGAAAATTGATATATATGTATGTATATACAAATATATAGTTAATTACATATAAATTACAATATCGATTGTCGACGAAGGATGATAAGTTGAAGTTGTTGAAGGAGGCGAATAAATTACCATGGAAGGATTGATTGTTACACAATAAGTGGAAGGTGAGGAATGACGCAAACATTGGCCTTACTGCTCTTTGCGACTCCATCGCCGATTCCAAAGATTAATCTCGCCTCCGTGAATTTGGTCAGTTGTTAGGGTTTTATTTTTCGTAATCCGAATTCAAAATGGGAGATTTCCAGCGGACTCACAATTGGAAGCTGCGAGTCAATCGACGTTATTCGATCAGACTTCGGCAGTCAGCGCAGTACTCGTTATTTGATCGACCTCTATTTCGCCGAATAATTCAAGATTGCAAGGCAAACGAATCAATACGAGAATTTATTACGGACTTTGCCTAGGTTTTTGTTGGTAGGAGTGAGAATGAGCGATGCAACAAGTGGTTCGGTCCGGTGAATTTCATCCAAGCGAACACTTTCTTGTCGTTGTCAGCAACAAAAGTATTATGATTAGTCAAATAATCCAAGTAAATTTTTACATGTCATTTCCTTTTTTCTTTTTAAAGTCACTTAAAAAAATTGGCCATATCTGTTAGCGAAATTGGATGTTATGGTCAAATGAAAAACTTTTAAAAAGTTTAGTGGATTAATTTATTTTTTTTTAAAGTTTAGTGAGGTAATGCTTACAAAACGACAATAAGATAAAAGTCCTTTTTGCCAAAAAATATCATAAAATAGTTTTTCCCCGGCACCGACTTGTTCGATAATGACTTATTTACATAACTTATAAGTTAAAATATAAGTAAATTTATAAGTTTATTAGGTTGTGACTTATAACTAAAAACGTTCGACATCAATTTGAAGGTGTTCGACCCATGCTGTGTGACGCCCCCAAAATAGGTATACAACACCCATTCTGAGTCGTCAAATACATGGTACAGAAAGCAAACTATAACTTCAATAATACAATTGTCATGCAAAATACGACAACACATACTGTGACTTTAAATACAAATATTGTCTTCTAGACAATATCCAAATCCAAATAAGTCCTCATTACAATTATTCATACACTATTTTACAAAAATAGTGAGGACAAATTAAAACATCTTTCTGAACCATCACTCCATACCCGAGGCTCGATCCTCGCTATGTTCTCACCTCCCGAGAAGAAAAAATGGAACAAAAAGAAAAAAAGGGTGAGCTCAACTAGCCCAAGAAAGAATATTACGACTAAGATAATATACAACAAATTATCATTAGTCTTCAATAGGGAAAAATCGATAGAATATAATGTATAACAAGTTTTAGATCAACAATCGCAATGGAAACAACAATCCATTCAAGAGTCACGTAGAATGAATTCTACTATCTTCTAAGATTTAAAAGTTCATCATCAATATTTTATCCTCAGAATAACAATCATTATACATCTTTAATCAAATATTCATCTTTGCACTTCAGCCAAAGATATTCATTTATGTTACCAAATTAATCATGTTCATCTCAACACTGCTCATCTTCAGACTACTTCGGACCAAAGATATTCATCGATTAATCATTCATCTTTGCACTTTCTGTGCCAAAGATATTCAAAGAATATCATCATTTAAGACCGAGGATGATGAAAAATACTTTAAAGAAAATCAATCTAAAGTGAGACGGAAGGACAAATATTAGGGATTCAGATAATGGCTTTTATCCAAGATCAATAATACTTCATAACAATCAATTGGGAAGCAGAATTCAAAAATAACGATCAAAACATGGATATAATCAAAGATAGTAGCCAAAATAAATATCTTGGACAAAAGGAAAATTTTTATTTTTTAATGAATAGTGTCGTATTCGTGAATAAAGTCAGACATCGTGAATAAGTAACTACGACACAAAAAAGTTCCAAATTTGATTAAAAGTTCACCAATATTTTGGCATAATGATATCGAAAAAAATAATATCATTTAAGAAGAAAATAACATCCCTTACCTCAAAATAACTAGTGATTTACGATCGGAATATCTGATAGAAAGTTCAAGGAAACTTGTACCAACAACAACTCTCAAAGTATCAAAATACTCACAAAAATACGCCGAGAATCTAGAGAAAAAAACTTTATTTTTGGTGTAATTTTCAATTCTAACCTAAGCGATTCATTTATAGGAAAAATGCTTTAGACGCCATACAGTGGAGACTAAAATAATAAAATATAATATTTCTTTCTTATTATTCTTACGCATGCCATCCTTGAATCAAGCTAGCAACCAACTTTGAAAAAAATAGCAGCCCACATGTTTTCAACAAACAAAAGTGGGTCCCACCCTTTAATAAAAACCATTTTTTTTTCTAAAACTTTAACAATTCATAGAAAATAGCTCGTTTATCAGAAAAATACGAATTTTATGTCCATTCTACACGAAATTGAATTCTCTACAACTTTGTAGCTTTGATTTTTTCCAAATTCCAAACAGAAAATATCCAAAATCCACAAACGGGTGATTTTTAATTCCTCCATTTTGACAAAATACTGATAAAACACCTCAGCATTAATTTCTTCATTTATAACCACATAAATAAATCCATCATTTATATCCACATCAAATAAATATTTTCTTATCATATAAATCAATAATTAATTATTCACAAATAATATTACAGAATCACAATTATGACAACCAGGCCGTTCCCAAGAAAGAAGGGGCTTTCCAATAAGAATTTCTCCTTACTGGCGCGTAATTAGGTGACCAAACCTCTTTTTAGAAAGAACTTTCTAGACATTGCCAATAATGTTATCTAATAATATTATTCAAATAATATGAATTATTGATCTGATAATGGAAAATACTATGCAGTGATAATTATTGAAACAACAATAATATTAAATATCAACGCAGCAATTATTGAATCAATAAAATAAAATATTGAATAAGAACTACATAAAAAATTATTGATTAGTGCCTTCTTTTCGTTTAATCAATAATTCAATAATCTTCGTCTTAATACTGGTATTTCTTTATGCGAATCACGCGTAGACATCGTATTTTAACCACTGTGTATTCCAACAATGTTAATTCAGTAATAACTACTGTAGTTATTTATAAAAACTCATAATTTGTCATTTTCTTCATCCGCATAGTTATTCCAAGTATGGGGCCCATGTTGATATTTGTCATAGTGCATGCGGATATTCCCGGCTACAAAAGAATATTCCACGACGAAACGAATATTCCCGTAAAATGAATATTTTATAACCACTTTAACTTATCTTGTAAAATTTGCACATTTCACCCATAACCAAAGCATTATATCAAATTAACACCTTATTAATTTAGAATAATGAATAAAGAAAATTCAATTTTATTTATAATAAGTTGGGGTCTTCAACCTCCCTCCTTATAAAATTTCGTCCTTGAAATTGACGTGACGTATCTAATATTTGAACGGTGAGGTACCTCGCTTTCATTTCGATTCTAACTCCCAAAGTGTCATTTCTTGATAGCATGGTTCCTCCACAAAACCTTAACTTATGGTATAACCTTGGTGCGTAGGGACATGCTCTTTTCATCCAAGATCTTAACAGTACCTCTCGTGCGTTAAATCTTCTACTATCTCGTCTGGTTCTAACTCAATAATGTGGTTCGGATCTTTCACATATTTACGAAGCATAGATATATGAAAAACATTATGAACACGAGACATGTTTGGAGGTAATGCTGAGTCTATAGGCTACATTTCTATTCGGTCGAGAATCTCAAATTGACCAACAAATCTTGAATTGAGCTTTCGTCTCTTTCTAAATCTTGTAACTCCCTTCCATGGAGCAACACGTATAAAGATACATGATCTCAATATTAAACTCCACGTCCTTTCTACATGAAGATCAAGATAACTAACTTTTTTGTCGATCTTGTGAGGTTTGAATCGTTGTCGAATCATTTGGATCTTTTTACGTAGTCATGCGTACTTAATTACGGTCCCAACAACGTTGCTTTTCCCTTTCGTCCCCAAAGATACGGAGAATCGACACTTTCGTCCCATACAACGCCTCAAATGGAGCCATGCCTATATACTTGCTTGATAATCGTTGTTGTAATAGAATTCCACCAAAGGCAAAATACTTATCCCAACTTCCTTTGAAATCTAGAACACAATCTTAATAGATCTTAAAGGGTTTGAATAGTCCTTTCAGATTGCCCGTCCGGTTTGAGGATGGTATCTTTGGCCAGAATCGTAAAATCGCGCCCATAGCTTTTACATAGGCTAACCCAAAATCTTGAAGTGAATCTTGGGTCACGATCCAAACTATGGATACTTGGCATGCCATACAATCTCACAATCTCATTCACGTACATACTGACAAGACGTTCAAGGAATAAGTCTCACGTATAGGCAAGAAATTAAGCAGACTTGGTTAATTTATCAACAATAACCCAAATCACATCTACGCCTTGAGAAACTTTGGGAAGACACATGAATGAAATCCATGGTAATGTGTTCCCACTTCCATTTCGAATCTCAAGTGGTTGCAATGGACCTTTTGGCACTGATGTTCGCCTTTACACGTTGACAAGTTAAACACCTCAAGATAAACTCTGCGATCTCTCTCTTCATATTGTTCCACTAAAATGTATGTCGAATATCATGATACATTTTGGTACACCTAGGATGGATTGCAAACGGGGTGTTGTGTGCCTCCATCATGATTCTATGCTTTAAGTCAGAATCGTTAGGAACGCAAAGTCTAGAGTTGACTTGAAGTATTCCTTCTTCATCGATTCTTGCTTACGGAATAGCTCCTTCTTTGACTTTCTTCTTCATACGCATCGACCCCTGTGTCCGTAGCTTGAAAGACTTTAACTTTATCGATTAAAGTCGGTTCTACTCGTATATTCGCTATCATCACGTGGATCCCTGGATTCTTTAATTCTATCTCCATCCTTTACAAGTCATACAGAATGGGCCTTTGTGTTGACAATATCGCACTTTCGTCAGATTGCATATGATCTTCTACTCAATGCATTAAAATACTACGTTCACTTTTCGTGGATGATATTGAATAGTGTGATCGTAATCTTTCAATGACTTCAAGCCAACGTCGTTCTTGCATGTTGAGTTCTTTTTGGGTGAAGAAATATTTGAGGCTTTTATGGTCCGTATAAATCTCCACTTTCTCCCCGATACAAGATAGTGTCTCCATATCTTTAACGCTGAATATTGATTGCGCTAACTCCAAATTTCATGAGTAGGATAATTCCTCTCATATTCTTTGAGTTGTCATGAGACATAGGCTATGACTTTCCCATGTTGCATGAGAACACATCCTAACCCTTTCGCACAAGCATCGTTTGTAGATGACAAATCCATCCGAACCCGGATGGTATTGCTGAAGCAGTGCTTGAAATGAGTCTCTCTCGAAGCTCTTGAAACTTTTCTCACATTCCTCGCTTCCATACAATTTTGTATCTTCCGAGTCACCGAGTTAATGGAGTAGCGATCTGAGAAAATCCTTCCACGAATCTCCGATAATAACCGCTTAAGCCCGTAGCTACGTACTTGCCATACACCCAATTTTGTATTGCTTCAATCTTCGGCCGGTCAATGAGATACTCCATGTTTTGACACCACGTGCCCAAGGAATGCTACTTCCTCGCCGAACTCGCATTTCTTCACTTGGCATATAGCTTGTTTTCACGAAGCCTTTCAAGTATCGACTTTAAATGGTGCTCATGATCTTCACAAATTTTGGAATAGATGAGGATGTCATCAATAAAGACAATAACGAATCGATCTAAATATTCCTTGAATACTTTGGTTCATTATATCCATGAAAGCAATGAGAGCATTAGTCAATCCAAAAGACACGACTAAGAATTCATAATGCCTGTCTGCGAGTTCCGGGCTTTGGAATATCCTCGCTTTTAATCTTCACCGATGATATCCAATCGAAGATCGATCTTTGAAAAGAATTGTGCTCAGAATCGCGGTCAAACAGTCATCAATGCGAGGTACGGATACCTATTCTTGATGGTGACATGGTTTAATTCTCTCAGAGTCAATACAAAGTAGCATACTACTCGTCTTTTCTTCTTTATAAATAAAACAGGAGCACCCCAAGGAGATGTACTAGACGAATGAAATCGATGTCTAACAATTCTTGTAGTTGGACTTTTAACTCCGAAGTTCAATAGGAGCCATTCGATATGGGGTTTAGAAAATGGGCTTTGTGCTTGCTCAAGATCAATAAAGAATTCAACTTCGCTCCGGGGTACCGAAGTTCTTCCAGAAATATTTCAAGAAATTCATTAACAACAGGAATATTATTCAAATCTGACGTGTTTTTGTTCAAGTCCATAGTATGGGCTAAGAAAGCTTGACATCCATTTTTCAATAAATAAATAGCTTTATGACTTGATATGACAGTGACTGATTTTAGTGGTTTAGTTGCTTGATTCGAATTCGTGAAAACTAACAACCTTACGAAAACAATCAATTGGCATGATGAGTGGTTAACCAATCAATCCCTAAAATCACATCAAATGCAAGTATTTTAAAGAGATAATATCAACAGGTAATGTGATTGTGCCAACTTGGATCAAGCAAGATTTATAAACTGTAGATGTAACAAAGGTTTCACCCAACGAAGTTTCAACAGATAAGTTAAAGTCCAATTTCTCCGAAGTCAAGTTTAAACGTTGAGCACAAGCAGGAAAGATAAAAGAATGGGTAGAACCGGTATCTAGTAAGGTATAAACTTCGCAAGAGTTCAAGATTAGCTTACCCGTGATCACCTCGTTCGGGTTTCTCGCATTTTGGCCAGTCACGACAAACGCCCTGCCTTGAACCACCGACTTTGTTTTGTCCGTAGTCGCCTTTGGTGCCGCCGTCCCAGTTGGACTTGACTTTCTTTCTACGGACAAAATTGGGCTATGTGACCCGTCTTTTTCCATAATTGAAACACACCTTGGAAGGTCAGGAATAGCTTTGGACTTATGTGTCCTTCTCTCTCTGCATCTCAGAAGATCTAACCTGGCGGTCGCTCACCTCTCCTAAAATTTGTTGTTGGTGCTGGTGTTGCTGCTGATGTCTTCCTATCATTGTTGAATCTCCTCTTTTTGAAATTTCCACTTGACTCACCTCTCCTATTATTATGGCCACGATTTCCACCCGAGTGGTTACCGCTTTTGTCCGTATTCTTCCTCCTCGCCGGGTTATCATCGCTCACGATGATTGTTGTCACCAGATGACCTCAGTTGTGGTCCTCAAATTGAACATACTCATTATCACGCCTAATAATTGAGCCTGCTTACAACATCTGAATATAAAATTTTTTTATGAGAGATAAGATATTGTCGAATCTCGGGTTTTAGACCTCTAAGAAACATCCGCGTCATACGTTTCTCATTTTCTACCAAATGAGGTGCGATCTCGATAACTCATGAACTTCGCCTCGTCTTTGGACACACCGTCATGTTGTTACATTCCGGTCTAATAAACTCTACCTCCTTCATATGATGAATACTTTCAGGAAAGTTGTAAGACCCCAACTTATTATAAATAAAATTGAATTTTCCTTTATTCATTATTCTAAATTAATAAGGGTTAATTTGATATAATTCTTTGATTATGGGTGAAATGTGCAAAGTTTACAAAATAAGCAAGTGGTTATAAAATATTCATTATTGTCGGGGAATATTCGTTTGGTTGTGGAATATTCTTTTTGTCGGGAATCTCCGTGCTGGCCAAGTAGCGATCGTTAATGGGCCCATAACGAAAACGGTTGGATGAAGGAAAACGCGACAAAGATTGAGTTTTATAAATAACGACGTAAATTATTCACAATTAACAACGTTGGGATACACAGTGGTTAAAATACTGATGTCTGTATGGTTGCAAGATGGCATACGGATTACGCATAAAGATATTGAATTATTGATCCTTACGTAGAAGGCACTACTCAATAATTATTACGATGAATTCTTGCTCAATATTATATTTTATTGATTCAATAATTCTTTGCGTTGATATTTTGTATTCTTGTTGTTTCAATAATTGTCATTACACGCAAGATTTTTATTATCAAATCAATAATTCATATTATTTGAATAATATTATCGAGATAACATTATTGGCAATGTCTAGAAAGTTACATCTAAGGAGAGGTTTGGTCCGCACCTAATTGCTTGGCCAACAAGAAGGAGAAATCCTTATTGGAAAGCCCTCTTCTCTGAGCAACTACTGGTTGTCGATCTTGTGATTCTATAATATTATTTTAAATAAGTAATTATTGATTATTATGATAAAGAAAATATTTATTTTATGTGGATATAGATGGAGAAAATTTTTATGTGACAATTGTTGAAAATTAATATTTTATCTTTTTTTGATAAAATAATTCATTTAAATATATTATTTTAATAATATATTAACGATGATATTTTTATAATGAATGTGAGATATATGAGTATATGAGGAGGAAGAGTATTTTTATGGCATTAAATGTTTAACACATGTTTTGGGTGTCGGTGGACACAATTCTTGACCGAAAATTGATTATAGTATCGTAAAATCGTCTGCTTATGAATTTCGGTCAATTTACATTTGAAATTTGAAAAACTTTCTTACGCAAAGTTGTAGAGAATGGAATTTCCCATAAAAGTTGCTAGTTTTGAATTTTTCCGATAATCAGCTATTTTCTACTTAATTATTGAAGTTTCAAGATAAAATAATTTTTATTAAATTAATGGGTGGGACCCACTTTTTGGTAGTGTTGAATGCACATGGGTCATTTGAAATTTTCAGAAATTGGTGGCTAGCTTGTTGCGTGAGAAGTAAGAATAAGAATAATAATATTTTATTATTTAGTCTCCTTTGACGCTCTAACATTTTCCTATAAATAGAGGCTAAGTTAGAATTGAAAATCACACAATTAAACTAAGTTTTCTCTTCTCTCTCTATATTATCGAAGTTTATTCTTGTGAGTATACTTTGAGTGTTCTTTATATCTGATGCGAGTTTACAAGACTATCTGAAAATTCAAATAAGTACGGTTATTTTGAGGTAGGGGTATTATTTTCTTCTTAAATGATATTTTTCTTGAATATCATTATCTTAGAAGTATTGGTGAATTTTTTATCAAATTTGGAACTTGTTGTGTCGGGGTTCTTATTCACGTTATCTGGCGGTATTCACGTATACGACCTTATTCACGAATACTCAGACTATTCAATTTAAAAATAAAAATTTTCTTTTGTCAAAAATATCTATTACGGATACTAGCTTTGATTGTATCCATGTTTTGATCATTCTTGAATTTTACACCAATATGATTATTTTTGAAGTATTTTTGGACATGGGTAAAACAAAGTACGAATCCTTAATCCTTAATCCTTGTCATTTTGTATCACCGGATTCGTTTCTTTAAAAATGTTTTCATCATCCTCGATCTAAATGGTGATATAAATGAATATCTTTGGCACCTGTAGTACAAAAGATGAACTATTAATGATGAATATCTTTGGCCCGTAGTCTGAAAAGATGAGCAGTGTTGAGATGAGACATATAACCATTTGGTGATACAAATGAATATTTTGGCTGTAGTGCAAAGATGATTAAAGATGTATATTGATTGTTATTACGAGGATAAACTATTGATGATGGACTTTTAAACCTTAGAAGACAAGTAGAATTCTTTCTACGTGACTCTTACAATGGATTGTTGTTTCCATTGCATTTGTTGATCTAAAACTTGTTGCTCATCGTATTCTATTAGATTTTTTCATTGAAGACTAACGATAATTTGTTGTATATTATCTTAGTCATAATATTCTTTTTTGGGCTAGTTGAGCTCACCCTTTTCCTTTTGTTCCATTTTTCTTCTCGTGAGGTGAGAACATGCGAGGATCGAGTCGGGGTATGGAGTGATGGTTCTAGGAAGATGTTTTATTTGTCCTCACTATTTCGTAAAATAGTGTATGAATAATTAATGAGGACTTATTTGGGTGTGTATGTTTATGTAAGACAATATTTGTATTCAAACTCACAAATTGTATTGTCGTATTCTACACGACATCTCAGATTATCAAAGTTGTAGTTTGCTTTCTATACCATGTATTTTGGCGACTCGTAATGGGTATTGTATACCTATTTTGGGGGCGCCACAAAAGCACTTGTCATTGAACAATTTAAAATTTTCCAAATACATGTTGAGTGCGTGGTAGTACGCGCTTCACGATTCCCACCAAGAATCATGCACCACTTGAACATAAAAGGTGGCGAATAGAACTTCTGCTTCTCCACGCAAATTTCAAGACATCGAATATCTTGGTGATTTGTTTGACCCATGTTTCCGCCTTAATCGGATCGGGTTTTCTCCAAAAATCTGGTGGTCCCAACTCCTTGATCTGCTTGGCTGTGATAAACCGCGCGTTGCCATCACTTCCACCCGTATTTTGTACACGAAGTGCACTTTCGTCGATTTTGCATGAACCGTAAAAGCTCCTAAACATTCCATCATTCATCGTTTGTTTCTAGTGTTGTTACAGGAGGAATATTGTCTTCCTGTTGCACGCTTCTCCAGGTTTGTGACTAAAGGTTGTTCCACGCCTCATACACTCCATTGTTAACGTTCTCAAGCAGCCCATTCTTAAATACTTGCCATAAAACAAGGGTTAATTAAACAAAATAACATATCACATAATATCCCTATATTATGGCATCGATCAACAAATAAGCTTAGATAGAGACACACTTGGCGAAGGATTTACTCATCTCTCCCTCCTAGTTCTACTCCCCTATCTCCGCATGAGAGACTATATCCTAAGCTTTGATACTAATCATGACGCCCCCAAAATAGGTATACAACACCCATTTTGAGTCGCCAAATACATGGTACAGAAAGCAAACTATAACTTCAATAATACAATTATCGTAAAAAAATACGACAACACATACTTGTGAGTTTAAATACAAATATTGTCTTCTAGACAATATCCACACCCAAATAAGTCCTCGTTATAATTATTCATACACTATTTTACAGAAATAGTGAGGACAGTTAAAACATCTTTCTAGAATTATCACTCCATACCCCGACTCGATCCTGCTATGTTCTCACCTCCTGAGAAGAAAAATGGAACAGAAAAGAAAAGGGTGAGCTCAATCTAGCCCAAGAAAAGAATATTATGACTAAGATAATATACAACAAATTATCATTAGTCTTCAACAGGAAAAATCTGATAGAATATAATAGATAACAAGTTTTAGATCAACAACCCAGCAATGAAATAACAATCCATTAGAAGAGTCACGTAGAGAATGAATTCTACTATCTTCTAATATTTAAAAGTTCATCATCAATATTTTATCCATGTAACAACAATCATTATACATCTTTAATCAAATATTCATCTTTGCACCACAAAAGCCAAAGATATTCATTTCATGTCACCAAATTAGTCATGTTTCATCTCAACACTGCTCATCTTTGCACTACGGCCAAAGATATTCATCGATTAATGTGGCGCCCCAAAATAGGTATACAACACCCATTCTCGAGTCGCCAAAATACATGGTATAGAAAGCAAACTACAACTTTGACAATACGGATGTCGGTAGAATACGACAATAATACAACTGTGAGTTTGAATACAAATATTGTCTTCTGACAATATACACACCCAAATAAGTCCTCATTAATTATTCATACACTATTTTACGTAAATAGTGAGGATACTAAAACATCTTCCTGAGCCATCACTCCATACCCGACTCGATCCTCGCTATGTTCTCACCTCCCGAGAAGAAAAATGGAACAAAAAGGAAAAGGTGAGCTCAACTAGCCCAAAGATAAGAATATTATGACTAAGATAATATACAACAAATTATCGTTAGTCTTCAACAGGAAAAAATCTAATGTAATACAATAGACAACAAGTTTTAGATCAACAAATGCAAATGTAATAAAGAATCCATTGTAAGAGTCACGTAGAAAAAGAATTCTCCGTCTCTAAGGTTTAAAAGTCCATCATCAATAGTTTATCCTCGTAATAACAATCAATATGCATCTTTAATCATCTTTGCACTACGCCAAAGATATTCATTTGTATCACCAATTGGTCATGTTCATCTCAACACTGCTCATCTTCAGACTACAGTGCCAAAGATATTCATCGCTTAATCGCTCATCTTTGCACTACAGCCAAAGATATTCATTTATATCACCATTTAGACTCAAGATGATGAAAACATTTTTAAAGAAACGAATCCAAAGAAACAAAATGACAAGGATTAAGGATTAAGGATTAAATACTTTGTTTTACCCATGTCCAAAAATACTTGAAAATAATCATATTGGTGTAAAATTCAAGAATGATCAAAACATGGATACAATCAAAGCTAGTATCCGTAATAGATATTTTGGACAAAAAGAAAATTTTTATTTTTCTATGAATAGTCATGTATTCGTGAATAAAGGTCGATATCGTGAATAGTCTTATACGTGAATAAGAACTCCCCAACACAACAAGTTCCAAATTTGATAAAAAGTTCACTAATACTTCGAAGATAATGATATTGAAGAAAAATATCATTTAAGAAGAAAATAATACCCCTTACTTCAAAATAATCGTATTTCCGATCGAATTTCTAGGTAAGGTCTTGACAGTAAACCAAGACCGTATAGCAACACTCAAAGTATACTCACAAGAATACGCTTCGATAATTTAGAGAGAAAGAAAGAAACTTTGTTTCGGTGTGATTTTCAATTCTAACTTAGCCTTCTATTTATAGGAAAATGTTAGAACGCCAAAGCGAGACTAAATTAATAAATTATTATTATTTACCAAATATTCAAGCCCACCACCAAGGAATCTGATTTTAGCCACCAACCACATGTTAAAGATGCTCACCAACCTTTGAAAAACGTTTTTCTTGAAAATAATAATTAAAATTTCCAAAATCAATTATTTGAACTCAAACATCAATAATTCACAATAAATATCCTTTTATCGTAAAAATTCAAATCTCGCGACTTTTTATAGGAATTTCAATTCTCACAACTTTGCAGAAGAAAATTTTTCCAAATTCCAAATGAGAAATTATCCAAAATTCACAAACGGGCAATTTTACATACCTATAATAAATTTTCT
This sequence comes from Panax ginseng, assembly GCA_020205605.1. Classification (NCBI taxonomy): domain Eukaryota; kingdom Viridiplantae; phylum Streptophyta; class Magnoliopsida; order Apiales; family Araliaceae; genus Panax; species Panax ginseng. Next base: position 131,096,629 of record CM035144.1, read on the forward strand.
ATCGAGAATCGTGTCCCAATTTAATACACAAAACATATGTTAAACATTTAATGCCACAAAATACTCTACCTCCTCATATACTCATATATCCCACAATTATTATAAAATATCACCAATTAATATATTATTAAAATAATATATTTAAAAGTATTATTTTATCGTAAAAAGATTAAATATTAATTTTCAACAATTGTCACATTAAAATTTTTCTCCATCTATATCCACATAAAATAAATATTTTCTTTATCATAATAATCAATAATTAATTATTCAAAATAATATTACGAGAATCACAAGATCGACAACCGTGCCGCTCCTCAGAAAAGAGGGCTTTTCCAATAAGGATTTCTCCTTCTTCTGGTAGCAATTAGGTGACCAAACCTCTCCTTGTATGAACTTTCTAGACATTACCAATAATGTTATCTCGATAATATTATTCAAATAATATGAATTATTGATTTGATAATGGAAAATATCGTGTAATGACAATTATCAAAACAATAATAATATAAATATCAATGCAAAGAATTATTGAATCAATAAGATAAAATAATGAATGAGAATTCTTCAGTAACAATTATTGAGTAGTGCCCTTCTTACGTAAGGATCAATAATTCAACAATATTATGCGTAATACCGCGCGCCACTTTCTTACTAACGCCAGACATCAGATTTTAACCACCAATTACCCCAACAAAGTGTTAATCTGTAATAATTTACGTCGTTATTTATAAAACTCAATCTTTGTCGCTTTCCTTCATCCAACCGCTTTTCCGCATGGGGCCCACTAATGATCAAGGCCATCAGACGGAGATTCCCGACAAAAAAGAATATTCCACGACAAAACGAAATATTTCCTCACAATAATGAATATTTTATAACCACTTTGCTTATTTTGTAAATTTTGCACATTTCACCCATAACCAAAGAATTATATCAAATTAACCCTTATTAATTTAGAATAATGAATAAAGAAAAATTCAATTTTATTTATAATAAGTTGGGGTCTTACAGTTAATCATTCATCTTTGCACTACAAAAAAAAGATATTCAAGAATATCATCATTTAAGACCGAGGATGATGAAAAAATACTTTAAAAAAACCAATCCAAATGAGACGGTAAGGACAAATATTGTGGATTCAGATAATGCAAATTATCCAAGATCAATAATACTTCATAATAATCAATTGGGAAGCAAAATTCAAAAATAACGATCAAAATATGGATATAATCAAAGATAGTAGCCAAAATAAACATCTTGGACAAAAAGAAAATTTTTTATTTTTCGGTGAATACACAGTATACGTGAATAGTAACTCCGACACAAAAAGTTCTAAATTTGATTAAAAAGTTCACCAAAATTTTGGCATAATGATATTAAAAAAAAAAATATCATTTAAGAAGAAAATAACATCCCTTACCTTAAAATAATGGTACTTCGATCTAATATCGGATGAAAAGTTCAAGAAACTTCAGACTTAACGAAGAATTCTCTCAAAGTATCAAAATACTTACAAAAATACGCCGAGAATCTAGAGAGAAAGAAAACTTGTTTCTGGTGTGATTTTCAATTCTAACCTAAGCGTCTATTTTAATAAAAGTGGGTCCCACCCTTTAATAAAAATTATTTTATTTTCTGAAACTTCAATAATTCATAGAAAATAGCTCATTTATCAGAAAAATACGAATTTTATGTCCATTCCACACGAAATCAAATTCTGTACAACTTTGTAGCTTTGAGTTTTTCCAAATTCCAAACATAAAATATCCAAATCCACAAACGGGTGATTTTAATTCCTCCATTCCGACAAAATATCGATAAAATACCTCAAAGATTAATTCTTTCATTTATAACCACATAAATAAATCCATCATTTATATCCACATCAAATAAATATTTTCTTATCATATAAATCAATAATTAATTATTCACAAATAATATTACGTAATCATAATTATGACAACCAGTCAATTTATAGGAAAGAGGGCTTTTCAATAAGGATTTCTCCTTCTTCATGCCAGCAATTAGTGACCAAACATCTCCTTAGACAAAACTTTCTAGACATTGCCAATAATGTTATCTAATAATATTATTCAAATAATATGAATTATTGATCCGATAATGGGAAATATCATGTAAGTTGACAATTATCAAACAATAATAATATTAAATATCAACGCAACAATTATTGAATCAATAAAATAAAATATTGAATAAGAATTCACCGTAATAATTATCGAGTAAGGCCTTTCTTTTCATGCGAATCAATAATTCAATAATATTGTGCAATACTGCGCTTATTGTGTAACCAATGCCAGACATCGTTTTTAACCATCGTCGTATTCCAACAATTGTTAATCTGTGAATAACTACGCCGCTTATTTATAAAAAAACTCATACTTTTATCGCTTTTCTTCATTCGACAGCTATTTCAAGCATGAGGCCCTCATGTTGGTCAGCAAGGTAATTTGGATATTTCCGACTAAAAGAATATTCCACGACCAAACGAATATTCCCCGACAGAAATGAATATTTTATAACCACTTGTTTATCTTGTAAAATTTGCACATTTTACCCATAACCAAAACATTATATCAAATTAACACCTTATTAATTTAGAATAATGAATAAAGAAAATTCAATTTTTTTTATAATAAGTTGGGGTCTTACATATTGACTTATAAATTAAAATAAATATAAAAATTATTAAAAATAAAATTAATAAAAATAGGGGAAAAATAGACATTACATTTTATTAAACTAACTTATTTTAAAATAATTTATAAGTCATTTTAAAATAAGTTATAATTAAAGAAAGAAAAAATAAATTCACAAACAATATCAATGAGCAACTAAATCTTGGAAAGAATAAATAAACCTCTTATAAAGAGAGAATAAACTTTTCATAATGAAAAAAATATACGTAAGTGAGAATCTAGTGTGAGACGTAAAGGTTAGAATACCTAATTTTTAACCTTTAGGCTAAAACCTTATCGACTATTACTATAATATAGACTTCTCCCCGCTATTACATAATTCTTTCAATTTCATTTAATACATCATATTTTCATAAATTTAGATATTATAATTAAAATCAATATCGATCAATTAATTTATAATATTAAATATTATAATTATTTCAAAAATAAAATAATTAGACATTTTTTCACCATTTAATGAATATGTATATTTTTCATCAATATTTCAATTGTTGAAAATTATTTTAAATTTTAATGGTAATTTTTTTAATGAGTCTAGTTTTTTTATAAAATTAATTTTAATATTATCAATTATTTATTAACATATCTTGATCATTACTAACAAACTTGTTAAAACTAAATGAGATGCTTTTTTGTGAAACAAAATGAGTAACGTGCTTAAAATTGTTACAATTTTATTGTGAGTATGCATATAGTTTAAGAGTAATGTTAGTCTTCGACTCTACATATTATGCTAAGATGAAATATACTATATCAATCATTTATAAAATATTTATAAAATAATTTATATCTGTAACATTATTCATATCTAGAATTATGGATAGGCACGAGTCTACACCGTAAGGCCACTTGCATTCTCCCTTGTGCTTTGATAATTAAAAGCTTTTTATAATAGAGTTATTTAAGCTTTGATATTTTAATCTTAATTAAGCTTGTCATGAAATTTTATATTAACGTTTATATAGATGAAATTTACTTAAAATTATAATAAGAATAGAATTATAAAACTCATGTTTTAATAACTTTAAAGTTAGTTATGACAATTAGTTAGAAATAAATTCATTATATTTTTTCAACTAATATTACAGTTATTATGTTTTAAATTTACATATATTATTAATAAAATTTCAAATTAAAATAAAATAAGTTAGTAGAATATTAATTTAATATTAAAATTAACGACTAATATTAATATAATTAAATCACGTGATATATGTCTTTAGTGTGTTTAATTAATTGTTTGTAATTGTTTTGCAGGTGATTTTTTTAGTGAAGTGTGTACTCATTTATGTAATAAAATTGGTAAAACCAAAATAAAAAATCTTTTAAAAGTTACCTGTTCTATTAGAGATTGGTTGGATATCTTTTTAATCATGTGATTTAATAAAATTTTAAATTTAAATAAATTAAATTAATTAGAATACTAATTTAATATTAAAATTCGCTAATAATATTAATATAATTAAATCGCATAATATATATTTTTAGTGTGTTTAATTGATTGTTTGTAATTATTTTGCAGTTGATTTTACTTAGTGAAGTGAGTTTTACCAATTTTGTAATAAAATTGACCAAATAAAAAGTAAAAAATCTTTTAGAAGTTATTTTTCATATTAGAGTTTGGTTGAGTTTATTTTTAATCACGTGATTTAAGAAAAATTGAAATTTAAATGAATTAAATTAGTTAGGATATTAATTGAATATTGAAATTTACGAGTAATATTAATATAATTAAATCATGTGATATATCTTTTTAATGTGTTTAATTGATTGTTTGTAATTGTTTTGCATGTGATTTTATTTAGTGTATTGTGTTTTACTAATTTTGTAATAAAATTGACAAAACGAAATTTTTATAAAAATTATTTTAGAAGTTATTTTCTCTATTACAAATTGGTAGGGATTCTTTTGAATATTTCATAAATTTAGATAATATATATTTAATTATTAATTATTATAAATTTATATAATACTTCTACTAATTTGAATAAAAAAGAACAATTTTTTTTTCATTCCTTTTAGAGAGAGAAATATTTTTAAATTTAAATAGTATTTAATTGATATAAATTTAAATAGTATACTCATGTCAATATGAAAAATACACCTAAAAATATAATTTCGTTAAAATTATATACCGATGAAAAAGAAGAAGAAGAAGAAGGGTTTTGACTTTTGACTTTAGTTATTTCGACTACACGTGCAGTCGTTCCACTACCGTCGGATACGCCTACTAGGGTTGAGAAATTTCAGTTCAATTTTTCATGAAAAGCCTTAAAAAACAGCAAGTGAAAACATTTTCGAAAATCAATCACAACAAATTCGTCCAGATCTGAATCTGTTCTATTCCTGTCCTTCGACCTACACTTCGTACTCTCGCTTCTCTAATTTCGCTTTTAGTTGAAATGTATTGAGAAATACTTTTTCGTTTTTTTTCTGTTCATTTAACTGTTTTAAGAAACCTTATTATTGGTGAAATTTGGTAGACAAACAAACAACCAAAATGTTGCCGAGATGGAGCAGAGCTATAAATCAAATATGTAGTAGGGCTGCTGGAACACATAGGAACATTGAATGTACGAGGAATGGCGATTTTAATGTTTTTACTTGTCGTCAAGCCTATTCAAAGGTTGCGGCTGCAGAGGTGCTGGATTCTGCTGACAACGGCTCTGCTACTATCATGACTGATTGATCGGATCAGAATTTTTCGTCAATTTATCAACTCGAATTCAACAAATAATTTCAAATAATTGAACTAAAGATTATTCAAGTGGGCCGCATGGGTTGGTTTGTTAATTCATTAACTATCATGTGGGCCACGATTATCAAGTATCAGACTCTAATATGTTGGATATATGGTGATATTGGCAATTAAGTCTTAAAGGAATGGTCTCATCAAGCACAAGACTTAAAGGGGTGGTTATATGTACACGTGGGCATCAACAGATATAGCATGCAAAGGAGTCAATTTGATTTATTATGTTTAATAGTTACATTAAGTCATGCAAATTCATTCACACGTCTTGCAAATATCAAGGCACACGGCAATTTAGCTATTCACGCGGCATTGGCAAGATCCGAAGGCGACAAGGAGAAAAATCAATTGAACGATAATTGTGGAATTTTTAAATTCTAGAAAAATTAGATTTTTATAATCCTATTGCAATTAGGATTTCTTTTAATTAGATTTCTTTTTTAAATTGATTTTTATTTCCTTATAGAAATTAGGGTTATAATTTATAAATTCTTATTACAATTTGGATTGTTTTGAGTAGTATAAATAGAGGTTCAAGTTGATGTAATCAAATACATTATACATTATTCATTATTCAATATATTTGTGAGGTTATTCTTTTGGTTCTTTGAAGAATTTCTAAGTATTTTTCTTAGTTATTTCTTTGAGATTCAATTTGACTTATCATACAACAATTCATAGTTATGTGTGTGGCGTCTTCTCTTAGCATCAATCGTCGATTGTCTTTAAGATTACCGCTTCAATATAAGCGAGGGTCAAGGTGTCGTTGGTGTCCATTCAACGCAGAATTAGAAACGCAGAAGAATTGTCTGACAAGATTACCGCTCTACATATAGGCGGGGGTTAAGGTGTTAAAACGAATTCACCCAACAACCTGCGTCTTAAAACGATCGGCATGCGACCACCTCACGCAAGCGTACCGTGGAGTCTATCATACTAGATCCGAGGTTTACTTTAATTCTCGTTTTTTTCATCTTTCTTCACAGTATATATTGGCGTGTTTGTGTGTAGAAGCTTTATTTTTTTGAGTTATTTTGTTGTTTGGCATAGTCACCAGGTGTGCTTTGAGTTGTGTTTTATGATATTATTGGCTTACTATGAAGTAGGAAATTTACCCATGTTCATATAGTGTGTTGGAGAGTATAGCTTGCTGTTTCATTAAATTTATATCCTTGAATCAGAAAATGTCTTAAATTCCCATATTATCATCTCTAAAGTTGTAAACAAATTGGACTTTGTTATGTCCGTTGCCTGATTTTGTAGTTCTATACATGTCATAACGTGGGCGTTGGCAACAACTTAGTTTCCGGTATTTAACCATGCATTTCTCAGTAGATTGCCGAAGCCCCTCAGTATAGTTTTTCTGGCATATTTTGTGAACATGGATTTTAAATGTTTTGATATGGATTGGATTTGCATGGCTAAAGTCTGCTAAACAGGAGATAAAATAAGTCAACCTGAGTGTACAATAGCAAGACAATCACTAACATGATCATTTCTTCCTAGTTCCTAGTGATATGATTTCCACGTGGTGACAATTATAATGCACTTTTCTTTACAGGTAAATTTGAACAAGATGTTTTGGTCTAAACCCTGTTCATTGGCTTTGGCTGCTGATTCTCCTCTAAGAGTTGAGGATCCAAAATACGAGGGTATTAGGCATATTTTTCTCAAGCTGATGCTGTTCTATAGTAAGCAAAGCAAGTCTATTCGAGGGGCAAACGTGATTTATCGCCGTGTTGTTTATCAAACTGATAAACCTGCAATCTACAATGGTTAGTCTTTCCTGGTTCCAATTCTCAAGCCATGCAATTTGTATACTTATACTTCATCCCATATTTTTTTTTGTGGATACTACATATGTTTTTATGTAATTGGATATCAATGGCAGCTTCTTTGTTTTTATTTTATCACAAGGGAAGTGCCTTTTAATCAAATTAATTACTCCCTATGTCCTCAAAGGATGTCCTCAAGTACAAAATTTTTTGTCCACAAAAGGATGTCTAAAAGTACACAAGTTAAATATAAAATAAGCCTAAAGACTAGTTTACCTGAGTATACTAAAGTGGGGTCCACTAAGTTTAAAAGAGAAAGATTTATCAGTGTACTTGTATAGGGTCCACTATAGGCAAAAATTGTTACTTATTTTATACTCTGTCCTCTCCTTTAGTTTTCTTAATTTGTGGTAAACTTGTACTTTGGACATTTTTTTTGAGGAAGAAGGGAGTATATATTTATTTAGGGGTTATTTAAAGATGGTGGTTTAGATAGCCATCTATCAAATCACATAATAATGTTGAAACATTTATGCCCTGACATTGCAGGATTTGCTCGTATTCTGTTTAATCTGCCCCCCTTACCCTCCACCCCCAACAACTCAGGCGTGCACACACAATTTTGTAGTTAAAATTTTAATGTATTCTTTCCATGCTCTGTGCATTTATATTTGATGGAATAAAAACAAAATCTTAGGGTCCCCCCCTCTCATTTAGGGCTCCTTTGTTTAAGTCCATCGCCAAAGGTCCTATCTAGAAAAATTACACAATCCATTGGTAATGGCCACCACTCACACTGGTGCAATTGACTTATATCACCCTCTGTAAATCACTGCATATTAAATTGACCATTTGATATTAATATGTTCTTACTATTTGATAAATCTCCTCTGTTTTTTGAAAGACATAAACTAGAGACGATGTTCAATCCTAGAGACTTGAAACTCTCACTGCAATATAACCTTCAAGAAACTTGCCAGCCAAGCTAGAGTCTTCCTCTGTATTCTATTTCTAAGCACCAGAAGCAAGCATGTGTATAGATGATTTGTTGTATTTGTCGGTAAACTATGCTGTTCATCTCATCAGAAACTGCCACTTAGTTCTCTTGCGTGAATATGAGGTTGTTGGGTAAAAGATTTGATGCTCTTGCTTCTTCCCATATACGTTAGAATATGACGCCATCTTAACAATTCTTATCTGTATACACTTATTGTTTGTTCCCAAACTTTTAGCGATGACATGCAAGGATTCTCTCTACTTTTTCGGAGTCAATATTTATTTTGTGTCATCTGTGTGATATGAACCATAAACACACATGGATAATGTCATAACTGTTTTGTAATGCCTGCTAACTTATCTTTAGATATATGTAGTCATAACCAGATCATTCTTTTTGACATGCAGTATTTAGCTTAGAGAAAACCTTCAAAACAACCTTCTCTTTGCTTGTATTGCATATGTGGCTGTGCCTACGCCGATTGAAAGAAGAGGGGAAAGAAGGTGTTGACTTGGGGCAGCATTTGTATGAGGGTTTCTAAGGCTGGGGTTAGTTATCTGTATCTACATGCCATAAGTTTGAATTTTGAGTTGTATTTTTTTTTGCTTGTGTTCTATTCTCCTTGTACAAAATCCCTAGAATCCAGTGGCAGGAAATTAAACTTATTGAGCTACTAAATCATTTATTTGTCAATGGAAAACATTAACCTCAAATTAATTGTTTGGAACTATTACATTTTTTCTAATTGAAACATAATTGTATTCATTCATTACTGATTTTTGCATAAGAAATGGTGAATAGTGAGCAAGAACCTAAGTCTGAGTGAACATCTTTGTTTGCTATCTATGTGGACTGCAGGTTAATTTACTGTTATCTAGATGGATGAAGGATTTGGAGAAGATCTTTTATGGCAATATTGTCGCTTATGATACTGCAATGCTTCCAGAAGCTAAACAAGATGAGCTGCAAAATGTTATATGGAGGTAAGACATTCTCCATATCATTGTCATTGTTATAGGCTTATGCAACTGGTCTGGCAATTTTCTTTTTGATTGTAATAGATATTGCTTTGAAATTTTCTTTGATTTGGCATAAATCATTCATTTTAGTACAATATTACTTAAATTGACATCAAATAAAACTTTTGAATTAGCTACCTTTGTCATTGGTTAGTATGGTTACTCTTTTGAAACCTCCATGTTATTAATTTTCCAAACATTGTAATTACTGTTCTATTATGATTTGAAATTGTCGTAGTTTAACTTATTAAATAAGAAAAACATAGAAGACTTTGTTAGTTTTAACTTCGATTGAGCAAAACAATGAAGTTATATAAAAAAGAAATATTAGTATCAAGTCTGTAACATAGACTTGGACAGTTCAGAATATATATCTGATGTTTGTGTTTTGAGATTCACACCCGAGAAAATGACGTGTTATTTTGTCCTCATTATAATTGAACTTCAATAACTTATTAAGGTGCCTTTACTTCTTATACTCTTGAAGAATTCTGTAACTATTGGATACTTGGATATAATTTAATTGTCCTATTTAGTAAAAGCTTGAAGTTTCTCAACTTTAATGATGTAAAATCCATTCCATGCAGTTCAAGATTATATGTTACTGTTGGTTACCTTATATTTGCTCTCTAACTGATGTTTGAATATGTTGTAGGAATGTTTTTTCAGATGACAGTTCGTCCTCAAAACCTAATGCCGGTGCATTATGTGAAGTCCAGGCAAGTTTTCACCTTTGTTGTTTATCAGTTGCATTGTCAGGTACAGGATATATAGGACAACCATATGCTTCTGTTGCAAGTTATTAGGAACCATAGTTGTTAAGTCGTCCCTAGGCGGCACTTAGGCGTCCGGTCGCTCGTAGGAATACAAGTTGTCTGGTCGACTTGGTGGAGGTGGGCAAGTTGACGCGATTCTACTCCGCAAGTCTCCGATGGGCGAGTCGGCGACACTGCAAGTTTTCTCCTTTCCTCTTCTATTTCTTCTTCTCTCATTGACGACGCTGCTATTTTTTTCATCTCTCGTCACTCTCTTTTGTCGCGATGTTTTTTTCTTAGCTCTGTTTGCTTCCCCAATTTCTCTTAATGTACGATCGGACATATTACTTTTGTTCTTATCACTTTGGCAAAATTTCATTGAAGTCCCCCATAGTTTGGTAATCTATTAAGTTCAACCCTTAAATTTTGTACTTTACTAAATTTACCCAATTTGTATATTTGTCTTTCAGCTAGGTCCTTGTAATTTTTTTTAAAATAGCTGTTGCAATGTCTTTTTACATGTGTTGACATAATTGTGTGTTTAATGGTATTCCATATTGTTAGTAAATATATTTTGGGTTTTAATATATATAAAATTTCATTGTTCAATGTATTTTTAAAAGAAAATATAAATAATGTATAAATTGTACAGTGAACGACTTGTCGCCATACGGACGTCATGGTGGGTTCCTTATCGCTTAGGCACCCTGGCGGTCAGCTACTGCAACGTCTCGCCGAGGCGCCGTGACAACTATGCTAGGAATATGTTAACTCTCTGACCTTTGTATGGAAATGAATATTACTTCGACTCCTTGACACTCACCAAGCAAACCATTAATTCTTTGCCAGACCAGTGATTATAGATAATGATAATGATGTAATATTTTAATACCATAAAGTAGTACCAGTAATTATTATGTTCTTGTGGATTCTGTATTGGAGGCCTTTTTTCCAACTAACCCAATGCTATAAACTCTTTTGAATTTGTTTCATATTCTAAAAACCATTTTGACTCCTACTATAAAGGTTTAGCATATTTTGATCCCTCTAATAGTGTATGTATGCAGATATAAGAGGCTTGACTGCCTATTTCTTTTTTCTTACTCTTTTTAATTGACAGGCTATGTCAAGGTATGTCCGCTGGGAATGTAGTTGCATGTCATTAACAGGTCAGTACTTTGTTCTTATAATTGATGTTATATTGCTTAACTCACATGCCTTATATGTGTCTTGTTACAATGGAAGTTGCCATTAAAGATACTCCCTCCATTTCATAATATAAGACCAATTTTAACTTTCCAAAGTCACTTGGAGTTCAAATTCAAAATTGATGTAATTTTAAGTAACTACAATTATGGATATAGTAATATACTCCCTCCGTCCCATAGTTATAGGCTGATTTTTCATTTTGAGATGTCCCAATATATAGGCTACTTACTATTTATAAAATTTAGTTGGTTCATTATTTTACTTTTATGCCCTTATAATAAATATTCAACCATTACTCTTTTTTTAAAGAAACAACCTTCAATGTCATTATTTTTATCACTACATTTAATGTTGTTGTATTCTCAATAAAAGAATTCAACTTTTTAGGCTTTACTAGTTTAACATATTTTGTGTATAAAAGACAATTGTACCAACAATCAATGAAGTTAAGAGTTCCAATGTGATAAGTAATGAGTAATTAATTTATTCATTAATTCCATATTAAAGGGTATATGTGGAAAATTTCTGTTAAAATTATCACTTAAACTAATTTTCTTAAACTATGTGCCAAAAGAAATCAGCCTATAACTATGGGACGGAGGGAGTATTTGAAAAGCACCTTCTAATTGCAAAATTTATGAATGAATCACGTCAATTTTAAATTTGAAAATGTCTCAAAGTGACTTTAGAAGGTCAAAATTAATCTTAATAATTTGAAATGAAGGGAGTATTTCTATTCTGTTGCACTGTGCATGAAGACTTGAGTTAGCTTAATTGGGTGGCATGATGTACTCATTATTGATCTACAGAGGAATAAGAAACTAGAATGAAGATAGATAATTTGATAAAGTAAAGAAAATTGTGAGGTCAAAGAATAAAGCATGGCATTCACAGATACTTTGATGGTTTTCTGCTCATTTTGCGTATGTTGGTTAAACAATTGCATTCTTCCATCTGTCATGGTTTTAAATTAAAAACATCTGATTCTGAACTCTGAAGTGACCTTGTTGATATGCAAATTGTATTTCACAATACCGTTCCTAGAGAAAATTTTTCGTTTGATTTATTCAATTATCTATATTTAGAATTGTTCATATGTCTATCTATCCATGTCACTCACTGTGTGTATTTTATTCCATGGCTTTCGAATTCGCCTTTCACGACTTTGCTCTGTTGAAGAAGTGCAAAGCCAAAAAAGAATATCAAAAGAAAATGGAAAAACAAAAGAAAAGAAAAAGAGACCAATTAGACTTTCTTTGCCAAAAAGAAGCATAATGGTTACCTACTGTTTATTTGAATCAAATAAGAAAAGATTTTTATTGACTTGGTTATTTACACAAAAGAAAGAGAGGAAAAAAGAAGAAGAAATGGTTGACCTTCTACAACGAACCTTTTGGCTGACATTATGGCTTCATTTAGAATATATTGGGCTTTGCTCAGTTATTTTCTTGCATGAAAAGGGAGTCGGGTGGGTGTGAATGAGAGGAGTAAGTGGGATGCAGCCTGCTTAACAGGATCCTAGGATAACTCTAGAGGATTCTAAGATACTCTAACAAAGCCTAATGTGTTTTTTTTTAGAGTCGAGGAATAGAAGATGATTAGGGTGGCCGGAACTTCACTTGCTTATTGTGCATCTGATGTTGAATCTTTTTCTTACGTCCGTGTGCACTGTTTTTTTGGGTGGTGATGGGGGTTGTTTAGGGAAGAGTATCTGAGTTTGGCGTTAGATTTTAGAGAATTTTTGGGATAATTTATTTGGAGCTTAGATGCATGTATTTTTTGGGTTGGGTAAGTTGAGGTGCATAGTCCTTTTGTGAAGGGAATGGCTCCCCTGGTATTGTGCAGAAGTTTCTATTGATTCTATGATCTATTTACTCTGTATATATGGGTTTCACCACCTTTGCCTCCTTTTAGTGATACTTTTTATCTGTCAAAGTTGAGATCACAATTGGACATCATAGAATAAGGTTTTTGATTTTGTTTTTGTTTTTTTTTGGGGGGTGGGGGTGGGGGTGGGGGTGGAAAGGGAATAAGACATGGATAAAACTGTTCTTATATTCAGATTGTCCCCTTCCAAGGCCTTTGAAAATATTGACTTGCATGGCTGTGTTCATCCTTATATGCAACGTAATAGAAAAAATATCATGTTGGATGGTTCAGGATTTTGGTGCATTGCAATATCTCTCCTATGACTGACCAACACGTGGGAAAATTAATGATAAACTGTTCCTAGATTTACTATCTGACAATGCGATTGTGGATTTGCAGATAAAGAAGCTATATTTTCTGGAAACTTCTTGTTCACCCCATTGGAGAAAACAACACCTTTTGCTGGGTAGTATGAGGTTGACATTAGAAACCATCAACATTTATCACAAGTCAGAATGGAGGTGCGGATTCTTATATTGTAAAGCATTTTAGACAAAATAAGCAAACATATATTCCCTGTATTGAGGCTTCTTTTTCTTTAAATTCCCTGTATTGAAGCTTAAGGAATGTAACACTACCGAATCATCTGGAGGATTAACAAAAAGCTTAAAAGTCTCCTCCGTCCTTGAAATATTAGCGAATGGCCTTGCCAGGAAAATGCGACTGACGGTATATATGTCTCATCATTCTGACCTTCTCCTTCAGAAGACTGTAATACAAATAGTAATGGACTTTAGGAAATGCATTAATAACTGCTTCAACATCAACTTGATACTTCTCAAACCAGGCAGAATAGTCTCTGTCCAACTTATAGACTTTGAACCGTTTATTTGTGATTGCCCAGTTGAGGTGTTTTGCCTAAGCTATTTTTTTTAGGACTAAGGTGTTCTTCACTTTGCAGTACATTTCCTACTCTTCAACTAAAAAAGAAAGAAAGGTCCTACTTACAAAATATACAGACTTTAAGCATATATTTTACTCTGTTTATTCCAAATTTGTTGAATGTCTAGTTTAATAATGATCATATATCATAATGAAATTGCAACGACAAATTTAATCTCCATACTATCATCAAAGCAAATGATGTTTTTTGTGAATTTTTTTAGTGAATGTGACTTTATTTTTTATTTTTTATTTTGTAAAACAGCGAGTAATGTATTCAATCGCTAATTGGCGGTAGCTATACTAATTGTTTATACGGAGTTGGCTAAAATTAACACATGAAGGGTAGACTGCAATCTTTGGCCAAAAGCAGAGTTTATGTACCCTTTGAGCTACGCATTCTTTTTGTATTGCACGCACACCCATCATAATAAGCCAAGAAGCCGAACAACCAAACAACTTTTCCTCACTTTATTTCCCGGCCTCCTCGAATCATCGTCTATATCTGCTTATCGAAACACTGGCTCTCTCTCATCACCAACCCCCGTTTCTCTATCCTCCGTCACCCTCACCCCATCTCGTTTGTTCCTCTGACAGCTCAAATAGTGCCCCCTTGAAAACCCTGAATTTTGTTCATGACCCTTGAGGCATAAGAATTATACAATCCTGCAATGGCCTATTGTTATGTTCTAGTCGGCGAGTCCTTGGATCAGAGCATTAATATTACATATACATCCCCCACTACCAAGCAATTCACTATCCTCCCTCAACTCGGGGTTTCGAGAGATGTTTGTTGTATGACTTTAGCTTTTGACACATCAAAATCACCTCACTATAAAGTTGTGTGTTAGACGCTCCGAAGTGTGTGCTGATCATTTCTCTATCTTAACTATTCAGAAGATCTTTTAATACAAATTATAGGCTCTTAAGATTCATTATTATTAAGTAATCAAACACCACCTTACTCCTCTGAATCTGGGCCTTGGAGGGTCTGTGGCCAACCATTTACTGCACATTTTTATACGAACATGAGAAGTGGTGTTTACGGGAATGGTTGTGTTCATTGGATAAATAATTGGGAAGGAAACTCAAATATTCTTTGCATTTTAATGTGGGTGATGAGAGACTAGCAAAAATGGCTATGCCTAAGCATCCAATTATTCAGGGCGATTTGGATGAGGATGTGGGTGTGGGTCTTTTAAGGTTTGGTGGATTCTCACAAACTTTTCAATAAATTGAGTCCCCGGCTTGTGTGGGAGTGAGACGCAGGCTGGAATTTTAGGCATGATTGTTTTATGTGGTGTTGTTTGTTTGCGAGTATTATATTTGTTAGGATTATTTTCTTTTACAATAGATTATTAAATGTTAAATAACTTAAAATAATCTAATGTTATATTTGTTTTTTTTAGAATATTCACGGAAGATCTTAAAAAATTTCGTTTGGACTATTATACCCTTAATCAATAGATAATAAAAAAATAAACTATAATTTAAATTTGTTTATACATCAAATAAAAAAATATCGTTTGTGCTATTTTACCCTTACCAATAATAATACCATGCTCTTCCTATGTGAAATATTTGAGAATTAAATTATCATAAATTAGCACATAAATTAAAAAGTATGACTAAAATTATGTATAAAAGTTTAGCAAGGTTTAAAATTCGTGTAGGTATTTTTATGTATTTTCTCAATCTCATTTTATTTGATAAAAAAATATTTTTGTAATCAAAATGATCATTTATTAAATCAATAAATTGTAAACTTTTTTTTATACAAAAAATATCATAATATCGTAAACACAATTTTTGTTAGTAAATAGATTTAATTACTCCTAAATAAACACCGATCTATTTAGTATGAATTGAAATCGATCACCAACTTGTTGATTTTACCGCAGAGAATTTATTCTTTGTATTTGGAATTCTTTGCCTAGTGATGGATTGCAGTTTGCGCCCAAGGAGCTTTTACATATGCGTTTGTGTGTAGTAATTTCTCTTTATTAATTTAGTCAAGAAAAGAAAAGAAAATAAAAGGTGAATGAATCAAAGATTCTTTCAAAAGGTAACGACAAGTAATTAATTATTTAATAAAAAAAATAAATCAAAATCTTTACTTTGCACCTAAAACCTGTGCTTGACATATGAGAAAAATAAAAGAAAGACTAGAGGGGTCGAGCAATTTTTTTAATGGGCTATTTTTGTTTTTTAATTAAAAGGTTTAGAAGTTTTTTTTATTAAAAAACAGAAAAAAAATGTAAAAATGAAAAAGTTTAAGAGTCGGGGGGGTTTAAAGGGTTAAGGGAAAAAAAGAAGATAAAAAAGGCATTCATAATATCGATCCGATCTTAAGTTTCACTTTCTTATCCAACTTCACCAACTCACCTCATGATTAGCGAGATGGATTGACGACAGTTCGGTCGGTCATACAATCGTCAATCTCATACTTTTAGCACGGACAAAATATAAAAATATAAGCGTCACTTAAAGTATGACGGCGGTTGTATGACCAACCAGTCGTCAATCATTCCGTCATTAAAGGAAAGTGAGTTCGAATTGAATTAGATAATGAGTGAAATTTAAGATCCGACTCTTCATAATATATATATATATATATATATATATATATATATATATATATATATATATATATATATATATATATGTGCGTGTGTCGTAAAAATGAATGTATATAACCGTGTAATTTTTAATTTCACTTTACGACGATCGTAAATCGTGTAACTTTAAAAGTTATACAACTGTGCACCTCTATATTCTCTTATATATATATTAGATGTGTCCTGTGTCTCCGACAATTCAAAATTAATTGTATTTTGTTAGATAATATATGGTCCGGATAAACTCAACTCTTATCTAACTCACTTTACTTACTCTCCTTTAGCGATGATCGGATCTGTCGCTATATGTTCGATCCGTCGCTATACATTATCCGACGTTATGACGTTATATGTTATTTGTCGCTAAAAATAAAAGAAGACAATTCTATATATAGTAACGGAACAATCGAAAAGGTGAGCTAAATAAATAAGGGGCCAGACTTAAAATCCGGACCTATATATATATTATATATATATATATATTTGGGATTCTTCTTTCACATTCTCTCTCACTGCTTGCCGCTGTATTCCTTTCTTCTTAAACCCCTCCCGACCTATTTTCTCTCTCTCCAAATTCTCATTCACTAACCCTAAACCCAAAATCCTTTTAGGCTTTAGCAGTTCATACCGAACAATGTCTCCCTCAACCACGCCATCAGCATCTCCACCGGCCAGAAAACATTCATTTGACGGACAAGGAGAGGCAAATATTCAATTGTCTGCTTCAAGTTCTTCGCCATTTTAATCTCCATACTCAAATCCGTTTCGCCGGAGGTTGGGTCCGCGACAAGGTGTGTTTATTTCAAAGGGACAAGCATATATGTATATTTATATGTCATTGGTTATAGAAAATTTGGTTGTAATTCCGGAATTCTTTTTGCGGTGTAATTTCTAGCTAAATGCTACCCCAATTAAGATTATATGTATGTATATATGGGTGTGTATTTATTTATTTGATTTTAATTTTTATCGGTAAAGAATGTTAGTGGAACAAATATTAATTTATTTATTATTAAATAGAAGCGTTAGTAAAAAAATGGATGTCTGACAAATTTATTAATCTTTATTTGCTAATATTTTTTTATAATTTATTTTTATTTAATATTTTTGGTTTCTAAATTTGCTAATATATACTTTCCATAGGCAGAAACTTACGTGTAGGCCTCTGCAAAATAGATTTTTTTTAACCGGTAGTAGTTTTTGCTTTTGAACCCCAGTAATTAGTCTCTTTGTTTCATTTAGTTTTTTTATCCATGGTACGCTGATGAAATGTGTAGAGAGAAGACATGCTAACTATAACCAAAGCCGATTGAGGTCCAAATTATACTTCTTATGATTCTTTTCTAATATCTCCTGGAATGAGTTCAACTTCAAAAATTAATCTGGCCATGAGAAAGTGCCCATGTCCAGCCAAGAAAAAATTAAAGTGCAAATCTTTTAATTGAAAATTTGGGAATAGGTATAAAAGGTTTTTGGATACTGGTTTCGAAATATATTACCAAATGTACATATATGTATATTCTTGTGACATGCCCGTTTGGATATACGTTTACTTGAAACTGTTTGTTTTTTTTATTTTTTTATTATTAATTATTTGCAGAACCATATTTTTATTGCTATGGATAACTGTTTATGGCTGGCTGTGGCAACCCGTTTGAGGAATTGCTTTAACAGCTATTTCTCAGGTTCTATTATTTTACTTGGTGGGAATAGATATGAATGGGCAAAAGATGAAGGACTTGAATTCTTTCTATTTTCTAAGAATAGAAGTAATTTCAAAGGGATTTATACATAAATTTATGTCATTTTATTAGAAAAGTCTTCCTATTTATTTTAGGTGGTTGAGTTCTTATTATTTTCTTTTTTTACAATTTTCCTTCATCCTGTGTATCTTATTTCGAGTAATCTTGTTGCAGCTTCTAGGCAAAGAATGTTATGATATTGATATTGCTCTTGACAACATGTTGGGTAGAGAATTTTGTGAAATAGTGAATGAATATTTAATACACACGGGGGAAGTGTCCCATGAAATTGCCGTCATTCCAAGGTAGAATCTTTTACTTTTACTATTTTAATATTTGGAAATTTTGTTTGTGTTCACTTTACTTTGCTCCAAATTATGTATTTCCCGGTTCAAAAATATAAGTTTATTATTTACTTTTGGAACAAGTAGTCAACTTGGGATTACTTTAAAATTATAAAACAATGAATTTAGATAGTTTACAATATTCATCCTTGTATCGTATTGACTAAATTTAAATTAGTTTATATCAATTTTGATTTTGAAAATATCCCAACTTGACTTTTTAAAAGTTAATAATATTCTTATATTTCAAACCAGAGGGAATTTTAATTTCAAACCGATTCAACCATTCAATCCTAAACAAACAACCCCTAACTCTTCATCTCTCATCTCTTAATCTAAACTTATACTATGAGATGGGTATCACAAAAAATTAAAATAATCTAGGCCTAATATATGGTATAGTTGGTATGGTAATAAATCTAATATGGGTATCCTCTCTTTTCTCCCCCATCTCTATCTCCTCCTACTCTTATTTTTTTTATTCCAATTTTGGCGATGGTGATGCTGTGTTTTTGTTGTGGGTGGTGGCAATGGGCGACACTGAGTGGGACAGATATGGGCGACAGTGGTGGCGATGGTCTCCTCCAATTTTTTTTTTCTTTTTTTGTGTTATAGATCTAGGTGTTGATAAGTAGTGGTACTGATGGCGAAAGACGTTGGGCGGGTGGAATTTGGTGTGCATGTGGTGGAAATATCAGATATCAGTCCATTGGTCTGGTAAATTATCCACCGCCCCCTTTTGCACTTCTCTTTCTGCTGTTTTTAAAAAAAAAATTCAAGTGGGAATAAATTGATTTATTATCTTAGAAATTAGAATAAACCATTAAATTACTATAACTAGTACAACCGGTTCGCCTCAGTAAATACCGAACCATCAAAACTATTAATAACCCATATATATCAGTTACATATACCGATTCCGGACCGATTGTCATTTGTGCCGAACCTATTGGTTCGAACAGGTACAATTTGACCAAATACTGAAAATACTGCAAAAATTACCCTCCCCCCCAGGCTAGACTCGATTCGGGTTATAGTTAGTATTGAACAAATTATTTTATTCATTTATACGTATGTTCAATTCTCATCGTTTATATCGTCAAACAGTAGTGTTTTGTGCGTTTTAACAAAAGCACCCTATCACTTTTGGAGTGTTGCGTTTGAACTTTAAAATCAACGTTTGAAAATACTAAATGGCTCTGACTTGCGTCTCAGCTCCTTCAAATTCTTCAAAACACAGTTGATTTTCGGAGAAATTTTTGACTAAAAGACAATTTGCACCCCAAACTTTATATCACTGTTGATTTTTGCACCCCAAACTGAAAAATGTGTCTAAGTACACCTCAAACTTCAGTTATACTTAACAAAATGCACCCTTCCTTCCGTTAACCGGTCAAAAGTGACCGGCTAAGGCACACATGTGGATCAAAAGTGGTGTTTAAGTCTTTTTCCTATCTTCTTCATTAGCTATGTTTCTTCACCAAACAAATTTCCCCTGTTTCCCCTGTTTCTTCATCAGCTCTTTTCTTTCTAAAAATCAAATACATCCACCAAAATGGTTACAAAGAGAGATCGCGAGCGTGAGAAAGAAGAAAGTTCCTGGTTGCCTGTGGGAATCCAACAATCCTCCTACTGAGGGAGTCACATTTACAACTACTTCAGGCTCTAGAACATTGTCCGTGGTCATGTCACCTATAGCATGTGCCACCATGAATGCCCTGAACATGGAAAATGAGACATACTGTCTATGCCACACTGAATAAGCACTTACCAGACAACAGAATAACAAACTGAGGGTATTGAATTGTGGTGTACTCACTGCAGATAAATAAACTAATCTTATGTGAATGTACACATACAATCAACCAAATATTACATCAAGAAAACCCAAAAGAGCACACAAATGGGATCAAACAAACAATATAAATTAAGAAAAAAGTCTCATCGGTAGCTGAGCTGTTAATAATAATAATATGTTATTTATTATAAATTGCATTTCAAGAAAACGACACAGTTCTAGCCAAAACAATTCCAAATCTCTGGACAACCTATGAACATTACTTTGTGAACACTTCAGCAGAATCCCCAATATATTAAAAACAATGTCTCAAAAAGCAAATTACAGGGTCATAGAGGTGGCAAACGGGCGGGTGGGCCCGGGTTGGGTCGAGCGCGGGCCGGACCAAAAAGGTCCGGGTTTTGGCGAGCTGATAATGTGACGCCCGTGGCCCGGGTTGGGCCGGCCCGCGGGCTTCTTCCTCTATTTTTTTTTTGCAAAATCTTGTCACACCAAAAATAGTAATAATAATAAATATTAAAAATAATAAAATAATAAAATAATAAAATAATTTATAATAAACAATAATTCTAATTACCTACATTAACTACATATAATCAAATTTAAAATTAATCAGGGAGAGAACCGAGAAGAGAAATTTGAATATGTTCGTGCATGCGTTGGTTGGCTGACGCTTGTCCAACACAAGTCACATGCAAACAAAAACTACTACTACTATTGCTACTCCACATTTTCTGTATCCCAAACCACACGAGCAATAAAATTTGAAAATTGAAAATTTATATTTTCAAGTGATTTTTTTAATATTTTTATATGTAAATTGTCGCTTTTATAGTTGCAATACATAGATAACAATATTTTTCATATAAAAATATCAAAAAGTCATATGAAGATATCATTTTCCTAAAACTTTGGTTCTATCACTTTTAAATATAATTTTAATTCTCACACTATTTTTTATTTAATAAATAATATTTTTTTTAATACAAGAACAATATAAACAATTAATATTATATTTAATATTATATAATTATTTTTTTAATACTTGTGCACAATTCTAAAACGTCTAATATTAATATACGGACGGAGTATTAATTAATGTCCCAAATTCTATACCCAATCAATGGTTTGGAGGGATGTTGCTTTGAAGTCTTAACATCACATGAATTAGAACTCCCAAACTGAATTCACTCCCATGCTAATTGCCTTTTCAACCACGTTTAGTAAATAATCATATTAGTTTCCTTTTTACTACTACTACAATAGTAGTGCTTTACAATGGAGTTGCCAATTCCAATCCCAACAGAAAAATAGGGATTTGATTTGTTGTACTGTCATGCGCAATAATTATAGTTTTGTATGGTATTAGCATATGATATTTTTGTATAAAAATATATTTTTATATTGAAGATTGCATTAAAAATAAAATAGTTTGTTGTAGCTCAGGTTGGTTTGAACTCTTATTTATTTATTTACAAGTCTTGTGTTCAAGCCTCATAATCCACAAGCAATATTTTGTTTTTTTTAAAAAAGTCATGAACCCACTGGTAGGGCCAAAAAGGCTTGATTTTATTGGGCTAAAAATGTAGCCCAAAGCTTCTAGCTGATGACAATGGGCTTACCAAGGCTCTGGGCTATGTTGCCAGTCTCTATACAAGGAACACATATATTTAACTACCAATAAACTTATAATAATTAACAACCCAAAATCTAACCCAACTGACAACTGGGTATGTATATATTATAGAATTATAAAATTCAAAGATTTGAATAACTGAATGAATAATATTATATTAAAATAAGCTACAAAAAAATGAAATCGAAAGGGTAAAAGTTTACCTGAATATAAGGAAATATATACATACACGTGCAGTGTATGTATAAATTTAAACAGAGATAATTAAATCACAACATTATTGCAAATCAGTGAGATGGGGAGAAGAAGAAGGAGAAGGGGGTGGAGCAGTGTTTGAACACGATCCAGAGGAGAGAGAAAAAAAAAGATTGTGATGTGAAAAACGAAAAAATAAAAATAAAAATAAAAGGGGTAGACGTGACTCGTGAGCAAATAGATTAGACCATGTGTTCTCTTCTCACTCTATAATCTCTTATTGCTCATCTTGCTACTGTGAATTTCTGTTACTTTTTTTCGGGGAAAATGAAAACACACGAATATATATATATATATGAGAACTATATTCTATATAAAGCGATTTTGGAGGCCTTTGTTGGTATGAACCGGAGGAGACACTGAATCGGAGTCCGGAGGAGAGAGAGAGAGTATTGAATTGTGGTGTACTGAGGGTATAGCTCGCCAAGAACATTGATTGCAGAGATGCCCGAATAGTGGTGGGGAAAATGGTTCATACTGAAAAAAAAAGGCGATCAATCCAGATAGAGGCAAAAAGTCGACTTGGGCAAAATGGTTGAGGACGGCGGTGCATGTCTTGCAGTGTAGAGGCGAGTAAGGGAGCGTGTGGATATCTGGGTGTGGGCGGATCGGAAAAATTGAGGCGGCAATTGGGATCACGCACTTGCTAGCCTCGACTTTTGTACTCGGTCAGGCGTTTCAAGTCATGCGAATTCCGTCAATACCTCCAGGATCCGTCTGTGCCATCTCTGTCGCCATTTTTTGTTTGTTTTTTTGATTTTTTGCTTGAAAATAGATTTGCAGATGGAGGGAGAGGCGACCCTTGAGAGAGAGAGAATGTGAGGGGTAATCAAAATAATGGAGATTGAAATATAGTCAAAGACGAAGAGATGATGAGAATGTGCAGGTAATAAAAATTGTCAAAAATACCCCTCTGTAATAGACATTATAGGCTTAGCCGGTCACTTTTGACCGGTTAAGGGAAGAAATGGTGTATTTTATTAAGTATAACTGAAGTTTGGAATGTACTTAGACACCTTTTTCAGTTTGTGGTGCAAAAATCAACACTGATATAAAGTTTGGGGTGCAAATTGTCTTTTAGTCTTAATTTTATTTCCTTCTATTTCGGCAAAGTGGGACATAATTCATAAAGATATTAGGCGCACGTCACGTTATAACGACTATTTACAACTATAGAGCAGTTACTTCTTTGTCTCACTTGCTTTATCCGGATTTGTTGTGCATGCGTTGTAACTTTTGTCTTCATGCTTAGCGATTTGATAGATAACGTAGAGTTAGTTCTTACAAAACCTTTTAACTCTACGACACCTTGCTACTCGACGATTCACTATGCGAACTCCTCCACTATACATACCACTCAACAAACTTTGTTGAACTTAACTACTCCTTGATTTCTTCCTGCAAAGTTAGTAATCTTTAGGGCATAATACTAAGGATGCAAATTTAACATACCTAACTCACTTATTAGCTTGTTAAATTAGGATTCGTCTAAAGGTTTGGTAAAAATGTCAGCTAGTTGATTTTCAGTTAAGATGAAATGCAATGATATATTTTCATTTTGAACATGATATCTAATGAAATGGTATCTGATATCTATATGTTTAGTCCTAGAATGCATGAAAGGATTATGCGTTATAGCTATAACATTGGTATTATCTAGGAATAGATTTATACTCAAACCCATAGTCATCTAGCTGATTCTTCATCGAATTTGAGCACAGTAACTACCAACAACAATATACTCAACTTCTGCAGTTGAAGTTGACACTTGAAAGTCCAATTGTAACCTAAAATGGGGGATTGAATAGATTATTATTGGTTAAAAAATTATTTTAGACCTTTTTGAATTTTTAGTTATTAATCTTAAGTGTTAGAAATTAATATGCAAGACAGTAAAAATTCAATCACACAATGCATATATCTAGATTTGTCTGGTTCACAACATACATACGTCCAATCTGAAGCTTCTCTTGAGTACTTGAGATCCTATTACTCTCAGTAATAAATACTCCTTCAACAGTTAAAGAAGATTTTACGAAGTTTTAAAGATCAACTTTCAACTATACGCAACTAACTATCTTAAACAATAAGCTCTCAGCTCCCTCCTCAAGCTTAGTTGCATTCCTTTGAGTTCAGTTATACTTTATGATCTGGTTTTGAAACGACAACTTCTTCCTTACCTCACAAGTACATTAGAGACCCAACTCCCAATACTTGACCTCTCTAAGACTGGTCTTAGTCAAAAAATTACTCGTCTTTCTCACAGGTACATAAAATAAACTGTCTCTACCTTTTTCTCTTTTTACAAAAGTTTTGACAAAAATATGTTTTTAAGGAAAACAGATAAAATTTAGTACGAGATGTATAAAAGTTTATATAACTTTTATATTAGATATTTCTTAAATAAGCAAATAATAGTTAAAGATCAATAATATATATATATTATATTTATGTGAATATATTTTTGTATAAGTACATATATATTTATGCTCAGTT
This sequence comes from Panax ginseng, assembly GCA_020205605.1. Classification (NCBI taxonomy): domain Eukaryota; kingdom Viridiplantae; phylum Streptophyta; class Magnoliopsida; order Apiales; family Araliaceae; genus Panax; species Panax ginseng. The sequence goes on from CM035144.1 coordinate 131,121,559, forward strand.
ATAAAAGTTTATATAACTTTTATATTTGTGTGAATATGCTTCTGTGTAAGCATATATATGAAATTAAGCTTAGATCAAAGATGCTTATGTATCAGCAGATATTTAATTTAGTGCGGATTTATAGAAGTTTATTTTTCATTTATAAATAAAGAATGTTTCTATGTCAAACAGATAAAAATTTGATTTTAGATATAAAAGTTTAAATAACTTTTATAGCGAGTGATATGCTTCTTTTTAAGCAAATATATTCAATGATGTTTATGATATAAAAGTTTAAATAATTTTTATATTATGTAACAAGTATTTATGGATTAATGAGTTTATGTTCAAATACTTATAATGACAGTTATCAAGTATAATAAATAAATTGATTAAATAATACTTGATATAACAAACAAATTTGTTTAACTCAAAAATAGATATAATAATATTTTTGATCGATGATGTGAATTCGTTAAATATGACCACTTAGAATTTTACAGACTGTTCAGATGATTTCCTTAATTTGGAGGATTATCTCCGAATTTTCGATATTCAATTACTGACCAAATTTATAGTTTCACAACTAATATTTATATAAATATTTTATATAGACCACTTAGAATTTTAAAGACCGTTCAGATTATCTTCGAATTTTTGATGTCTAAGTACTGATCTATTGTATGATATTTATATAAATAAACTATATCAATAAAAAATCATTTAGGATTTTAAAGACCGTTCAAATGATTTCCTTATTTGAGGATGATCTTCGAATTTTCGTTGTCTAAGTATTGATTTTTTATATGATATAAATAGATGAAATATAGATAATATATAAATGTGTATAACAATTTATATTTGTTTATCTATAAACAAGCAAATATGAGATAAATCAAATAAATTAATTTAATAACTTATCTCAAATACTTTGATCAATTTTTTTTTCCCAAAAGGTCACAACTTTGAGCAGGAGAGAGAAAACTTCTTTAGAGAGAAAGTATGTAGATAAGGAAGAATAAACTTTTATTTGTTTGTGAATTGACAAATTGAAATGAACTTAAAAATCTCCTATTTATAGAATTTTTGAGTCAATGAAATACCTATTCGATGTGAGCTCTCTTATCAAGGGGCTCGAATTTGTTGTTTTAAAAATTTAAGGCTCAGATAAAATATAGTATGATCACATGGATTGAAATTCAAAATGATTTAGCTCACTCAAAATTAGCCTTCCCGGTATACATTTCTTCCGATTTCTTATCACATGGTCAAACTAGCAATTAATAAGCACATGTTCATTTAATCCTTCAAATTCTCAGCATATGCTTGCTAGCCTACAGTCTAAAGGCTTTAAGCCTTAGCCTTTTCTTCCTTCACACAGTCACACATGCACAAATTTAAAATTTTCAAGCTCCCCTTAACTTTCGGATAATTTGAAGACAAAAAATCTTATGCTTTTTGTAATTTTTTTTACTCTTATAAAAATAATTTTTTAGTATATATTTTTGAAAGCTTTAGTGAATAAAAATCATATAACAATAATAAGAGTTTTCTTACTTTAAGAAATGTTATTTTATAAATTAATTTCTTTTTAACACTGGATATTAAATTATCAAAATTATTAATTCAATAAAATTTAAAAATTATTTTTAATCAAAAAAAATATTAATTCAATAAAATTAGAAACATTCTCTATTGTTTTTATTTGGTCTTTCATTTGGGGTTGGTTATATTAGAACACTGGATGGTATGATGACCAGCCACTTGCTCTCACCGCTTGCCGCGCCTATTCATCACTCCTCCTCGCTATATTCCTTTTTTTTTGGACATATATATATTCCTTTCCTCTCAGTGCTTTTGCTTAATTTACTCTGCAATAACACTAGTATGGTTCCCCGACCTGGGTGTGGCCAGACGGGGGTTCAATGTCCCAATTGCAATCGCAGTGTACGTAAAATGGCCTGGCCTGGCCTGGCATTCAAGAGCCGGGATGTTTCTTCTGCTTGGAGAATGGCTCGGTTATGTCGATACAGATTATTTGGTTGCATTTGCAAAGGCTAATGCCCACAATATCCCCCGCGGCACAACTGTTTACCACAAGTTACTTTACATTACTTATCATGTTGTCTGTCGCATCAGGTTAAATTGTTGTAATGTTTAGTGCGTGTCTATTTATTGAAAAATAGTTAGAAAATTTTAAAGAACAGAGGGTATATTTTATGATTTTTGTGATCTGCATCTGTTGGAGGAGGGTAAACCAATTGATCCAATCTCTACCACAAGGGTTTAAAGGACCATATGCCATTCATTCAATGTGATTCTTGGAATCTCAAGGGATTCGTAAAGTTAGTGGTTTGACGAGATGTGATCATTGCTTCTTCTGGTTATTTATATCTCCTGGGTCGATCATAAACTTGGGAATTTTCCCAATAATAATACTAGTAATATGAATATGCTCACTAATGACCACACAATCCCCTGCAGATCTAATCCACAGCTTGTTAAGCGCAATTTATATTGCTTATCGTCAGTTGACACGTCAGGCATTTAGCATTTATGATATTTAGTATGGCATTTAGCATTTAGTATATTTACATTTGAATTACTATCAAAGTTTTATTTTTTGGTGGTTTATTATATCAATATTTCAAAAATTGTCATGCAGATGATGAGGGGGATTAACCCTAACCCTAACCCTAACCCTCTTAGTTACGGGCATGATTTATATAGAACTCTTGTGCATATCCAATATGGTTTGTTGTCTGTTGATGTTTCATCATCTCAAAGTCAACCGTCTACTTGTCTGCAGTTTGTTTCTTATTCTAAGTTGGATAAAATTTGCTCTGATTATTTTAATTTCTAGGCAACAACTTTCATTTGTATATTGAGAGGAGTCTTGGGGATTAGCTTCTTGTGCAATTCTCACAATATAGGTAGTTATTGATAGTCAACAAGGATAAAATATGCAAAACAGAGTATAGCAGCGCAATCTTTACCGTCTGAGAGTGAGAGGAGAGTTTATATACACTTGTTTGAGGCAGGCAGAGGATATGAATCTGCATGTCATATCGGAGTTAAGCCATGAAGAAGATCAGAATCAAAAGAAGCCGAACAACCAAATCAAATATATCTGCTGAAATAATTGTTTCCAATGAAGACCTTTTAACGGAAATCCTCTTGCATCTCCCAATAAGATCACTCATCTACCTCAAACCTGTATCCAGACATTGGCTCTCTCTCATCACCAACCCCCGCTTCTCTCTCCTCCGCAACCCCCTCCCCCTCCCAGTCTCCGCTCTCTTCCTCCACCGATCCTCTTCCCTTGCCAATCCCGCGTACGAGTTTGTTCCTCTAGACAAGAACCACCCCAAAAGCCCAACTAGTGCCCCCTTCAAAACCCTCACTTTTGTTAACGACCCTTCTTCTTCAGGCATAAGAATTCTACAATCCTGCAATGGCCTATTGTTATTGTGTTCTAGTTGGCGAGTCCGTGGATCAGACCGTAAATATTACATATACAACCCCACTACGAAGCAATTCACCACCCTCCCTCAACTTTATGGCAGCGGCGGGGTTTCGAGAGATGTTTGTGGTATGAGTTTAGCTTTTGATCCATCAAAATCGCCTCACTACAAAGTTGTTTGTGTTAGAGGCTCTGAAATGTCTCCCGATCATTTCCAGATTGAGATTTACTCATCTGAAACCGGGCCTTGGAGGGTTTCTGGTCAACCTTTTATTGCACACTCTAATACAAACTTCAAGGGTGGTGTTTATTGGAATGGTTGTATTCATTGGATAAATGATCGGGGAGTCCCAGATTTCCTGTATTTTAATGTTGATCAAGAGAGACTGGACACAATGCCGATGCCTCCCAATGTTGGTTTTTGGATTGATAAAAGGGATATTTATTTCGGGGAGTCTAATGACCATTTGCATCTTATTGACGTTTATCCTTACTCTGCTCTCTTCAATGTGTATGAGATGAAGAGAGATTACTCGGGGTGGTTTGCCAAGTATGAGGTTGATCTTAATCCGGTTTCTAATGTGTTTTCAGGGATGATTATCAAATTATTTGACCCGAGAGGTGGTGAAATAGATGAAAAGGATTATGCGTTTGCTATCCTTTCTCTTGTTAGGAAAGAGAGAGAAGAGGATGATTCTTCTTTCTTGGTGTTGGAGATACCTGGTAAGGCTATACGTTACAATCTTGTGGATAAATGTTTGGAGGAGCTATGCGAGTTTGCTCCGCTTGGTCCAGCTGATATGAGTTTTCTGGTGGTTGGTTAAGGTTTGGTGGATACCCAAAAGCTTTTCAATACATTGAGTCTCTGGCTTGTGTGTGAGAATTATTACTATTTCTGGGATTTTAGGCGTGATTGCTTGCTTTAGTATTGTGTTTGTTTGAGTTGTACCCAAGTTTCAAAAATCATTATTACAGGGTGATTTCAAAGGGAAAAATGTAGAATATATTTGGATGGATCCCAGAAATATGTTTTAAGAACTTATACATGGGAGTGTGTTATGTTTGTTAAGACCTTGAATATTACTACTTGCATAAAAAATAGTTGTATTTCAATTATTTTAGAGAGTATTAGTGATGTATTTTTATTATGTTTGTTTTGGAAATATACATTGTTTTGATTGAGAAAAATGTAATTAGTGTACTATACAAATCCAAGTTTTTTTGAATTTTGTTTTTATCAGAAATAAAATTACTTTTTCCTTTGCTAGAAAAAAATAAAAAATAATCATAATTGTGATTTAACTAGGGTTAAATCTTTGAAATAAATACTGTATTTATGTGATTGATTGACTCACAATAATTGTCATGCGTAATAGTATAACTTTTGAAGTAATAATTAAGTAGAACTCTGGTAAATAGTATTATCACCCTTAATTTCATGCAAATTTATTATGATGAATTTGTATAATTAAATTATAAATATATTATATATTAATAGTTTTGTTACTGGTTTTGAATTATAAAATTATATCCCATTCAAGTGTATTACATTTATATTATTTTATGGAAACGTCAAGCTATTAGGAGTAGGAGTCATAAATAATCCCAAACAAAAACATCCTAAGCCTAGTACTAAGAGTTAAAGCTGAAAATGTAGAATTAGTTCCATTTCAAATGAGATAGTAAAGTTTTCTCCACTTTGTTTATAAATTCTCGTATAGAGTAATCTTATAAACACAAATAATTTTATAAACTGTTGATGTGACATACTTTATTTCAGCATATTGATTAACAAATTGTTTTAATGTAGTATTCGGTTTCACACAATATTAACAATTTGTAAAATGTTTGTAGAATAATTTATTTCTCTAGCATTATTCTTCTCGTATATATCTTTCATCATTCAAATCATCATATTTCTTAGCTAGAGCCTCATGGCTGAGCATTGAAATAATCTTCCGATGGAGCTTGTGATACTTTTAGTGCAACGATTAGCTTTCATGAATGATTTTTTAGGTGTATGGAAATCATTAATGGCGCTACCTCCAAGGACGGGCCGTGGATTTGATCTTGGGGGCCAAAATCAAACTTCTAGTCTTCAGACTATGCCACAACTTCTAAGTCCCAATTCAAAAAAAAAATTCCCATCCTAATTTCCGGCATTATTTCTTCTAACGATATTCTGAATATATCTTTGGCCGTCTTAAGCAGCTATCAATCTTGTCCATAAATAAGTATAAATTATGCATGTATATTAAGTATATAAGTTTGAATCTCTCTCATGAATTATTAAGTATGAAGCTCTGGGTTTAATTTTTCATTGCAACAATATATTTATGTATCAAAGGCCGACGACGTTATTAAATTTCTGATTTGATACATGCAGCTATGTTAATTATGCATGAGATGAATCCCTCTCATGAATTATTATTAAGTATGAAGCTCTGAGTTCAATTTTTCATTGCAACAATATATTTATGTCATTGTATAAATAAATGTATCAAATTTAAACACTACTAATAACAAACAATTACAGAATTCGGAATATGTTAATTGGCACTCAGACGATGGCTCCGCCCTTGGAAAACTCCTGCTGCTGCTGCTGGATTTGATTCTGTTGGGCCGCTTGTTTGTGCTTGCGCTGAAGTGCTGCTTCTGCTTCTGCTCCCGTTGAGACGGTAGCTTCTCCCACTGAAATTAACCCCGCCTGAATCATTTTTTCTTACCGGGGCGTTAATTTGGAATCCCTCGCCCCAAAAAGCAACCAGCTTGTGACTAGAAGAAATTAACGGGTTAAAGAATTACTACATACTTATAGCAATTTTTTTTTATATATATAAGAAAAGAAATTAAGAAAGGATACACCCAGTAAGGAGTCTTGCAGTAGTTTTTCCCAGTGGCAAGGGGGTAAATTACTGTCAAGAAGTAAAACAAATGTCCTGCTCCAATCCCAAGTAAGTCCGGCTTCAATGGATTCCCAAGTATCAAATCTATTCCAAGCATATACCAAGGAAGGTAAAATCCCTGACATTAATGAATGTAGTACTTGAAATAATTAGAGATAGATAGATCAAATTAAAATGATCAATGATTAATAAAATAAATTATAATTACCTTCAATTGGAAAAGTCCATGAATATTAAGGCGATCGTTAGGGAACTCTCGTCCCCAAACATAGACGATCATAAAGACCAAGGAAGGTCCCATGAAGCCAGAGCGTAGAAAAGGAATAGCTGCCATTACCAGCAGAGACAGGGCTCCAGAAAACAACATCCATACATAATCTGCTGTCCTCTTGTCGAAGGGTCCCCTCTCTAACGAAACTCCATGCCTTAATCTATATATATAAATATTTTCAACGTATAACACGACATTGAGTGATGATCTATCTGTTCTTTATAATTAATTATATATATGGAGATGGAGGAGTATATCCAAAAGAGGAGAAATATAATTACATGATTAATAGGCGAAATGCGAATGTGAGTGAATACGGACCAATGAAGAAGAAGTTGGTAATGAGTCTCCAAACCTACACACATATATATATAGTAATAATATATATAACCGGCCAGAAAAATATATAAATACATGCAGTTTTGCCAAGTGTAATTAATTTAAGAAGATGCATGATATATACAGGATTTGCAGTACCTGAAATCTCTTTATGACGTCGCTATAATTTAGAGCTATATCCTGGGGGTAGTAGAGACCAAGATGATAGGCGCCTGAGACCATTAAGCAGGTGACTGCATACGTCTTTGTCACCGGTGGCAAAGATTGGTAATATCTGCAAATTAATACATATTTAAAATAAATTATATATGACAATCACAAGGTATAACTAAGTTCTTATACCACGCTAATATATATATATATATATATATATATAAGAAAATTTTGTTATAGTAAAATAAAAAAGAAAAATGGCAGGACTTTGATCATCCTTTGTTTCGTTAGTTTTGAGAGAGAGAGAGAGAGACAGAGACAGAGGACTTACTGCATTGGAGTAGCCATTGTAGATATTGTGTTTCTTAATTTTCTTGGTAAGGATATATACATATATATACATATATGTGTGTGTGTGTAGATGATTGGAAATTCCAAAGTACAAAAAGACATTGGGGTCATCACAATAATAAAGTGATAAAGTCAAGTCACACCGTAGGAAGACCGGTGTTAGTAAATGCATTTTTTTTCCCATTGTTATTATTGACATGTTTGATTTTTCTGCTCGTCCCGTCCGTCCCATAAAATTTATTTGCCGGCCGTGTTTATTGGGTTATTTATTTATACTCAGAGCTCTCTATCCAAAACCAAACTTCACTCTAGAAAGTTTCTTCAAACCAAGAATAGACTTGTTGTTGACAGTGAGTGTGTGTTTGTGGTTGTGGATGTTCATTGAAACCAAACAGCTTGTGGTTTGTGTTGCTTCTTCGATTTTTATCTTAATGGATGTGAATTTAAGTTTTATATTTTCGTTAATTAGTGTACAAGTTGGTCGATGTAATATGACTTGTAAAAAAAACGGATTTAATAATATTCAAAACCAAGAACAAAACCAATAATATTCATATTAATATATGCTCACTAGCATCAAACAGTTCCAGAAATGGATGTGTGTCATAGGAACAAGCTCGGTAACAAATTGTACGGGTCGAAAAACTCAAAACCTATCCAACCTGATTTTTTTTTTTCGTAAATACACGATGCCTATATTGTACTAATACTAATATAGATTGACGTGTGGTCCATAAAGACTTACTGGTTGAAGATATCGAATCATACAGACTATCTCTAGCAAGGACAAGTAATTTATACAAGATATCACTTTTCTAAGGGGTTATATTAAACTTCAGGGCCAGCAGCAAATACGCTAACAAGGCCACGGAATACTTGTGCCGAGAGTTGATGCGCTCGAAAGATCTCACCATCCACATTCCATGTACTCTCTTTGCCGAAAGATGTAAATGTGAAAGCTGAGGTCTATATATAATAAGAAGATAAGTCAGATTAAGACAAGACAATTATAGGAGGAGAAAAAATGGGGGAAATAGTTGAAAAATACTTACTTTATGGTGCTCCACAAACTCAAAGTTCAGGGGATTTCCACCCTTCCTTGCAAGCTGAGTAAGGTGCCTGCATATATCAAAAATTGATGAAGAGAGTTTCTGTAGACCTTTATAAGTAGAGCATATACTCCTACCATCAATGCTAGCAAATCTTTGTCTAAAAGCTTAAGGCTATATAAGCAGAAATAAAGCAAACATAAAACTTTATCAGGTGATAAGTATTTTCTGTTCAGTTTTATTGGAGACATAAATTTTTTGGAGGCGGTAGATGGACCTCATTCAGCTCTTAGCGTGCATAAAAATACATCCCTATCTGAGGTTCAGGTATGATTTCTACTGTTCAATGGAAAGCAGACCCCAAAGATTTATGATATTCACAGATAGGGGAGAGATATCCATACATAGAAGAGAGACATAAATTAACAGATATGAGAGAGACGTATATTTACCACTAAAAATGCACGACGGAATTCCTTAATCAATACAATTTCACTAAGAAAAAGATCAATATATAGGGAGAGACTCATAAATTAACAGATAAGAGAGAGAAAGAGACGCATATTACCATAAATACAACGCACGGGGGCAGTCCTTAATCAATATAAGGTGTAGGAAACCATCTGAAAGGTGTGCATCAGCTACCAAACCATCAGGCGCCTTTTCGTTCCGGCAAGAGATTACAGCAGCACCAACACTAAGAAAATGCCCTTTGGACCTCAACCATTTTGATTCTTGTGAGTGAGGTGCTTTGTCAGGAAGCTCAGTTGACATATGAACCGTTTTGGTCTTGCAAACATCGCATTTAACACGACAAGCCACTCGTTTGGATTTTTTTGGTAATCCCCAGAATGATTTTGTTCCCGCACCATGAACACCATTTTCAGGAGCCAAAATTGTGTTATCTGGTTTAACTTCCACATATGCTACTTCTGCTTCATATGAACTGATGGAAAACAAAAGTAAGAATAACAATTAAATGGAAAATATTAGTGCAGTTTAAATAGGACTTGTATCCCAACAAGTATTTAGTCAGTCTCTGTGTAGGTAAGGAGGAGGTCAAGTCACTCCAGGACTCCAGTAGTTCTGCCACGTTTAAGGTAACACCCGATTTCCCTTAGGCGATACAGTTGTAAGGAATGGGTCTGAACATCAGGGATGGATCATATTTTTCGAGTTTGAGGTGAACCATATCCAATCACTTCAGACAGTCAAATGTGGTGTCTGTAGGCAGTCCATACCTACTAATGATAGAACCAACACTAGATAGTATACTTTTTCCTAGGAGAATCAAGATACAATCATCGACAGAAGCCATGACCAACAGATAATCTAAGGATTGTTTCCCTGGGGCTTTCCAGTTTATTTATGCAAAACTTATTAACCAACTAAGCACAAAAAATAATTCAAAACAAACTACAATATTTGAACACATAATAAGGACCTAACTATGAAGATCGAATCTCCTTCCAGTTCCATTTGCTAGCATTTGAAATCAAGCATGTAAGAAAATCCAAATGAAACCCATTGATTGTTTAACAAGATCTTAAATAAGGATAACATTACAGGAAAAACTCCAGTTGGTTTTTCAAGATTCCAAAACAAACAAATACAGTTGATAAAGATATACTTGTAAGTTGTTTCCAACGAACAGTTCCCATAACTTGTTTAATAAGGTCTTAAATAAGATAACGTTGCAAGCAAGACTCATATAGGTTTTACAAGATTCAGAAACAAGAAAATACAGCAGACAGAGATATACCTGTGTCTAAGGAACACCTTCGTTCCTGCATAATCATATCTCTTGGGGCCCATCCACCGATATCTTTCACTCTCTGTAATGACATCTCCATAAAATCCATACCTGCTAATATTGAGCAAATCAACAAAATAAAAAATATGAACCATGCATGAGCAAAATTAACTCTCTTCTTATTGTACAATATACATAATGATGAGAAATTACCCAGCAAATGAAGCTGCATAACGTACAGAAAGCTCTTCCTTCGATGTAAGAGTAGTTTTCCACCTTACAATCTGAGCAATGTCAAGACTGACCCTTTTGCCGAGGACAATATGCAATGCTGATGTTATTGGATCTCGGGCTCCAGTGGTGCTGCGAAGGGAAAGCTGATACGCTCTCAACTAAGACAATAATGTCATATCATGTGTAGTACTTAAAATTACCTACACTCTCAGTGAGCTCTCATACCGAAATAGCTAAGTGTTATTGTCGTATCAATGTTGAATTATACTTTGCATCAACTTTTACTGTTTGAAGGAAAAGGCTGAGTAACTCACAATATAAGAGATTATGACAAAATGTTAAATGATTGAGAAAAAGGTGATAATGTATCAGTGAGTATACATGGGCTACTTTAAAAAATAGAGAATGCAAAACAATTAATGTTCAACTCAGAGTAAACCCCTGAAAAAACTGAGAGAACTCTTTTACAAGTTTTTTTTTTGTCTTTATTAAATTTCTATTCTGGCTGATGGTGGCAAAAGGTGATTCGTTTAACTTCATCCATCCAAGAGACAATAATTAACAGGAATCCAATGTCATACATGACTTTTAATTTAGGCCTAACCTAACAGATAACACATAATAACTCCTCCCATCGTTCATACATCAAGATTCCTCTTGGAACACTAACTAAAGATGAATGAGAGAGAGTGAAGCAAGATCTGCAACCGTCAATCAAACTGAAGCTTATATAATGTCCATAATAAGGGATGTATGCTCAGAGTTATGCTTTTGCCTTATGATCAAGACTAATCGATCAATGGAATCAATGTTGGAGCTCTCGAATCCCCAGTTAGACTGAGGGATGAGGTGACAATTATGTAAAATAAACATAGCAGTAGTTGTCAAATTGTATGGTAAATTAGAAAGTACATATCCCAAATCCATAACTCACAATACCTTTTCTATCCCGTTTCAATGGTTCACTAATTCTAATTTCCAATAGAATAGTTCATTTATATATTCAAATGAGTAAGAGATGGCCACTCTTTTTTTTTTTTACCAGATTAGTCAAAAGTTCAAATCACCTTCATTTTTGCATGGGCACTTTTAATAGCTGATGAGTAAATTATTATGCATTTGCATTGGTCTTCTTTAGCCTAAATAGTTAGTATGTTCAAGAATGAAGGATGTTTATGGTCTTTTGGTTTTAGCCTAGTAAATGGTATCCTTTGTTTTCATACCACTTGACATTACCTGCAACACTACATCCTGTACTTCAATGTTTCAACATTTTGAACAGAAAATGTATCATATATGTTTCTTGCATACTAGTATAAGAAAGCAGTGGCGTGAGCCCTATATGAAGTAAGCTTCATAGCTATATAATTAGCCTTAAGAAATATCTAAGCTAGCAAAATATCCTCCGCCATCTTAACAGAAGAGGCAAGAATACAATCATAATATGTCAAAATTATCATGAAACACATTATTGATGAGCAAACCAATCTGAAGCTAGAAATGAAATAATATATATTCCTTAAACATGTAAAGAAGTAAAAGACAACGGCAACACAAGAATATACCACATCACAATAGCATCAGTAGAACCTGCAGGAATAAGTCCAAATCTAAACCGTTCATTGGGAAGAGAAAAGTCAGCTTCTCGATCTGCTCACAAGAAAACATAAGTGACAGTCAGAAAAAAGGAATTCAATGATATTAGAAATTCAAGTCAGAAATATTGTACTTGCAATTGTGTGTGTTCTTTTTGTTTCGCCTCCCTTTATTTATTTGTTACAGAATTTTGCACGAAAGTTTATTGTAGTTTTCCATTTTAAGTGTAATCAAATTTATTTATATATAGATTAACTAACCTGCAGTCCCTATACCATCTTCAGTTCCTGTTAGTTCGATACAACCATAATAAGTATTTCTTACAATTATTAAATCCTACATAATCCTGAACTCCTAACAAGATTTACATGTAATAACACGTACTATGATTTGTGATTTGTGATCCAATAAGTTTTGAACTTGACAACAGAGGAGAGTGGTGGTCTTCATTCTGATCAGAAGGCTCCACACCATTTACGTCAGCAACCAAGGTATTGTCATCATTATCAACGGAATGACTGAAATCAGTAGGGGATGGGGGATAAGGAGCCTTATGCCTTGACAAGAGAAGTCCATTAAGGATTTCATTGAAAAAACCATCACCACCCTGGAGTCAAATAAGATAGAAAACATCCACGAAGTAGATAATTAGCTGCAAGCATCAATTGGTACTTGGCATGCTGAAAATGCAGACCAGAAAGCGAGAATATGTCATATCAACTCATCAAAAGCATAAGACAGACATATTTAGATCAAGGAACTAGGTTATATGTCTAGTTCACTTAAAAAATAACTTGACCTAAGTGATGTATTGAGCACACTAGACAAAAACATAACTATGCGGAAAAGGTGTTAAAAGTTAATAATAATTGAAACAAATCAAATAAACAATTTCTCATGGTAACCTAACATATCCTAGAGATACCAACTATGACAGCTTTACCAAACAGTAACCGCTAATCTCCTTCTCTCGCTTTAAAATATAGATTAAATTCTTAAGCTGTTTTCACTATTTTTTTAAGAACCAACAGTTCTTGGACTTACAACTTGAGTATATTAATTGAAGTTAGTTACTATTAACAAGAAGCCAAGGTTTACCGGATGTAAAATGGCTGGAAGTGTGCTTCAAGCTGAATCGGTTCATGAATTAGTGAACCAATCTAATTAAAGCCTCATTTAAGAAAATAAAAACTGAAGGTACATATCTAGTAATTAGCAGGTAAAGCAATAAATTAGTGGTTAAATCAGCACAAACATTACCGACTGTATTCCTAAGAAAATAGTTCAGTATAGTAAAGAGTGCCCAAGACCGACTACAAATGTAAAAGCTTGCAACAGTTCTCATGGAGGAATTGTCACTTACAACAGCTACAACACCATCATAAGTATTAAGCTCCCGGTTTGACATAGAGGCCATTACATCAAAAGCTTGCCCTGCCCTATGAGTCACAGTCACCTGAAAAACAAGATGAAAACAAATAGGAATAGTCTATCAATGATACACAAACTATATTCAAGTTTGAAGTTATAGTATCCAAATAAGTATAGATCTATTTCTAACATACAATCCCTACATTGACAATATATAAAACTAGTCCTCATGCTTTCTTAGCACTTCAAGGAATACGTAACTTGAGGTAAGAACTGTCTTAAGTTTCAGAAAGATGAGAAATTAACATCTACTGATAATGGACTTTAGTCTTACAAACTAGGGGCAGGGGCCAAAACCTGATCTGGTCAAATTTTAATATTTAATATCTGGATTCTTGAATAGGAAATGAATTATACAACATATGTTGTGAACCATTTAAACCTGCCAACCTGACATACTGAAATATCCCACTATCGTCAAATGTCAATACATCCTTAGTTAATTAAGTCAATGAAATCAACTGGCTGAATGATTATCTTATTATTGCAGTCAATGGTTCTTAATTTATTCATGTATAGCAGCTTGTGCTTTAGGTCTATCGGTTTTATTGAAGTTTTTACTTTTTGTTTGTCTCGAGTCCTTGCCTCTAAGGCTGAAAGAGTTCTTCTTTGTAGGTCTGTCCCCATATCCAAGGGGTTTAAAACTATGTTTCTTGAAGGATGTGACTTGAGCTATTTTGGCTCAAGTCAAAATTAAAACAGATGAGGATGCTATTTTGGTGCTGATTAATAACCAAAACAGGAGCAAATATGAAACTTGAAATAGCAAATATGGCGGCATAACATTGCTAAGCTTAAAATAAACAGTTGGGAGTCCATATATATGACAATAATTACCTTTGTTTGAACTTTGGCTTGAGAAAATATAGGAGCCACTGCTTCCCAAGTACGACACCCATTTCCTTTCCCACTCCTCGGATGAACAAAAACCTAGTCAATCATTAATACAGCCTCGAAATTCTGTACTGCTACAAGTAATCTGACTAACCACATACCAATATATATGTAATTATTCAACATACCAGAAGATTCTTAGGTCGCCCTGCTTCCATGTTTAGAAAGGCAGTGATCCGAGCCACCCACATCTGACATGTCACCAAATCCTTGTGGCCAAAAGTGTACACAGATGGGACCCAAAGACAAGGATGAGAATTGGACCTTAGAACACAATGCACCGTGAAACAATACATCTGCAGCAGCAAATAGGAAACTCAACTGTCAAGAAACCATAATCACCACTCTGAAAAGAGTGATGACTGAAATGTCATTTTTTGAAGAAAATAAAAACGAATGTAACCTCAGATGCATGACCCAGAAGGCAACCAGAGGCATTTGCAAGAACAGATTCATGAACCAAAGCCCAATCAATGAACTCAACAGCATATGCTTCAGAATATCTGATTGTAGTTTCCCTCTTTGAAACAAGTTGAATGCCCAAACAAGATGATCCATCCTCTTCCTATTACAGATTAAGAAAACAATATATTTGGAAAGGAAAATGACTGTACAAGGTGCGAAAAATATTTAGAGTATCAAGCATAAGAAGCTCATGAATTATACATCCTTTCCTTCACGGCGGCTCCACTAACGCTTGTCATACATCTACCAGTATTTTAATCCAGCCTATAGATAACCCTTTCCTTCAAGGCAACCCATCCCCAAAAGCTCCGAGGGAGGGAGAGCCCAAAACCATATCAACCCACACCAAGTTGTCCATACAACCGATGAGGGGCTAACCCTCATAAAGCTAGTAATGGGATCATAACATTACACTATATAACATTTACTGTCAATATCCAACATATACAGTTGTACAATATTTTAAGGACATTTATTGTTATTTGCAACCCCAATAATCTTTGATACACTTCACAGTGAATGAGTAAAGGTCTTAAAAGTCAGTTCTCATTTTCCTAAAATTATAGCATAAACCCTCGTATTCCTCTGGGCTTCAGAACAGCCGGGAAAATTATGGACAGCCATTAGTATTGGTAAATTCAAACGTGCACATTTTCAATTTTAACAACATCAATTTAAATTTGCTCAATCCTCGTGAGAATAATTTACTTGTGCACAGGCAGTTGCTCAAAAGTTGACAATCAACTGCAAAGTAAACCACTATGATAAGTTTTAATTACTTCTTTTTATCTTAAAGTTAAAGAATGCAAATTGGAATCTCCAATTCCAAACTCGAATATATTGGATGACCATATTTAACCTATAATCATTCAAAAAAAATAAATAAACTGGAAACGAATTATTTCTTTTTTGAAGTATCATCCTGAATACCTAGTTTATAGATTAACAGAAATAGTCTCAGAATATTCGGAATTATAACCCGTGTCAGAATTAGACCAATGAACTGAAGTTGTCTCGATATGATCAGAAGTTCATGATCGATAAACAAGAAAAGATGAAACTTTGCAGACCCAATTTACTCAATAAGCATATCCACAGCGCCATGTCAATCATGCCCAATTCAAGATTTGAAATCACACCAATAAGAATATAATAATCGTCAAATTAACAACATCCCCAACTAGCTTTATAAGAACAAATTCATGTTTTGCTGGTGAAAGTAACAATAAATGTAGCAAATGTAATCGGGAAAACTCACATTATACATGGATTCAACCCATTTCCACGAAAGCCCATCTGAATTAAGGGTAAGAACAACCTCTCCGACATGATTCAGGACGAAATTAGAGCTTAGAACTGATTTTTCAACATCAAGTTCACCATTTGGGGGAGCAGTATCTGGCACCAAACAATCTCCTTCTCTCTCCATAAATATATTGTGCCGGAAAAACCGAAAAATCTGAAAGTTTCAGAGAAAGTAAGATATTTTTGTCTCAACCGATTTCTTGAAATTTATAAATTTGACAAGTTGGGTTTTTTAGACTTAGCAGGTACCCTTGATTACCCATTTGGATTGGACGTCAAATCATTGATTTTAGATTTTTGTAAATTAAAAATTAAAAAAAAAAACTGCCAGATGAATTCTAGCGCCTAATTCATTGACCAACATGAGAAAATACCCGATTTAACAGGGATTATTTTTAAGGTTATGCTTACACAGTAACAATTACTATTGTTTCAAACAGAGCCTTACTGTCAATTTAATTTAAGAAATTAATATTTTTATAAGTAAAAATAATATTTATAAAAAAAATTTACATGAATAATAAATGAACTTCACATTGAGTGATAGTTTGTAAAATATTAAATATCAATTCCCTTTAATTTATTCATAATTTCAAATTTAAAATAATAAAAAAACTATAACTAATATATTTAAACCTTAATATTACTAAGAAAGTATAAACCTAAAAACAAAAAACCAACAAATAGTCACGATGTTAAAATTTTTATAGTATAAAAATATTAGTGTGATTTTTTATATATATACAAAATGGAAAATTTCTATACGATTTGGAATGTTTATAAAATTATAAAAACAATAGTATTATATGTAAATCATTCAAACTTTCTTATAAAAACATTTTAACTAAAATTTTATATTTAAAAAAGTGTTTTATATTACGTAAAGAATACTTACCCTAATTTTTGTTTTTGTTTTTGTTTTTCACAATATGACAGATAATATTGACAATTTTTTCCATTCAACCTCCTCATTTAATTTGATAGTATAATATTAATACTGGTAACGATAAAAGTTAAATTAATTAATCACTATTATTAAAAACAAAAATAAAAATCGGAACATTTAAAAATCTCCTATTTGAAAACGATTCCAATAACAAATATACCACATAATGGAACAACTTATTGCTTGCCATAAAAAATAAAAGAGCCTGTCAATGCAAAAGCATATGAATCCATTTCATGGAACAACTGTGAAGACCTCTACGTCCTTCATTTCTGGACTTCTAACCGAATATTGAAATGTCCATCCATGGCATGCCCCTGCGTGTAAGCCATTCTTATTGACTGCAAAAATAGCTCCCACGAAATCTGGATATTTTCTTGCAATTCGTGATATTGCATCTTTGGCAGCAACTTTGGGTTCCATTCCTAACCTCATACTCTCCACAACTTGATAACTGAAAACAAACGTAGATACATCATACTTATTTGGTTCAAATTCAAACAATTAAGTTATATAAAGGAGGCAACTTGAGCTGCTTTTTTTGCCCCATAAATAATCACTCCCCATGATATAATCATTTCAGCTGTAACTTAGCAAGGAAAGTTGTGCTATACCAGGCTACCTCAGAAGGTGGCAGCTTGACATGCAAGGGAGATCATCAGTGCACCCTTATCACGCATAAGATCAAAGTGCTCATACTAACAAATATATAATGGCATCGTCAAAGGAAATAAATAGCCTGGGGTTCAGTGAAGTACCATGGAAGGAAGCGCATCATTATATCACCATCACCAGTTGCACCACATGCTCCGACTTCATCATCAGCATATGCAGAAGATCCAGCAATAGGTCCATCACCCACCCTTAACAGTTAACACTCAAAGAAAAAGATTTTTTTAGCAAATTATTGAATACATGCGTCGAGAACATCAGCCATAAAAGATAATATGATTATTTAATCTCACTCATTTAAAATATTTTTTTGGCCTGTACCTTAGATGATTAATTCCTCTTTGGATGTCCACTTTTACTGAATGGCTTTATCACATTCTACATATCAATTTAATTTAAAATCGATTGTTTTGAATGGTGCCACGAAGGTAGATTAGGTGGCTTCACCATATAAATGCTTCATGTGTTTTTAACTTTCAAGATTCACTCGAGCAAATTCATTTGAAAATCATGAAACTCGTAGATTAATCCGACTGGCAGATTATGATTATAATTATATCCATCTGCACCAAATGGGGCCTTAGATTCATCTGATGTTTCAAGTCCTTTTGAGGATTAAGATCAAGGTTCTTGCCAAAATTCATCTGATGTTTCTCAATCTCAACCATTCGGCTCCAGAACATCAGTTACTTCATTCTCAAACTCAATTGCAAAAAACATTAATCAACTGAAATCCGTTCATCTACCCCCACAAGCTTTTAATGTAGCAGAAAACATCCATAACGTTGTCCAAAACTTCCTTGCGTATTTTCCTTATTTTTTCCTAAAACCCAACACTTAAAAACCCTGCCTTTACTATCTCCTATGCATCTAAATCCTACAACCTTTATTCTGATTCATGAAAATAACCCGACTCTTCATACAGAAATTCCATCCTAGAACTCTATATGTCAATAGTATATCACGCATGCTAAAGTGTCAAACAGCCTTACCAGTCCATTTTTATTCTTCTATTTTTGTATATAATTATTTAATTATTTCTTCAAGAAAGATTACAAGTTTACAGCAAAACTTAGAAAAGTTATATCTCAGTTTTTTGATAGCAATTTGTATTATCTTATGCTGTACAAGGGCTACCAGCGGAAAGAACAAGATGAGCAATATATTTTAGTTTTAGCCTCATCACTGCATTACAGAGCCTCATATGATTCTACCATACCTTCCAGGAATTTTAAAACTGGCCCCATTTGTTGATGTTCCAACAGCAATGTGTCCCATCTAAACAATGAAAAATTTTGATCAAGGAAAGAATTATGTTTTAAGGGAAATAACTATTTTAAAATAAAGTTGCAGAGATTAGTGCGTACTCTATCAACAACAGCCATGGATATCGTGTCATGGTTGTGCAGACCAACATGAGATGATATTGATCTGCAATTTTCTACCAGATTGTTTATCAAACATACATTCTCACCAAAGTCCACATGATCCTTTCGATGATAAGGACCACAATTATTACTGGGTAGAACATTTTTCCTAAAATTTGGTTGGCAGCGATTCTCTTTCCATTTAATCCATTTATCCAAGGACTCAGGTGAACTAAGATTTGAGGGTCCTGGAAGACCCATTGAAATGGCGAAGGCTGAGGCTTGATCTCCAACAAGCATAGTGTGTTCAGTATGCTGCATCACTAATCTGGCAGCTCTGATGCCATCTCCGACAAACCTCATGGCTGCAACAGCTCCAACCTCCATTGTCACCTGGGCAAGTCTTAGCAGACCCAAGATAGATTATAAATTTAAATGCTTGCAAGAATAACAAAGGGTAACATTATGTCTAAAAAAATATGAAACCCTTGTTACCCCATTCATGACCAAAGCATCGATTGTAGATTCACCATTTTCATCTGGACTACCACCAGGCCCAACTGTCCATACAAAAATCAGACCAAAGTTAAAAATGTCAGCATAAATTACAACTATCAACACTTCTAAAAACTAAAAAACTAACCAACAAGAAAATAGCCAATTCAGATTAGTCGACCCTGTGTCCACTATTGATGTAGGAGGAGGATGGAGAAAGGAATAAAGGGGATTAAAAGAAGATAATTAGGGTAACAGCCATAAGCACAAGATTTAAAATTCAATAATATCAACTATTTGATACCTCTTAAAAGATAGATTACAACTGTTTATATAGGAATAAGAAAAACCTTAATACTTAATGATCAAGTAAAATATTGCTTTCGTTCCAAATTATAAGATCATTATTGACTATTTAAAGTGAATTTAGAATATTTTTAAACTTAAAATTGAGATAATTCATTAAAAATTATGAAACAATAAATCATAAAATGAGTAATACTTTTTAGATATTTTACAACTAGTCGTACTACCCGTGCCTCCGGCACTATGTACGAAGGGGAGGAGAGATTGTCGGCGCTAGAGAATGGAGGAGACAGAGGGCGAGCTCGAGAGGAGGAAGAACGAAGGAGGATCTGATAGTGAGAGAGAACAATTTTTTATCCTTTGAAGTTAAAGAGGATATAATGAACGGTGAGATTTATCCCAAACTTTGGACGGTTCTGATCATTTATTAAAATGAGCGGGAAATTCAAAATAAGTTGTGTTTTGTTAATTAGATATATATCATTGTATTGACTAAAATTAAAAGAATTCATGTCAATTTTGAGTTTGAAAGTGTCTCAAGTTGACTTCAAAAGTCAATAATAATCTTATATTTATATTTTGAAACAGAAGGAATATTAAGTAACCTAATAAAATAAGGAAATAAAATCTTAGTAATTAGCTGTTATCATAATTCATAAATACTCCAGAATACTCTACACTTCACATGATAAAATATTATTACACTAAACTAAATATTTATGGGTGAGAATCTGGCTTGTAGGCTTGTAGCATTGGCAAGGATCCAACCCCCCGTAGTGGATATCGGAGTTCAATTCTCACCTTCCCTCCCCCTCCCCGATAATTTGTAATGGAATAGCATGCCTTAATAATACCAAAAAAATAATATTTATGGGTGTTTACAGAATCCAACCTGTGCCATCACATCTTGATTCCTCACAAGCTGCACAACCTTCCACAACCGCATCTACTGCAGAAAATCCGCTATTAGCAGCTGTCCATGCTGCTTTAACAGCTTCCACGAATGGCCAGGTACTCACAACGAAAGGGTACAGCCTTGAATTTTCAACCTCATGTCCCAAGGCCTGCTCAACATTATCACAAAAGGTTTAATGTACAAGCTTTTGGCAGAACAACCAAAACATTGATGAGCTAAACCATTAACACAACTGAGCTTAATTAGGCTAACTAACCAAAAAATTTCGTTTTCTTGAAAGGTGAAAAAAAAAAATAGTCATACAATTATATTCATAATTTGTTCTCTCCATTCCCCTATTTTCATCTAGGGTGGAGAAATATATTTAATTTGGTTTCCGTTTTACATATTATAAATGAATTGAAATTATTTCTTTAGCTTTAGAATGACAGTTGTTCTCTGTTTTTCAACTTCTTTCTTTTAAATCCATACAATTTGCCAAATGGGGCCTTACGAAGATTGAACAAACACAGAACCAACAAGCATACCCAAAACCCAATTTCAACATAACAGCCAAGATGAATGTACAGATAAATAAACATAAATACATATATAGAGGCATACATATATATATATATATATATATATATATACATGAAAAAGCATAAGAGTATTACTAGAGGCAGGAGTGTTAGGAGGAAGAGAGGACTGATTGCCACCATTTGAGGAGCTATTGACTTTTGTCGGTCAGATTAATTCTTTAGTTTGTCGACGATGATGGAGGAGAAAGGTCAATTTTTTGGTTTCCGATGTTACTTCGATAGACTGGCCTCGCCTTTGTGTTTATTTAAAAAATTAGGCCTATTAAGTTTGTCGGGAGTATGTTTGATGTTGGACTCGCCTGACCTGACCCAAAAGTTAAAGGTTGAGAGGCCAGCCCATTTACCAGTAATAGCCCAATCACTGTCAACAAAAAAAGGTTGCAGACAAATATGATAATTTCTTTTTTCAGTTTAATTTTTTTGTACTTTAGTGAAAGTTGAGGGGTTAGAAGTGTACTTTTGTGAATATTATTACATGCTTTCAACTCCATAATAATATTTTTATTTTTGTACTCGGTTTGTTGGTCATTGGATATTACAAGAAATACATGTAACTCACAAAATAAAATTCATTATAAAATTATTAACTTTTGAGAAAGAAAAAAAAATAGTTTTAGGGTGTAGGGATGTAACACCCCCTTTCCGAAATAGAAAGAGAGGTTACTCAAAACATAACAAAACTGATGAATTTAATAGCAAGGCTCAAAATCACAAAAGAATGGTCTTAATAACTGATAATTACTACAAGTCAACCCTAATAAATCTCAAACTGTCTCAAACCACAATCCAAAATAATTATTACAATTCCAAGTAAATCGACACATCAAGTCTAATGTAATATTTCTAAATCATTGGAATGAATGGAGCTCTCATCACACTTGCCTTGATCCCCGACGATTCACTGGGAAGAAAAAAATGCATGAGCCAAATGCCCAAAGACGGATATAGAATACAAATAACGAACCGAAATAAATAACTCAATTAAATGAAATAAAATGAAACGAACTGAAACGAAACGAACAAAACTAACACAACGAAATAATAGAATCAATCAAATGGTCAGTGTTATTTCATATCGAGCTCGAAAAAACGAAATATACCTCTTTACACACGAAGCGTAAGTCAAATAATGCCACACAGACAAATCAAATAATGCCACATACGCATAAATCACACACGTTGACCGCGAATCCAAAGCATGTAAATCGGAAGCGCGTGTTTTATACAAACATCACCAATCCGCATGAGCGGAAACGAAACTAGGTCGACCCATACGCCTCCCACAACAAAACACGAAATGGCCAACTCCCACCGGAAAGCACAAAACGGAGACGCTGGGATCGATCGCACCGCCACTAAGGTGTCATGCCTTGGTGCCAAGAGACATGTCTGTGGTACTCCCACAGTGGTTATAAATCGGTATACCCTACGGTATTCTAACAAAATATAATGTCACGACACACGCGACAAAAATATCAACACAAAAGGGGTTCTAACGTGTATGTTGGGTCATGATATTTCTTCTATTCGACCGGTAGATTGGGCTCATTTATCAAATTAATCTATTGGGCTTTTATAATTAAGCCATGGAGTTCGGGCAGGGCCCCTTCGTGTTAGCTTTATTTAATCCTATAGACCGAAAGCCTGGTTCATTGGATTAACCCATTGGGCCACTTAATATCTATTACTTTGACTTGTAATGATGATATAGTATATGACGATTGACCAAGATATCTGCGCCATGATTAATGTGGATGGGATTATAGCCATCAATGGTGTGAACAATGGGCCAAAAGCGATAGATAAGTTCCATGCGTTCAGTGAAACCCATCGAATCGAGGGATATGTTAGATGGTAGTAGGGTACAAAGATAATCCGAGCAAAGATATTATTTCTTGGCGAGTAAGTCTTCACAAGGAGAGTACGTTTTTGATATATATATTCACACAATCGATAATCTATAATCAATCTCATCACACTAGATTTTATCATCCTCTTGAGTTAACCTCGTGAACAAACATACTTACTCTTACACTGAGCTATTCCCAACGTCCTACCGTAACGCCAAGCTCATGGTGTTTATCGTGTTTATTGTCAGGAGATCGGGGCGTCTTTCGTGATTGGGGCGTGGAGAAAGATCCTGGCGTTAACATTGGCGCCAGAGGAGGGGCGCTTCTAGTGTCTTGAGTACTTTTCAATCACAGATTGTGTTTTATTCTATTCACTTTTCATGGGAAAGAGTAGAACACTTACACCTGAAGACGGTAGATGGTTGTCGGTGAATCGATCTCATGAAAGTATCTCGCCAAAGATCGTTTGGGACCAACCATAAGTGTTCATGCTGCTAAGACAGCGTCAAAACGGTCACATGATGATTCTTGGCGTCAAAGCGGTAGACAAAGCGAAGCGTAAGCTTAGTATTCCCAACGGAGAGGGATCCGGTTATGGTGGAAACGGGTAGAAGGCACTTACTGCAGAACTCGATAAGAGATGACCGAGGATGTAAAACCTTCGGTGGCTAAGATGGCGGATGAAGCGGATGGAAGCCATGGAGGTCTTGGTGAAGCGGCGTAGGATATAGCCGAACAAATGGCTCTTGATGGCGGAATTGAGAGATGAAGAGCTCGGTATGTTCAATCCAAGAAAGCGAGGCATCAGAGTGGAAAGGAACTCTGCTCATTCAGTATGATGATCTCGGGCCGAGCTAGGAAAGAAGAAGGTCTCAAGCCCTACTCCTCGGAGATCAAAGAGGACTTATCACCCCGGCGATTCCAGGGACAGGCGGTGACGAAGAAGAGGTCGATCCAAGGATCGCACCTGCAACACGCAAAAAAGTCCTTGTCGTTGCACATTCTCGCCATAGTGCCTCCGTTCGAGGCGAAGTATATCCAGAGGACATACTCCCGAGAAGTCTACTTCAGGCACCCCACCAGAGACACTCGCGTCTTCGAAGAAGCCCTCTAAAGTTGAAGGTTCATTAAAAAGAATTCGGTCTGCTTATATAGGAAGAAGGGTCACCAAAAAAGGAGGCATCATCACAAACCGTAAAGCGTGGAGTATCTGGTTAAAGAATTGAAGGAGCTTGAGCAATGGCAAAGTCAAGTCCGTAAAACCAAAGACGCTCCCAGGAAAGAAGGCGCCCCTTTTTCCGCTGGATATTCTTAGAAAAAGTTGATCCTACCAAGAAGTTACCCCATATCGAGAGTAATGATGGATCGGGGACCCCACTGACCATAGTCGAGCGTTCGATCTAAGCTGGATTATTATGACTTACTGATCTCGCTTAAATGCCATACTTTTTGTCACAACTCTCGGAAAGGATGCCTTTAGCGATGGATGGGGACCTTACCTCGATTCAATCTCGTCACAGGAGGACATATGCAACAAGTTTCATGCTCGCTTTGGGAACAATGTAAGAAGGGAAAACCAATCGTTCATTGGCTCAAGTTCGCAATCTTCTAATGAATCTTTGGGCGATGTGAAAGCGGTTCGGGAAGCGATCGGCCAAGTGGCGGAATTTGAATGATCTATGTGTGGGATTTGTTTCAGCGGGCTAGATCTGGTTAAATCGGAAAAGTTGGTGAAAAAACTTATGTTTAACCACCAAAGAGTCTCATTAAAGCCTTTGACAAAAACAAGAAGGTTATATCGTAGTGGAAGAAGCCGTGAAAGCGACCTTAAACGCCCTTCGGATCGGCTTTTAAGAGAGATGATTGGGACAAAACCGATGGAGATCGAGAAGAAGAATGAAGGAATAAAACCGAAGCGATGACGGGTCGAAGAGATACAACAATTAGAAGCGGGGTGGAGAACGTTCGTCCGCTTCCAACCCGTAGAGTAAATAGACGTCTGTACCAGCTTTCAGCGCAGACGAGTGTTATCTTAGATCGATCAAAAATCAACCTATCTTGAGCCACCACGAGATAATATTAAGCCTTTAAAAGGAATCCTCGCAAGTATTACTATTACCATCAAGCTTGGTCATTAAACGAACAATTGTGCGGTTTAAAAGAATTCATTGAAAGAAAGGTCTGAAGGTGGGGCTTTAGTTCGAGATGTGGTCGCCAGAACTAATCAACAAAGCAGGATCGAGGACCTTTCTCGGCAACTCAACCAGATTAAATGAAGCATTCTTAGCTCCGGACAACTTTGTGAGGCATGTGATAGATGTCATCACTGGGGAATTGCTTCTGCAAGCTCATTGGAAAGAAGCGGCAAGAGAAAGTTATTTGGATTCGGCCATGTCGATCGTTAAGTGTACCTTCCGGCACCGATGACACCTATCCGCACCAGAATCTCCTTTTTCTCGATGAGGATTACCCTTCAGAAGTCATTGAACCGCACGAGGGATCATTGGTGCTGACTACACAAGTGGGTTCGATGGATATGAAGCGGATGATGGTAGATAATGGGTCTTCTGTAGACATCCTGTACGCCCACGCTTATCAAAGGATGAATTTGGACGGGCGGAAGATGGAAATAGAGGCGAAAGCTCCTCTTTATGGTTTCAAAGAATGATCCGATTAAGGTGGTTGGACCATTGAACTACTGATCATATTTGGAGCGGCCTTCAACAGTGGAAATTATTTTCAAATTTTATGTTGTGCGTGAGATTCTCGCTTATAATGCTATTTTGGGAGGCCCACTTTAATTGTTTTACTGTTGTAACATCAATACCTCATTTCAAAATCAAATTTCCCTACTACTCATAGGGGTTGGGGGAGGTGAAAGGAGATTTGGATCTAATTTGGGAGGTGTTACGAAATCTTTGTTATTACTTGAGAGTTGGGGTATCAAGCAAAAGCGAGAATATGGCGATAGAGATCGAACCCTTCACCGAGAGTAGTTCCGAACAGTTGGTCCCGCCAAATTTGGAGAAACGGAGAGATAGAGCTCATCCCGGGCAAGGTGGACAAAACGGTGAAAATAGGTTCAGAACTCACGGAACCTCTCCTGACGAACCTCGTGGAGCTCTGAGGAGCTATGTTGACATCTTCACATGGGAACCTCGGGATATCTTGGGAGAATGCGAGGGATATTGTTGAGCATCGATTGGAAGTGGACGTCGAAAGAAGCGATCTGCAGCGGAAGAGAAGGATCTTTGCACTGGCCTTGTGAATCATAGATGAAGAGATTGCAAAATTGTTGGCAGCTGACTTCATCTTTGAGATCGATTACCCGCAGTGGATGGCTAATGTGGTGCTGGTCCAGAAACAGAATAGCAAATGGAGAGTCTGCATCGATTATATTGATCTAAACAAGGCCTGTCCGAAGGATTTCTACCCGCTGCCCCATATCGATCAACTCATTGATGCCACGGGTATGCTTTATTAAGTTTTATGGATGCATTCTCCGGGTATCATCGATCTCCATGTGTAAGAGAGATATACCAAGACGGCGTTCATTACGCATCGTTCGGTATATGCCTATAAGAAAATGACTTTCGGCCTCATCAATGCCGAGACCACGTGCGGAGGATGATGAACCATATCTTGAGATATCGGTTAAGGCGAGAACATTGAGGTGTATGTGGATGACATGATTGTCAAAAGCATGTTGGTGCATAAGCATTTGGATGATTTAGAGGAATGCTTTCAGACCATTTGTCATCACAACTTAAGACTGAATCCCACTAAGTGCACCTTGATTTGAAATTTGGCAATTTCTGGGTTATCTTGTCAGTCAAAGAGGAATTGAAGCCAATCCAGAGAAGATTCAAGCGATCCTGAACATGAAGACTCCTCAGTCATTTAAAGATGTTCAACGTCATTGGAAGGATTGCGACTTTCATGGGAGGTTCATATCCAAGTCGGCAGAAAGATGTTCTACCGCTTGACACATTGAAAGGGCGAAAGAATGCAAAAGCGTTTGATGGACTTGGTGTGAAGACACCTTCGAAGTATCAAGTCCTACTTATCTTGGCGCCTTTGTTAGTGAAGCCGTTCTCTTGAGCCTCTATATTTGTACTGGCAGCTAGTTAGATTTAGGCGATAGGGCGGTTTTGGTGCGTGAAGTTGGGGGTAAATGCCACGGTTTATTATATAAGCCATGTCCTTCGGGATCTTGAAACAAGGTACCCAAATGTTGAAAAGTTTTCTTTTGCTTTAATAACTGCTAGTCGAAAGCTTAGGCAATACTTCCAGGGTAGATTGGTAATAGTCTTTGAAGAAGATTATGGGCAAACCGGAGGTATCGGGGAGACTAAATTGCGTAGACGATGGAGTTATCCCAATTCTTTATTGAATATCATCCTCGAATCCGCGCCATCAAAGGCAAGCCTTTCTTGATTTTGTGGTTGAATGTTACGTTTTCAAAGCCCGATGAAGTCAAGTGGTCGAGGTGAAGGATCGATGCAGGCGATTGCCGATTCTTGACAAAGGAGAGTTCATGGACGTTGTATGCGAGATGGGTCTTCTACTTCGGACATCGATGGGCGGGATTATCTTGACTAGTCCGGAGGATTCAGTCTGCAAGAGCCATGATTTGATTCAAAGCGACGAAACAATGAAAGGTGAGTATGAAAGCGATCTTGCGGGGTTACGATTAATGAAGAGTCTTGAAGTCACGAGAGAATAGTCATCTTGATGATTCTCGATTAGTCATTAAACATTTCTCTCTGGAATCTGAAGCTCGAGGTCAAAGAATGATCAAGTATTTAGCGAAATTGAAAGAAACGACTTGATTTTCAATCCCTACGAGTTTGAAGTCGGCGCGTGACAACAATTCCATTGTTGATGCACTTGCCGAGACCAAGCCACTACGGATGTTAATGTTTTTGAAGGATCGGTGTACTTGGAAATTTTGTAACATCCTAGTGTTCATCATGAAGTGGTAATGTCGCATTAGCCAACCAACTCTTGGTTGACTCCTACACGGAATATTTGGTGATGGCGTCTTACCTTCTTGGATCGGATGCTCGCCAAGAAAATTAAGTACAAAGTGCAAATTTTGTTACGATTGATGGGGATCTTTTAGAAGGGCCTTCTCGCTCCATTATTAAAATGTTTAACTCCATCCAAAGCTGAATATCTTCTCCAGAGAAGTGCATGAAGGCATTTGTGGTGACCATATGGGCTCGCTAAGTCATTAGCCTATAAAATACTTCACGTCGAAGTACTCTTTGGCCTCTTATCTTCAAGGAAGCAATTGAGTGCGTCAAAGTGTCGCGAAGTGCCAACTCAACAACCCATACTTCATCACCACCGGAAGAGCTATACTCGATCTTATCTCCTATACCCTTCATTGTGCAGGGGTTGATATCTTTGGGTCCACTACCAAAAGCAAAAGGTCGGTCGGTTTTGTTATAGTTCTTTATAGACTATATGACCAAATGGGTAGAAGCAAAAGCCACTTAGGTCAATAACGGAACATGAGTGTTTAAAATTAAATGAAAAAATCGGTGGTATTCCGTTTTGGAATTCCTAAGGTGATGGTATCGGATAATGGGCGTCGGTTTATGGGATCGAAGTTTGAAGCATTTTGGCGAAATTGGGGATCCAACCACGAAAAGACTTCATGGCTCATCCTCGGTCAAGCAGACGGAGTTGAAGTAACCAATGAGCATTGCTTGAATGGGATCAAGCGTGGGTTGGGCGAAAGCCCCAAAGCGAGATGGCCGGAGGAGGCTGCTTAAGTGTCTTTATGGGCTTATCGAACTACTCGAAGGACTACTGATGGGGATTCCCTTTCGGTGGCTTATGGTATGCGATGCCTTAGTCCCATTGAAATTGGATCTCCAAGTCTTGAGTTAGTCATTTCCAAGAGATCTACAATGAAGAAATTTTGAAGACCAATCTTGATTTCTTTGGAAGAAGTCGGAGAGATAACCTTAATCAAATTGGCGACTATCGTGAAGAGTGGCTAAGCATTATAAGAAGGGGTAAAGCTTGTGATTTGAAGTAAGAGATTTTGTCCTCGGAGAAGTCGAAGCATCTACGCCTCGAATCAGGAAAGTTGATGCCAAATTGGGAAGGACCATATGAAATCACTTTGAAGTTCCGAGCCGGGACTTATCGGTTGAAGGCATTAGATGGCTCGATAATCAAAAACACTTGCACGTATGGGCGGCTTAGAAAGTACTTTCGATGGATTCAATGTCGATTACATCGAAGTCGTAAATATTTACATCATCATCAATAAAAGTTCCTCTTTTCTCTCAAACAAATTTTATCTCTGTTCTTTGCTCATTCATTGGTGTTAGGAGGTTCGGAGGACTTAACGACCATTCGATGGTAACCTCTTGGCCCGGTGGTCACTATTTGGCATTGTCGGGCCCTTCGTGGTGAGGCAATTGTAAGCCACTATTTAGCATTGTCGGGCCCGCCAGGTAGGCAATTGTCGTCACTTAGACCTTGTCGAGCCCTTCGTGGTAGTGCAGTGTCATCTTCAAGACATTATCAAGCCCTTCGGGGTAAGGCAATTGTCGTCACTTAGACCTTGTCGAAGCCGCCGTGGTAGGCAAGTGTCATCTTCAAGACATTGTCGAAGCCCTTCGTGGTAGGCATTGGTGACACTTAAACTTCGTCGAGCCCTTCATTGGTAAGCGAATGTTATCTTCCAGTGTTATTAGGCCTTTTGGGGTAAACAAACTCACGATAAAAGCGATTTGTCTCTCACACTTGATGGCGAATGAGTATCTCTTTACTTTATTACCTGAATTTTTCCTAAGTGTTGAGTTCGGAATGCCTCGTTCCTTAATTTCACTTTATCTATTATATAACATGCTTAATTGTTAATTAGCAATTTGAGTTAAATCCTTGAAGGGGTTTTTTGTACATTTGTCCCTATAAATTCATATTGAGTATTGGCGGAAAAGTAAAAATATCTTCAAGTCATAAGAAAGAAGATCACTTTTCATTAATACTTAATTTATTTACAAAAGGGAAAATAAGCGAAAAAAAATTTTTACAAGTATTTTTAAATAAAACCAAGAGAAACAAAAGCTATTGCCTCGACACCTACTTCATCATCCGAAGAAATCGACAAGTATGGATCTAAGTTGGCTTTGATCGCCTTTTTCTTACCACGACTTGGCGAGAGCTTCGTAGCTTCAAGTATGAATCCTCATTATTTCTCCATTAATTTCATCCGAGTTCAGTGTTCTTCACATATCTCTTTGCGAAGAGCATCGGTCGAAAGAGAGGCCCAAGAGTCCCGAAGAGCCTTGAGTTCTCGGATTTCTTGTTCGATTTTCTTCTGCAGTATATTCATCGGCGGGTTTCTTCCGGCTCCGACTTATGGATCGTCTTGGTCAAGATTTTAGCGTCGACCTTGACTCCTTGATCTTGTTCATCCTTGGTTCACTCCTCTGAACCAAGTCGACGTTCATATTAACGATTTCAGCATGCTGTGCTTTAGTCGACTTGATTCTTCCTCGGGGCCTTCACATCTTCCTTGGCTTGGTAGACTCTTTCTGAAGTCCTTCATTGGTATGAAGGATGCCTTCACGTTGGGTCCTTTCGAGCCAGCCAAGGCCGACTTGAGGATGG
Source organism: Panax ginseng (assembly GCA_020205605.1). Taxonomy (NCBI): domain Eukaryota; kingdom Viridiplantae; phylum Streptophyta; class Magnoliopsida; order Apiales; family Araliaceae; genus Panax; species Panax ginseng. Next base: position 131,152,519 of record CM035144.1, read on the forward strand.
AGTTCTCCTTCCTCGGCGCCTCTTCTTGGATTCAACCTCGAGAGATCTTGGGCGTAGGCCTTACGAATCGACATTTACTGTGCATGTTCGATTTATTTAATCAATTTTCGGATATATGAATACGAAGATAAGTATGGAAAGCGAGGGAGGGAGAGCCATTTACCTTCGCCAAGTAGCTCATGCCTTATTAAGCGAGTCCCCATTCGTCTTATTCCCGAATCGGTGGTCATCCGGTCTCATGAGCGAAGGCCTCGAGCAGATTGAAAGGGAAAGTTGGCGTTGAATCGGGGCCACATAGTTGGCGAGCCCATGGCATCCTCTTTGAAATTCGGTGAGTCGTGTGTCTTGGAGGAGAAAACACAGGTTGACCGTGAATGGCGAGGATCCGTATGCTCGCTTTTGGGGAAGGAGATTGGCGGTATAAACTTAGAGAAGAAGAAGAAGGCGGAGGTTGAACTTTGGTGGTTGTCAGAAGGTTGTTTTCTTTTTTCGGATGACGGTGAGGGCCTGACGGCGACCAAGCTCGAAGATCAGTGTTTGGGTTTCGGTTGGGGGGTCAATTGTTGAAGTTGGAGGAACGCGGAGTTCTTCGGCGGTGAGGGGAATTATTTTTTATCTTAATTTTTTGGCACGAAGGACTTTCGCCCGATCGTGTAGAGGTATGTCAAGTAGACTCCTCTTTATTGGGGTTGGTTCAGAAGGTGTGGTAACAGGGTCAGTTAGAGGAGTTGATTGTGCGTTTTCTTCGGGAAGAACCTCCTCGTCGCTTTCAGGATCTATCTCGCGAGGGATAGTTCTGGCCTTTTTAGCAGCCTTCTTCCTTCGGCGAGGTCGGATGACTTCTTCAGGAATGAAAGGCTCATCGGCTTCAGGCTCATCATTCCGAAGAGGGGTAGTTACTGGGTCGGAGGCAGGAGGATCGGTTCGGGAAGGCTCTTCGGTAGGAAGTTCTTCATTAGCCTCCGAAGTCCTCCCCGCCAGAAAATCTCCCAAATCTTTCACTTCAGAAGAAGTTGGTTTGATCAGGGATACTGCAAATAATCACATATTAAGATCCTTGCCACATAAATACCTCAAAAATTATATTGCAAAGTTATTCAAAACTTATATTTATGATCATCTGTACCGAGCTTGTTTGGTCGTGAGGTTAAACTCCATTCTTGTGGAGGGATCTTCTTCAGAAAATCTCCCATTTCCCTCACACGCTCTTCGGGAATGTCACCAAAGTCAGCAGAGATCCGGTCTAGGGTGGTCCAGTCTGGAAGAGAAGAGATCTCTGGTCCAGTGATGAAGAACCATTTCTCGTGCCAGCCTTTGTTGCTCGAAGGGGTGCTCATCAGGGGCCTCTTCTCGAATTTAGAGTTTGGGCGTGGAGATTGTTTGCTCAGCATCTTAAACCCTCGTTCTCGGGATCTACCGGCGAAAAAGGGGTGAAGAAAAGGTCGACGGAGGGAGTAACCCCTAGCTTCGTGGCGTGGCGAGGCAATGAATGCCGGTATGTGGATATAGGAGTTGGGCACCAATCGAGCAAAGCTCACTCTATGAACCTAGGAGGTGACGACAAAGGCGTGAAGGGAAGGCAAATCCTTTTCGAGAAAAAGTGGCGAGGCATGGCGACCCGGTAGTCACAGTCATTGGTACATTCGCTTCCTTTGGGCGAGGCCCTATATGCGTGGTTATGCGGAATCTGCATCGAATCCGGAGGGCACGTATTTGATTCTGTGACGAGTGGATGCAATGTTCGCATGAGGAAATTGTTCCCCATCCTTGAAGAAATCAGTAGGAAATGGTAGATTTGAACTCGAACCCTCTTGGTTAGGGTTTGAGTGGGAGAAAGCTGGAGAGGTCTGGTTTGGATTCACCATTGTTAAGGTTTAGAAAGCTAGAGAGAGAATTTTTGAGAAGGAGAAGAAAGCTCAAAGGTTCGAATTTCAAATTAGCAGGTAAAACTGTCAGAATTGGTAAAGCTCCCCTTTTATATTGACGGTTACACAGGGAACGAGGCCAGCGCATTAAATGTCAGTAATGATGAGAATTCGAATGGGGCGTGTTTGGGACGACCTTTGGATATCTTATCAGATTGGGCCTCACAGTTGGGTTTCTAATTATTGGTCCATCCTATTTAATTTCAATCCTTTATTGATTGGGCCTATTACTCTGGGTGTTCAGCCATTCCATGTCCCATTTTTTGCATTCAAGTGGGTATATCTCAATTATTTCCTGTTTTGGGCCTTTAATATCTCCTGATATCATGGACCGTTTATAGTTTTCCATTAAACATCCTGTTTAATAAAAAACTAGGGGGTAATGTTGGGTCATGATATTTCTTCTATTTGGGCCGAGTAGATTGGGCTCATTTATCAAATTAATCTATTGGGCTTTTATAATTAAGCCATGGAGTTCGTTGGGCCCAGCTACTGTGTTAGCTTTATTTAATCCTATAGGACCGGGTCGGTTAATTGGATTAACCCATTGGGCCACTTAATATCTATTACTTTGACTTGTAATGATGATATAGTATGATAGTTGACCAAGATATCTGCCATGCATTAATGTGGATGGGATTATAATGCCAGGCCGTACGGTGTGAATGATGTGGCAAAAGCGAAGAGATAAGTTCCATGCGATCAGAAAACCCATCGATCGGGGATATGTCGAGGATGGTAGTGGGTGGCACAGTAATCCAGACAAAGATATTATTTCTTGGCGAGTAAGTCTTCACAAGGAGGTACGTTTTTGATATATATACATTCACACAACTGAAAATCTATAATCAATCTCATCATACTAGATTTTATCATCCTCTTGAGTTAACCTCGTGAATAGACATACTTACTTCTTACACTGAAAGCTATCCCCCATTGGTCCGGCCAAATCGAAGCTTGTGGTGTTTGTCGTGTTTCTTTGTGCGAGGATCGGGGACGTCTTTAAATGATTGGGACGTGGAGAAAGATCCTGGCGTTAACAGTGTACATGTTAAATCGAACGAAACATCAACACAAGTCTCTAGAATATACTAACATGTACATCACTACGAAAATCGAAATAAATATGATAAACGAATTCAAAGAGTAAAAGTTATGATATTCTAAAGATCAAGATAAATTGTCATATACTTCACTAAGATCAAGGTATCAAGACAATATACGAAATCAAAACGAGAAGCAAAACGAACAAACTAAAATTAAAAAGTATCGCTGAATAAGTACGGAATCCGTACCTGAATTAAGCAATGTAATACCCAAAGTGTATTCCAAAAAAAAACTCGCTTAGACTCTCTCCGTTCGAACTAATCACCAAAATAATATGATACCTTAAATTAGATTACTAAATTGTGAATTTTAACAATTTATAAATTTTAAAACCTTTAATGTTAATACATGAACATTACAGAAAATTAACTAATTATGCAATGATATATATATATAGTTCTATAATATTACATAATCTAGAATTAATAATAAAATATTAATAAAATTTATCACATCATTACTTTGAGAGACTGTTAAAGTATTTTTTTATTTTTTTTTAACTTAGCAATCAACATGATATATAAACCTTATTACATAACAAAGTACAACAACTTCTTTTCTTTCTTTTTTTGTCGCAACATGTTAACTTTTTTTTTTTTAACCATTACTTCACGTGAATGACTATTATAAAAAAAAAAAAAACCATCCATGAATTCCTCACTTGATGATTACAGAACAAACAAATATCACCCAAATCATATATATATATATATATATATATATATATATATTCAATTTACTTTACCGAAATCCATGTATACTGATAAGACAAGACTTGCTTTGATTCACAGTAATAATAAAATTGATTATTCTAACTATGTAATACATACATATAATATTTATGAATAAATAAAGTTTTTACCTTAATCAATTTCCTTTCCTTTTACTTCCTACTTTCTTCTAAATGATTTTGAAAAAATTCACAGTATGACTCGCTTCTTATCTCTCTTTCCTCAAATCCGCGTATAAGCGTGTGATGAGAGTCTAATTAGGTTTGTTTATTTATTTATTAACGTGTCTTATTAACTCTCCTAATTTTAATAAGATAAAAAAATATACTCAATTCTAAATTTGACCCACTTAATTTAAAGCCCAATATTATCAATTTGATTTATCCATCACTTATTATTACATTAGCCCATAAAAATTAAATGATTATTTGACCCAATTAAATGACATCCAATAAATATGCTTTAAAATAAGGTAATTTTTTTTTTATTTAATATTATTATTTTTTTCGGGTATTACATCACCTACCCCTTAAAAAGGATTCCGTTCCCGGAATCAAAAGAATGGGACGCACCTAATTTTCAAAGAGATGCGGATACTCCGCTCGAATAGACTCTTCCATCTCCCATGTAGCCTCCCGCTCCGAATGATTTCTCCACAAAACCTTAACAAACGGAATAGTCTTTCTCCTCATAATTCGCTCTTGACGATCCAAAATCGCCTTAGCTTGCTCATCACAAGTAAGATCCTCCCGAATCTTATCGAATGGATATTGCACCACGTGCAACGAATGATAATGATAACTCCTCAACACTGACACATGGAACACATTGTGCACATGAGCTAGCTGTGGAGGCAAAGCTAACCGATATGCAACCTCACCAACCCTCTCCAGGATCTCAAATGGTCCAATATAACGCGGACTAAGTTTCCCTTTCAACCCAAATCGCCGAATGCCCTTCCAAGGAGAAACTTTTAGAAACACATGCTGTGACGCCCCCAAAATAGGTATACATCACCCATTCTGAGTTGTCAAATACATGGTACAGAATTAACTACAACTTTATTATTACAACACATAAATCGTGAGTTTAAATACGAGATATTGCCATCTGACAATATCCACATACAAATAAATTCTCATCATAATTATTAATATATTATTTTACAAAATGGTGAGGACTACTAAACAACTCTCCCTAGAACCTTCATTCCATACCCCTCTAAATGCGTACTCGCTATATTCTCGCCTCCCCGAGAAGAAAAATGGAACAAAAGGAAAAGGGTGAGCTCAACTACTCATAGAAGAAAATTATGACTAAGATAATATACAACAAATTATCGTTAGTCTTCAACAGGAAAAAAATCTAATAGAATACAATAGACAACAAGTTTTAAATCAATATTCGCAATGAAAAAATATTAATTCATAGAAGAGTTACGTAGAGGATGAAATCTACTAATGTACATGAATTTAACAAATCCATCATGATATTTTTATCCTGTAACATCAATCAATGCACCTCTTGAATCATATATTCAACCTTGCACTCACTGAGCCAAGGATATTCATCGATTGGTCATGTTTATCTAAACACTTAGAAGTTCATCTTTGCACTACGGGGCCAAAGATATTCATCGAAATCATTCATCTTTTGCACTACTGAGCCAAAGATATTCATCGAAATCATTCATCTTTTACTACTGAGCCCAAAGATATTCATTAACATCATCATTTAAGATCGAGGATGATGAAAAATATTTTAAATAAACGAATCCGATTGAAACAAAATGACAAGGATTAAGGATTAAGGATTCGTACTTTGTTTTATCCATGTCCAAAAATACTTCAAAAATCATCATAGTGGTGTAAAATTCAAGAATGATCAAAACATGGATACAATCAAAACTAGTATCCAGAATAGATATTTTCTCATCATATGAATCAATAATTAATTATTCACAAATAATATTACGAGAATCACAATATTGACAACTGAATAATTCCGTGAAGAGGGCTTTCAATAAGAATTTCTCCTTCTTGCAAGCCTTGATTAGGTGACCACCTCTCCTTAGGCGAACTTTCTAGACATTGCCAATAATGTTATCTAATAATATTATTCGGATAATATGAATTATTGCTTCGATAATGGAAAATCTTGTATAGTGATAATTATTGAAACAACGATAATATAAAATATCAACGCAAAGAATTATTGAATCAATAAAATAAAATAATTTGAATAATAATTCATCAACCATTATTGAGTAGTGCCTTTCTTTACGTAAGAATCAATAATTGGTGCAATGCTGTGTCTTCTTGTTGAACAACGCCGTACATCGTGTTTTAACCACCAAGATTCCAACAAAGGTAAATCTGAATAACTACGCCGTTATTTTTAAACAACTTATTTTTGTCGCTTTCTTCCTCCAATCGCTTCCGTTATGGGGCCCACACATGGTCACTGCTTGGCTGCATAAATATTCCCCGACAAGCATTTAATATTCCACGACCAAACGAATATTCCCTGACAATAAGGAATATTTTATAACCATTTTGCTTATTATGAATACTTGCGTATTTTACCCATAACTATCCACATTAATCAAATCAACCCTTACTATTTCAAAATAATAAATAGAGGAAATTTCATTTTATTAATAAAAAGTAGGGTCTTACAACCTCCCTCCTTATGAAATTTCGTCCCTCGAAATTGGCGTCGTATACGGTGTTTGAAAAGATGAGGATACCTCGCTTTCATTTCCGCTTTCCAACTCCCGGGTCATTTCTATAGCATGGTTTCTCCACAAGACTTTAACTTGTGGTACAACCTTCGTCACGTAGGACATACTCCTTTCTATCCAAGATCTTGACAGTACCTCCTCATACGTTAAGTCTTGGCTATCTCATCCTGGTTCTAACTTTCAATAACGTGGTTCGGTCTTTCACATATTTACGAAGTACGGATATATGAAACACATTATGAACACGAGACATATACTCGAGAGGTAACGCGAGTCTATAGGCTACATTACCTACTTCGGTCAAGAATTTGAAATGGACCAATAAATCATGGATCGAGCTTTCCTCTCTTCCCAAATCTTGTAACTCCTTCCATGGAGAACTCGCATGATAATACATGATCCCCATACTAAATTCCACGTCCTTTTCGATGAAGATCCGCATAACTCTTTTGTCGATCTTGTGCCGTTTGTATCGTTGTCGAATCATTTGGATCTTTTCGGTGTCATACGTCTTAACTTCGGGTCCCAACAATGTTGCTTCACCCACCTCATCCCAACATATTGGAGAGCGACACTTTCGTCCATATAATGCTTCAAATGGAGCCACACACTATACTTGCACGATAACTCTTTTGTTGTAGGAGAATTCCACCAATGGTAAATACTTATCCCAATCGCCCTTGAAATCTAGGACACGAGTCTTAATAAATCTTCAAGAGTTTGAATAGTCCTCTCGATTGTCCGTCCGTTTGAGGATGGTATGCGAATCAATCAGAAATCTGCGCCCATAGCTTTTTGCAAGCTAACCCAAAATCTTGAAGTGAATCTTGGGTCACGATCTAAAACTATGGATCTTGGCATGCCATGCAATCTCACAATCTCATTTACGTACATTTGAGCAAGACGTTCGAGGAATAAGTCTCCGTGTCGTGCAAGAAATGAAGCGAGACTTGGTTAATCTATCAACAATAACCCAAATAGCATTGATGCCTTGAGAAACCGTAGGAAGACCAAGTAACGAAATCCATAGTAATGTGTTCCCACTTCCATTCGTAATCTTAAGTGGTTGCAATGGACCCTTTGGCACTTGATGCTCGCTTTACACGTTGACAAGTTAAACACGTTGAGATAAACTTTGCAATCTCTCTCTTCATATTGTTCCACCAAAATGTATATCAAGATCACGATACATTTTGGTACTTCCAGATGAATTGCAAATGGTGTATTGTGTTGCCTCCATCATGATCTTGTACTTTTAAATCGAATCGTTAGGAACACAAAGTCCGAGTGGACTCAAGTATTCCTTCTTCATCAATTCTCGCCCTAATAGCACCTTCTTGTACTTTCTTCTTACATACGCGATCGTTCCGGGTTCGGTGGCTCGAGCAACCTTAACTTTTTCTATTAAAGTTGGCTCTGTCACGTATACTTGACATCATCGCACTTCGTTCCTCGCGATATGATCTTCTACTCAACGCGTCACCTACCACGTTCGCTTTTCGGGATGGTATTGAATAGTGTGGTCGTAGTCTTTCAATAGCTCGAGCCAGCGTCATTGCCAGGCGTGTTAAGTTCTTTTTGAGTGAAGAAATATTTAAGGCTTTTATGGTGCGAATATATCTCCACTTTCTCCCCATATAGATAGTGCCTCGGATCTTTAAGCGGAAACGATCACGCTAACTCTAGATCATGAGTAGGATAATTCCTCTCATATTCTTTAAGTTGTCGCGAGGCATGAGCTATGACTTTCCCACGTTACATGAGAACACATCCTAACCCTTTGCGAAGCATCATTTGAGATAACAAATCCATCCGAACCAGATGGCATTGTTAGAAACAGTCTTAAAATAAGTCTTCTCTTAAGCTCTTGGAAACTCTTCTCGCATTCTTCGCTTCCAAACGAATTTTGTATCCTTCCGAGTTAAGCGAAGTTAACGGAGTAGCGATTCGAGAAAACCCTTCCACGAATCTCCGATAATAACCAAATTAAGCCCGAAAGCTACGTCTTGATCACCGTCTTTGGTTGCTCCCAACTTTGTATTGCTTCAATCTTCATCGGTCAACAGATACTCCATGTTTTGACACCATGCGTGCAGAAATGCTACTTCCTCGCCGAACTCGCATTTCTTTAACTTGGCATATAACTTGTTTTCACGAAGCCTTTGGAGTACCAAACTTCAAATGGTGCTCATGCTCTTCACGACTTTTGGAATATATGAGGATGTCATCAATAAATACAACAACGAATGATCCAAATATTCCTTGAATACTTTGTTCATCATATCCATGAAAGCCGCGGGAGCATTAGTCAATCCGAAAAGACATGACTAAGAATTCGTAATGCCCATCTTCCAAGTTCTAAAGCGCATCTTTGGAATATCCTCGATTCTAATCTTCAAATGATGATATCCGAACGAAGATCGATTTTTGAAAAGAATTGTGCTCCTTGCATAATCGGTCAAACAAGTCATCAATACGAGGTGAGGATACCTATTCTCGATAGTGATATGGTTCAATTCCCGATAGTCAATACAAAGTCGCATACTCGCTCTTTCTTCTTTACAAATAAAACAGGAGCACCCCAAGGAGATGTACTTTAGGATCCAATGAAACCGATGTCCAACAACTCTCAGAGTTGGACCTTTAACTCCTGAAGTTCAATAGAGTCATTCGATATGGGTTTTAGAAATGGGCTTTGTACAGGTTCAAGGTCAATAAAGAATTCAACTTCACGTTACTGGGTAGGCAAGGGAAGTTCTTCAGAAATCGTCGGGAAAGTCAATAACAACGAATATTTCCAAATTTGACGTGTCTTTATTCAAATCCATAACATGGGCTAAGAAAGCTTGACATCCGTTTTTCAATAAACGAATAGCTTTATGATTAGATATGACAGTGATTGATTTTAATGGTTTAGTTGTTTGAATTCGAACAACGGTGTTGTTTAGGAATATGAAAACTAACAACCTTACGAAAACAATCAATTTTGGCATGATGAGTAGTTAACCAATCAATCCCTAAAATCACATCAAAAGCAAGTATCTTTAAAGCGATAAGGTCAACAGGTAAGGTGATGGTGCCAACTTGGATCAAACAAGACTTATAATTATAACAAATTCTCTATGCACACTTTCTAGATTTTGAATTCAGGATTTATATCACATGTTAGGCTGCCCACAAACAAAAAAAACGTTTTTCATTCTTTAAATATTTTAAACTTCCAAAAATCAATTATTTCGTAGCTTCGGAACTTCAATAATTCACAATAAATAGCCCTTTGTCAGAAAATTCGAATCTTGCTAGTTTTTATTGTAAATTCAATTCTCTACAACTTTGCAGAAGAAAGTTTTTCCAAATTCCCAACAGAAAATGACCGAAATCCATAAACGGGCGATTTTTCAAGCTATAATCAAACTTCAGTCAATAAATGGGTCCAGAGACATGTTTAACATGTTTTAAACATTTATTGCAACAAAAATACTCTTTCTCCTCGTATACTCGTATATCACACATTCATTATAAAAATATCACCATTATTTTATTATTAAAAATATAATAATATATTTAAATGAATTATTTTATCGAGAAAAAGATAAAATTTTAATTTTCAACAATTGTCACATTAAAAATTTTCTCCATCTATATCCATATAAATCAATATTTTTCTCATCATATGAATCAATAATTAATTATTCACAAATAATATTACAGAATCACAATATTGACAACCGGTTCAGTGAAAGATGAGGCTTTTCAATAAGAATTTCTCCTTACTTTGGCGCCAAGCAATTAGGTGACCAAACCTCTCCTTGATGAACTTTCTAGACATTGCCAATAATGTTATCTAATAATATTATTCAGATAATATGAATTATTGCTTCGATAATGAAAAATACTGTGTAATGACAATTATTGAAACAACAGCAATATAAATATCAACGCAACAATTATTGAATCAATAAAATAAAATACTTTAAGAATTATCGTAACCATTATTGAGTAGTGCCTTCTTACGTAAGAATCAATAATTGGCAATACCGCAGTATCTTCTTTATCTTGTAAACAACGCGTATTATTGTGTTTTAACCACCGGGTATTCCAACAATGTAAAATCTGTAAATAACTACTACCAGATTATTTTTAAACAACTTATTTTTGTCGTTTTTCTTCCTCCAATCGCTTTCCCACCACATACCATTCATGGTACGTAATTGTACAAATATTCTCCGACAATCTTAATATTCCCATCACCAAACGAATATTCCCAAGCGATAAGGAATATTTTATAACCATTTGCTTATTTTGAAATACTTGCGTATTTTACCCATAACTATCCACATTAATCAAATCAACCCTTACTATTTCAAAATAATAAATAGAGGAAATTTCATTTTATTAATAAAAAGTCGGGGTCTTACACATGTTCCCCAGGCTCAAACTCTAAAGTCCTTCTATGCTTATCAGCATAACACTTATGCCGTGATCGAGCCATCTTCAATTTCTCCTTAGCCACCGCTACCTTCTCCGTAGTGATTTGGTCTAACTCAGGCCCTTCTATGGCCCTTTCACCAACCTCATCCCAACAAGTTGGTGCCCGACACTTTCTTCCATATAGTGCTTCAAAAGGAGCCATTCCAATACTTGCATGCCAGCTGTTGTTGTAAGCAAACTCAACTAGGCTCAAGTAATCATCCCATTACCCGATCACTTTCAGTGCACAAGACCTCAACATGTCCTCTAATGTCCGAATAAATCCGCTTCGGATTGCCCATCGGTTCGCGGATGGAAAGAAATCTTGAAGTTGGTAAGGTGCCCCAAGCTCGTTGAAATCCTTTCCAGAATCGTGAAGTAAAGCGTGGGTCCCGATCCGAAATAATAGACACCGGTGTACCATGAAAGTCTAACAATCTCCCTGTTTGAAAGATATGTACCAACCTATCCACCGAGTAACCTCTCGTGGATAGCCAAAAAATGTGCCGATTTGGTCAACCGGTCACCACTACCCATATGGCATCATTCTTCCCGAAAGTCTTGAAGAAACCACCACAAAATCCATCGTGATATCCTCCCACTTCCACACCGGAATGTCTAATCATTACAGACAAACCACTAGCTCGTTGATATTCTATCTTCACTTGTTGACAAGTGAGGCACTTCCCAACATATTCAAATTACGCGTCTCGTTTCATCCCATTCCACCAAAATTCTTCTTCAAATCCCTATACATCTTTGTAGAACTGGATGAATAGAAAATGGCGAACTATGAGCCTCGGCCCAAAGATGACCTCTCGAATGATTGGATCTGACGGTACACACAACCGCTCACCCAACCAAATCACACCATGGTCATCAATACAAAATTCGGGTTGCTTTCCTTCCTCTAGATTCCGCGTCATACTCCACAACTCCTCATCTTCTTTTTGAGCTTCTTTAACTCGCGAGATAAGAGAGGGCTCCACTCTCATACCTGCCAAATGCCCATCTGAACCTCGTACATACAACTCCAACTCGAGTCGTTCCATATCCGAAATAAGCCGAGGTTGTGTAATAAGGGCTGCTACACTCCCAAAACTCTTTCTGCTAAGAGCATCTACAACCGCATTTGCCTTTTCTGGGTGATACTGAATCCTCGCATCATAATCTTTTAGAAGCTCTAACCAACGCCTTTGCCTCATATTGAGCTCTTTCTGAGTGAAAATGTATTTAAGACTTTTGTGATCGGTGAAGATATCACAAGTCTTTCCATACAAATAATGCCTCCAAATCTTTAGGGCAAAGATCACGGCTGCCAACTCCAAATAATGTGTGGGGTAATTCACCTTGTAAGGTTTAAAATCGCTTGAGAAGCATAAGCAATCACCTTCTTCTGGGCTTTTGCCGAACGCACGCACAATGAAATTAAAATTTTAAGCAATTTCAAACCCCAAAACAGGATCCATAAGAAAAATCAATTAATTGAGAGGTTTAGAGATTATACGATATGAAAAACGAGAATCAAACCGATCGCGCCTCAATCTCTAACGCATCATACAAACCGATTGCTTTCTACAGTATCCACATCGAACGCCACATCGAACCGTCAAACGATTCTACAATAAGAAGGACTTGCATTTCTTACTAGCCACCAAAAGGAATGGATTTTCTAAATGCTTTTCTCTAGTCTCTCTCTAAGAAATGCAGCTTTAGGTTTTTCAATTATGATATCACCCTAAGTAGGCTGCTATATATCATATATATAGTAGTTAAAAGGAATTAATCAAATCAAAACCTAATTTCATAAAATCTGAATTTATATATGTGACGCCCCCAAAATAGGTCCATTCCATCCAACCCATTACGAGTCGTCCAAAATACATGATATGAAATAACTACAACTTTATTAATACATTTGTCGTGCAAAATACGACAAACATATATCTTGTGAGTTTAAATACAATTATTGTCTTCAGACAATATACATACCCAAATAAATCCTCATCACAATTATTTATACATTATTTTACAAAATGGTGAGGACTACTAAACAACTCTTTCTAGAACCTTTATTCCATACCCCGACTAATATTTCATTACATTCTCGCCTCAGAGAAGAAAAAATAGAACAAAAAGGAAAAGGGTGAGCTCGACTAGCCCGATAAAGAATATTATGACTAAGATAATATACAACAAAATTATCGTTAGTCTTCAGCGAGGAAAAATATAATAGAATACAATAGACAACAAGTTTTAAATCAATATTACATGTGAAATAATAATTCATTAGAAGAGTTAAGTAGAGAATGCAAACTACTATCTTACATGTATGAATTTTAAAGTTCATCGTCTATTTTATCCTGTAACATCAATCAATATATATCTCGAGATCAAATATTCATCCTTGCACTACTGAGCCAAGGACATTCACCATTAATCATGTTCATCTAAACACTGTTCATCTTTGCACTACGGGCCAAATATATTCATCGAAATCATTCATCTTTGCCTTCTACGGGCCAAAGATATTCATCGAAAATCATTCATCTTTGCAATCTTGGCCAAAGATATTCATCATAAATCATTCATCTTTTACACTACGGGCCAAAGATATTCCATAATATCATCATTTAAGGCGAGGATGATGAAAAATATTTTTAAAAAAACTAATCCGATTGAAACAAAATGACAAGGATTAAGGATTAAGGATTCGTACTTTGTTTTATCCGTCCAAAAATACCTCAAAAATAATCATAGTGGTGTAAAATTCAGAATGATCAAAACAGGATACAATCAAAGCTAGTATCCATAATAGATATTTTGGACAAATTTTTTTTTTTTTTTTCAATGAATAGTGTTGTATTCGTGAATAGTCATGGTATCGTGAATAGTCTTAGTATCGTGAATAGTAACTCAAACACCAAAAGATAGAAATTTCAAAAAAACATCTTCACGCTTACGTGAATTGTACTCATGAATAATAACTAAATGAATAGTAACTCATGAATAATGTAACTCATGAATAATAACTCATGAATAGTAACCCGAGCATGAAAAAGTTCCAAATTTGATAAAAAGTTCCAACCAATATTTCAAAGATAATGATATTGAAGAAATAATATCATTTGAGAAGAAAAAACATTCACTTACCTCGAAAGACAGTACTTACTAATTGAAACACCGGATATAGGCTATGACTTGAACTTGCATCGTATAGCAATACTCAAAGTATACTCAAAATACTCACAAGAATACTTCGATAATATAGAGAGAAAAACTTGATTTACGGTGTGATTTTCAATTCTAACCCAAGACCTATTTATAGGAAAATGCTTAGAACACCAAAGAAAATTTAATATAATAATAATATATATAATCAAAATTCTCTACGCACACAAATCTGGTCCAAACTTCAGCCACACATGTTAAATGACTTTCAAAAATGAAAAAAAACGTTTTTGTAATTAAAAATATTTTAAACTTCAAAAATCAATTATTTGAGCTTGAACTTCAATAATTCACAATAAATAGCCCTTTTGCCGAAAAATTGAATCTCACGAGTTTTATAGGAAATTCAATTCTCTACAACTTTGCAGAAGAAAGTTTTTCCAAATTCCAAACAAAAATTGACCAAAATCCACAAACGGGCAATTTTACAGGCTATAATCAAATTTCTGTCAATAATTGTGTCCACCAACACACAAAATATGTGTTAAACATTTAATGCCACAAAAATACTCTTCCTCCCTCATACACTCATATATCCCACATTAATTATAAAAATATCACCGTTAATATATTATTAAAATAATATATTTAAATAAATTATTTTATCAAAAAAGATAAAATATTAATTTTCAACAATTGTCACATTAAAAATTTTCTCATCTATATCCACATAAAATCAATATTTTCCTCATCATATGAATCAATAATTAATTATTCACAAATAATATTACGAGAATCACAATATTGACAACCGAGTAGCTTCGAGGAAAGAGGGCTTTCCATAAAATTTCTCCTTCTTGGTAGCCTTGATTAGGTGACCACCTCTCCTTGATGTAACTTTCTAGACATTGCCAATAATGTTATCTAATAATATTATTCAGGATAATATGAATTATTAGCTTCGATAATGAAAAATCTTTGTGTAATGACAATTATTGAAACAACAACAATATAAAATATCAATGCAACAATTATTGAAACAATAAAATAAAATATTTGAATAGTAATTCACATAACCATTATTGAGTAGTGCCTTTTTACGTAAGAATCAATAATTGATGCAATACTGCGTGTCTTTACTTTTGCAATAACGCGTATTCTTGTGTTTTAACCACCGGGGTATTCCAACGATTAATAGCCAGAATAACTACGCCGTTATTTTTAAACAACTTATTTTTGTCGTTTCTTCCTCCAATCGCTTTCCGTTATGGGGCCACACATGGTCTGCAACCGCAAATAAATGCGAATATTCCCAAGATCTGAATATTCCACGACCAAACGAATATTCTCGACAATAATGAATATTATATCACCACTTGCTTATTTAAAATATTTACAGCATTTTACCCATAAACTAACCACATTAATCAAATCCACCCTTACTATTTCAAAATAATAAATAAAGGAAATTCCTTTTATTTAAAAAATTTCTGGGTCTTCTGATATATATATATATATATATATATATATATATATATATCTTAATTAAGTCTTACTTAATTAATATACATATATAAATTATCCTTTTAATTTAAATTAAGTGATTTAAATACTATTAATCATATTAATATATTTAAATTCTTAAAATTTAAATTAATTCCCTTTAAATAACGTTACATGTGTGTGACCACATAGGTTATTATTACGTTGGCAATAATTTTAAAATCATATTATAAAATTATAATCGGTGGCGACATCTAGTAATGCATCACTTTCTACCCAAGTAATAATAAGATCGATGATTCGATGCAACCTTTTTTCGTGACCAATGTTTCAATGTAATTTAATCCTTTTAACCTTAATATCCTAGATTAAACTCGAGTCATGGAATGTGTCATACTCTTCATAATTTAATCAAGTTTTCTTGATCAATGAGTGTATATATATGAAACAAATCACTATTTGAGCATGGTCATGCATTTCATAGTCTCTACTCAATCAAGAGGCCTATGGATATCACCCATAATATATAGGATGGTTAAATTCCATCTAGATCACTCATATTTCTCACACGATTAATGATGAACCCAATAATCACCTTTATAGTCCACCTATTAAAGGTGACATTTGATGATATCAAAGTACATAAATTCTCGTGTAGTATTATAGTGATTTCGTGTCTGGAGGACCATTACATCATTGTCACTATGAGAATTGCTAATGACACTTCTGCATAATGCTCCATATAGAATTCTCATGGTGGAGTAAGACATCCGATTTCAATTCTACAACATGTACGCTGTCGTTGACTTAATATCTCATATATTTATGACCAATGAGATTTGGTCATCGATCGATCCACATACTAGTCTCAATGCATCATTGTTGTCCCATCAACAATGATACTTTCGATTAGGGACATTTAAGAACAACGATACTAATGGTAATATATAATCTCATGTTCAAGTCACATACTTGAAACAATATAATTTGTATCACTATTCTAAGGAATTTTATTATGTTAACAATTATATTATGCAGTAAATAAAACCATAATAAAATCATATATTTATTCAATCAAATATAATATCAAAACATTAAGCAATTATATCAAATAATTGGCCTCTAGGGCATAAACTCTAACACTTACCGTGTTGCATCTAAACACACCCCAAACCCTTCTTAGAAACATCACTATAAATCGGTAACCTCCAATCCCCACGGCAATGATCTAGTATAGGAGATCGTCATGTCGCTTTCTTGAACTCCTCAAAACTCTTCTCCCGCTCCTCATTCCACATAAGCTTCACGCCTTTCTCATCAATCGAGTCAATGGTAAGGCAAGCAAGGAAAACCCTTCTGACAAACCGCTATAATACCTGCCAAACCCAAGAAACTCCTAATCTACATCATCAGTAGTAGGTCTCGGCCATTTAGTGATAGCCTCGACCTTCGCAGGATCCACCTTAATGCCCTTAGCAAAAACAACGTGGCCCAAAAAATGCAACTGCTCCAACTAAAACTTCGCATTTAGAGAATTTAGCATACAACTTCTCTTCTCGCAAAATCCCTAACAACTTGTCTTGAAGATGCTCCTCATGCTCTTCTTTAGACTTAGAGTAAACCAAAATGTCATCAATAAAGACAATGACAAATTGGTCCAAGTACTCTCTGAACACCGATTCATCAAATCCATAAACACCACCGGGAGCGTTAGTCAACCCGAATGGCATCACCGAAACTTCGTAATGCCCATATCGAGTACGAAAAGCGTCTTAGGGATATCCTCATCCCTCACCCTCAATGATGATAGCGAGCCTCAAGTCATCTTGAAAAATACTTTGCCCGCGAAGTTGGTCAAACAAGTCATCAATCGTCGGCAATGGATACCGATTCTGATGGTGATCTTGTTCAACTCTCTCGTAGTCTATACACGCCTCTCATAGACCCATCCTTCTTTTCTTTACAAACAAGACCAAAGCACCCCTGGCCGAAACACTCTGGTGAATCACACCATGATCTAACAGACTCTACAACCGCTTCCTTCAACTCCTCAGAACTCTAATTGGTGCCATTCGACACGGAGCCTTAGAGATAGGCTCGCACGAGAACAAGCTCAATAGCAAACTCTACTTCACGCTGTGGTGGCAACCCTGAGAATTCCTCAGGAAACACATCGGGAAAGTCACAAACAATTGGAACATCTTCAATACGAGACTCACCCTTAGAGGTATCTTTCACAAACGCCAAATATCCCTCACAACCCTTTGCCATCAACTTTCCAGCCTTCAAAGTTGAAATCAACTTCAACACCCTACTCGGCTGAAAACCCTAAAACACGAATTCTGGAGATTTCACATCTCCGAATATAACCTTCTTCGCCTAACAATCGATAGTGGCCTGGTGCTTATCCAACCAATCCATCGCAAGAATGACATCGAAATCGTATATACTCATTGGAAGAAGATTAGCCCTACGAATCTTATCCCCAAAACTGATCGGACACCCTCGATACAAATCGGAAATAACGACAGAAGTCCCCATCGGGGTAGAAATAGACATCACAGAATCTAAAGATCGAGATGACACACCCAGTCTTGAACAAAAGACCGAAACAACGGAATGAGTAGAACTCAGTATCAAACAAAATAGATGCCTCACGATTTCCAACTAAAAAGAGTGTCGAAATAGTACACAATGCACTTTTTCTTTGCTGGTTATACGTCAAGGCAAACACTCGACCACCCTGACGCTGACCTCCATTACCACCATTATCTCCACCTCCACCATTTCTACGTGGGCTTCGGTACAATCTCTAGCCATATGACCCATCTGTCCACAAGCGCATGCACTTGGAGTGATGTGGCCTTTGCCTCCTAGATGATTTGCCCCTACAAGTAGAAACAAGGAGCTATCGAAATGAGATTTGGGTTACCCCACCATCCGGTCTCGGATAATGACCTCGATTTTGCCCTCACGGCGATTATGCCCTCTGCTGACGATTCTGTCCCATACCAAGGTAGTGAAAGTTGGCGATTCTCGCCTTCTTTGAGGCACTCTGCCGATAACCCCCTGTTTTGATTCGCCACGCCACCGCCTTGGATTGGACACCACGATTCCTATTCCACTGACCACCCTGATTCTTCCCCTGCTGACCCGAAGTTTGACCCTGCTGGTCATCTTTGTCCCTCTTTCGACTCCCCTCCGGTTTAGAAGACCGAAAATCCTGTCGCTCCATCTCAATATTTTTGGCCGCATTGGCCACTGCTGACACGTCTGCAAACTTGTTGTTAATGAGATGTTGCCGATACCTGTAATGGATCCTCCACTTAAACTTCTCTGCCTGTTCTGCTGTAGTCTCTGCTGAGGTTCCCGCAAAGCCTGCCAACCTAGTAAATCTCGTCATGAAGTCCGTGATGGACTCGTCATCTTTCTGCCGAATCGACAGATACTCTCTAACATAGGCCTCTTTATCGGCAGCAGAAAAATACTGCTGATAAAAGACCTCACAAAACTCTGCCCAGCTAAGTGTTTCAACATACCCATCACCCTTTGTTGTTTTCATCGTTTCCACCATCTCTGTCGTCCCTTCCAACTTATGGCGAAAGTAACACTTTTCTTCGATTATCCGAGCACCCCAACACATCAAAAATCTTCTCTAAGTGGGCAATCCAATTCTCATCAATTGGAGTTGAGTTTGAATCGAATGACCGTGGTTTCTGCTTCTGAAACCTTTCCAACCACACATACATTGGGACCACATGCTGATCAATACCATCTACATTCCCTTCCTCTTCGTTTGCCTGCAGACCATTATTTCCCAGTTCTTTGCTCAGAATTTCGGTGGCGGCATCACGTGCATTACTGTCTGACTGTGCCACCAACCGAGGTAACGCTTTGATTCACCAAGGTAGCCAATTGAGCATTGTCGATCATTAGGTTGCTCATTGGACTGACCTTCACCTCTTCCCCTGTTGTTACCTCGCCTCCCAGCAACTTTAGCGGATCTACGAGCCATCTACGAAAGAGATCATGAACATAAACAAAGCAGATTAGAGACTAATTCGAATATAGCTGATATGATAGCTAAACAGAAATCAAACAGAACAAAAACCTAACCCAGAAGTCTACCCATAACTCACAGGTCAAACCTAAATAGGTTTTCTACAAGAAAGAATCTAAGCTTTGATACCAACTCTGTAACACTCCCTTTCCGAAATAGAAAGAGAGGTTACTTAAAACATAACAAAACTGATGAATTTAATAGCAAGGCTCAAAGCCACAAAAGAATGGTCTTAATAACTGATAATTACTACAAGTTAACCCTAATAAATCTCAAACTGTCTCAAATCACAATTCAAAATAATTATTACAATTCCAAGTAAACTGACACATCAAGTCTAAATAGAATATTTCTAAATCATTGGAATGAATGGAACTCTCATCACACTTGATCCCCCTGATTACCCGCCGGAAGAAATAAATATGATAAATATGATATACTAACATGTACAAGTTATGATATTCTAAAGATCAAAATAAATTGTCATATGAACTTCACTAAGATCAAGGTATCGAGACAATATACGAAATCAAAACGAGAAGCAAAACGAACAAACTAAAATTAAAAAGTATCGCTGAATAAGTACGGAATCCGTACCTGGATTAAGCAATGTAATACCCAAAGTGTATTCCAAAAAAAAACCTCGCTTAGACTCTCTCCGTTCGAACTAATCACCAAAATAATATGATACCTTAAATTAGATTACTAAATTGTGAATTTTAACAATTTATAAATTTTAAAAACCTTTAATGTTAATACATGAACATTCTGTAAAATCAACTAATTATGCAATGATATATATATATATATATATATATATATAGTTCTATAATATTACATAATCTAGAATTAATAATAAAATATTAATAAAATTTATCACATCATTACTTTGAGAGACTGTTAAAGTATTTTTTTTTAACTTAGCAATCAACATGATATATAAACCTTATTACATAACAAAGTACAGCAACTTCTTTTCTTTCTTTTTTTGTCGCAACATGTTAACTTCTTTTTTTTTTATAACCATTACTTCACGTGAATGACTATTATAAAAAAAAAAACCATCCATGAATTCTTCACTTGATGATTACAGAACAAGCAAATATCACCCAAATCATATAACATATATATATATATATATATATATATATATATATATATATATATATATATATATTTTCAACTTGCTTTCTACCGAAATCCATGTATACTGATAAGACAAGACTTGCTTTGATTCACAATAATAATAAAATTGATTATTCTAACTATGTAATACATACATATAATATTTATGAATAAATAAAGTTTTTACCTTGATCAATTTCCTTTCCTTTTACTTCCGTCTGCTACCAGCGATTTTGGAAAAATCTACAGCCGACTCTGCTTCTTATCTCTCTTTCCCTCAGTCACGTATAAAGCGTATGAGAGTCTAATTAGGTTTGTTTATTTATTTATTAACGTGTCTTATTAACTCTCCTAATTTTAATAAGATAAAAAAATATACTCAATTCTAAATTTGACCCACTTAATTTAAAGCCCAATATTATCAATTTGATTTACCCATCACTTATTATTACATTAGCCAATAAAAATTAAATGATTATTTGACCCAATTAAATGACATTCAATAAATATGCTTTAAAATAAGGTAATTTTTTTTTATTATTTAATATTATTATTTTTTTGGGGTATTACAATGGATATATAAAAGCTACAAAGAATTGTATGTTGTAAACGAATTTTTAATAGAAATTTGGATCATATATACAACTTTTATTTTAAAATTAAAGATATATATTTTTGATTCTTGGTCAGGTTTAACCACCATATATATCACTAATAGTTTGAATGGAACAATACATAACAAAAATAACTATAATATTTTGATGATAAAAAATTTTTACAAAAAATTATCTATATTTAGACTCACTTGTGTATGATAAATTATCCACTAATTATATTCTGCCACATCAGCATTACATCAACATTCTAATCGAATTAAAATCTCAATTCTTTCTTTTCCTCCTCCTTTCAAATTTTGTGCTATGTAATAAATATATCTAGACTCACAGTTTTTTAGTAAATGATTAATTTAATTAATTCTTGGATTGTGGTGCAATTACTTATAATTAATATTTATTTTATATATTATTATTAGATAACAATATTTAGATAAGTATTAGAATATCCTCCCTAGCCTAATATGGATCAGATGTCTAATAATAATAAGAGAGGATAATGATCAATGTTATTATAAATAGACAAATTTTGGATTCTCTCTTTAAGCTTAGAAAAAATATAGTTAAAAGATTTTTTCCATTAGAGTTACTGTACAAATTTTCAAAATCTTGTTAATTCAACCGAGCATTAGGTAACAAATTCGTACTCCATATATATTTTGTATATATATATATATTTGTTGGTCTGAGTTTGTAGCACAAGAGGCGACAATCCTTTCCTCAATCATCAAGAAATTCGTCATATAAGAATGGAGGGGGTACTATTTGATATTTTTTCCCATCTTCCTGCAAAATCCATCTTCAAATTCTCGGCAATTTCAAAACAATGCAATGAATTTCCAACCGACAATTTCTTCGCCAAAACACAATGCAAAAACATGGAGCCTAAAGATGATCAAAGTTTCTTTCTTGAGCCAAAATTTCAGCAAAATTCTAACCCAACCGCCCTAGAACTAAACCCTTTATCTAAAATTGATGAATCTTCATGTGGAATTCCTCAAGAGTCCCTCAAGTTCCTAAGAAACATTGGCCCTGTTCTTGCTTCCAGCGACGGGTTACTCTGTTGTAGAAACTTAAATCAAGGGGAATACCCTCTATTAGTATGCAATCCAGCTACACAAACATGGCTGCCAGTGGTTAAACCCGCCAATGATTTTAATCCGACAACAGGATTGAATATTGTGTTTGAATGCAATGGTCATGCTTCGAATTATTTTACGTTGATGGTCGTTTTACAAGAGTCTGAAAACTGGGATACTTCAAAATCGACATGTAAAATTTATTCGCCTAGCAAAAGGATATGGGAAGAGGTAGGAGAGATGATTGTTGGGCCGAGAGAGATTCAATATCAGATGCCTGTTTATCTCGGTGGCAAAGTTTATTTTATTTCGGATTGTGGTAATTACTTAACCACAAATAGTCCTTTTTATTGGCCATACATAGTGTGTTATAATATCAACAACTCCGTATCAAGATTCTTGAAAATACCAAAGGGGGCAAGAAAGGGAGTTGTGCATGACCAAAGTTGCATGGTGGCCATTTTCAAGTTTAAAGATCCAACAACTTGTTTGGAATCAATTTGTGTGGTGAAATTGATGTTTAGCGTATGGGTTTTAATGGAAGATGATGATTCGGGCAAATGGCAGAGGATTATGAAAGCAGGTATGAAAGGCATGGGGTTGATCAAGAAGGGTTCAACGATATCAGGGTTCACAATTTTGAATGGGAATTTGCTCCTCGTTGCAACTGAAGAGGAAGTCTATCGTTACAATTTGAGTGGTGATCGGAGAAGTCGCAGCGTAAAAGCTGAAAAAATTGGTTGGCATGAATGTGGGAGGAGTGTCATCTTCCATTCTTATTCCAACACTCTTCGTTCATGTGGAGATGCTGCAATGCCATTGCCCGACTTTTACTCGTTATAAGAATAGTTTGATTTTTCCTCATTCTAAATTTTATTGTTTCATAGTCATCTTAATTTTGTGTTTTTAAATGTCTTAAATTAATTTTTAAAAATTAATAATGATCATATAAAATATATGCGTACAACACATGAATTATTAATTTGTTTATTGTTACTCTTTAGAGACTGTATATATATAAGCACAAATAATTCATACATAAAACACAAGTAGATTAAGTATACACTTTTTATTACAGTTTAGTCCGAGTGTTGGAATATCAAAAATTAATACACAACCACCTCCTACTTTTGTAACAATACATATTAATTTGATTGTAGATTCTATACATGTGATTATGTGAAATGATTTTAGTGATTCTAATAATAATCAATGCCTTCGAAATATTATTTCAACAGTCCAAATTGAATAACGACAAATAAAATATTAAATAAAAAAAATATTTATTTTAAAATAATATAATATAAATTTTCCCCCAAAACCCAACTTTTATACAAGGGAATTTACATCTAGAGAAATTGCAAAGTACAAGTCCAATCTCAAGGATCCATGCACAACTGGGATATATTGTCAAATTCATCTCCAGACAGTTTCATTAGCATCTGTAAAAATAGTATTGTGATGTTCTATTAAGCACTGGACAGCATCAATAGCACCAAAGTCGATTGGCAGCCCATCATCCAAGGGGATGGGGGAGGATGCAACTTCTCCTTCGCTTTCTTCTGTATTCACATATCAAAACAGTAATTAAATAAATCAGTATTCTCAACTGAATCTACCACATTAAAACACACCAATTAATGATGATGGTGACAACAAAGAAGAGTGATGAATAAAAATATATCCATCTAATATATATGATAAATTGAGATTTTAGTTTGTTAATATTTTAGAATTTGGGGGGAAATAACGTACTGTTGCCAATAGAAAAATAAATAAATAAATAAGAACACACAAAATACTCATTGCTCGCACTGTTGCAAATATTAGTTTGGTAATCTTTTAGTTAACAAATTAATAACTCTCGTTTTGTTGCCAAAAAAAAAAAAGTAACAACAAAAAAAAACATTGCAGATAAATTATCCTTTTTGTAGATGGAAAAGGAGATTAATACTATATTCAGAGTTTTAAAGATCAAAACTTGAAGAGGAAAAGGGAAAATGTCTCAGCAACCCAATGAAAGCACATCATCTATGAAAGACAGGTTACTAGCTAATGTGTATCAAATCCAAACATCACACAAAAGTAATTACCAATCAAACTAAATTGCCTCCCTGTTGTATTAAGCATTACTAAGAATAGATCACTTCATTTAATGCAATTTATCCATCCTGAAATCTCACAAGCCAGGATCTACTAATGCCCACATACATTTTTATTTGTAGATATCAGAAGCTAATTATTTCAAGGAATCCTACAAACTTTTCCTAGAAGAGACATGAAAAAGTCCAGCAAATAGTTATGACTGCATATGTGCCTCCCAAGTCAATATAAACAAACTTTTCCGAACTTAAACTAGATATACATGCATGCAATTAAGGTGTATAGATCAGATTTTTCACCTGCAAGCATATCCAATTCACCATTATCACGTGCAGGATCCACATTAGTCTTGGATTGATTTTTCGATGGTTGATTCCAAAACTGTCTATAAAAGTCTGGCCTCCGTCCCTTCTGCCATATGATGATAGGAGCCATTTCCGTAGCAAGGCTGCGAGCATCCATCTGTAATAAGTAGCAATCATTAAGCATGCCGATCCGATACAATTTCCCTAACAAGTTATAAATTGAATGTTCAATCACAAGCCTTACTCTTAATAAATAGAATAATCAAATAGCTATAGCTAATTTCAAGACGCCGTCATTTTTCAATTTTAAGGAGAAACAATCAACATTCAATGTCTAAAACTAAAATTTATTTTCTTAAAAAATAGATTAACTGTACAATTTTAGTACCATGAGAACAACAGAGTGACAGAGAGAGAATGGGGGAGACAGAGAGAGCGAGACAGAGAGATGAGAGAGAGATTACCTTGGTAAGAAGGGACTTCCGGCTAACGCGGAGCAGGAGTGCAGTAATCAGTTC
The DNA here is from genome assembly GCA_020205605.1 of Panax ginseng. NCBI lineage: Eukaryota > Viridiplantae > Streptophyta > Magnoliopsida > Apiales > Araliaceae > Panax > Panax ginseng. The sequence goes on from CM035144.1 coordinate 131,177,973, forward strand.
TAGTGTCATATAGTTAACAGTCGGTAGCCTCTTCAATATGTTTCTCATAACATTTATACTCGAACGAGCGCTCCTGATTTCATCATGTAGTACAAATGTAGTTAAAGGCTCAGGCAGGCTTTCAAGGTAACACTTGATCAGAGTCGCAACATGGACAGGGTTTATACCCTCAGGTAGTGAAGCATTGGAATCTGTAAAGAGTAACTAATATTAGAAAATAAGTGCAGCCACATAGAACTGCTGAAAGTCAACATATGATCTTGCACATAATACCTTGGTTGAATAATGAAACTAACTGCTGAATAACCTTTTTGTCTCCTTCAGATTTGAATAACTCTTGCGAGTTCAGTCCTAAACCAACAAGAAAATGGTCAAAATTTTGTAAAAATGTAAAAGACCATTATTGACTTGTTTATTGTCATGCAAATCACCTGATAATACGAGATAATCTGCACATTTGACCAGGATATAAGGAATAGGCCGGGTGGATTGTTGCCTCTGAACAGTAACTTCAATTGGAACTCCAAATACTGAAGAAAACACGTAAAATGAGAGGCAAGATATTTTACACGTTAGCTGGAAAAAAATAAAATCAAAAGCATCATACGGTACACTTTCTCAAACAATAGGCTTCCATGGTTCCAGTGCAAGAGTGCTAATGTAGATACAAAGTAAAATAAGAAAGCACAACCATACCAAACCAGATACCCTCGACTTGACTCTTTATTAATCACGCCAGAACATTTAATAAAGTTTTTACAACCAGAATGGTTTGAGGCCCCCAAATAGCAAAGTCATTGATCAAAGAATCAACCAATCAGATCTCCCAGATCACATAGGCAATCATAAAACCCTTTTCACATGATACCCTAAAATCAGTATCAAGTCAAATAATAATGTTTGGAAGGTTGAGCCTGAAAAATAAGAGTAACTTACAAAGAAGTTTACTTTGACCTATACATGAACGATTGTTGTAATAACACTAGTTTTAATACGTCAAAGATTAATAGATTACTTGGTAATAATTGGTTCAAGCTTCTCAATTGCCTTAATAGCTTTTACTAGGAGCTTCGAGATCTACACTGCAGTTTATCAGCTTGAGGATCCACTTTTTAGGGTTAAGCGAGTGACCTTATCTCTCTGCTATTCCGGCTCCTAATGTCAAGTTCCGATGACTTCTACATTCATTTGTTTATAGGTGACTAGAGCTTTGTTGAAGGAGATTTATTTAGTTTGCTCCTCTATACTTATCAGTTAATACTCCGTATTATGTATTCAGAAAACTAAAAACAAAACCAGGAACGTTCTTCCTTATGCATGTACATCTTTGCTGTCACCATCTGACTAAGGAAAATGTAAATCGAACCTCTATGCTTGCCATGCAAATTACGAAATTAATATCAGACCATTTTTCCAATTCTATGAGTGGGAAGCAAATTTTCCCAAAATAAATGGAAGACAAAAATTTGTTCCTAATAGTCTTCACCAATATGCCCTCCATAAATACGATTCCTATTTTCTCATTATATAAAAAAGGTTTGACGGACTAATAAAACAAAGGAAATGATACTGAAATGTGCTGCACCTATAATAATTATATAATCTATGAATTTCCGGGAAGAAAAAATTCTGCACTTTTGGAACCATCAATTGATAAGCTAACGATGGGCAAAGTAGGAGAAGCTTACCATCTGTGCTTGCAACTCCCTGCAAAAGAAATGAGAAAGCTAAGAAAACTCCAAATAAACCACATACTTTAATAATTTATCTTTTACACAAATACATACCTTCTGCCATCTCTCAAAATCAGTCAAAAGAGTCTTACTCTTTTGTGCAGTCTTCTTTGCCACCTGAATGATACGTACCAACTCAAAAAAGTAAATGATCTTTATGAATGCAACTCTATACATTACCATCTCGAGATAAAATCTTTGTTCTTGTTACCATTAATCTATAGTTAAGAAGTTAAGTAAATTAGATAAAGAGTAATTCTGACTTCCCACCACCATTGCCTACCCAATGGCCTATAGTTAGTCTACGCTGGTTTTACCTCCTCAGATAATGATTGGATTCCACATTGAAAGATGATCAATGATGTTGTATTTCCATTTTTCTGGTTAAGTCGATGTTCTATTTCTCTGTCCTCTTTCAATAAATGACAATTAAGGCTCCACAGTACATAATTGCTTGAACGTTCTCAATTACACATCTTATGTATACTATGTCCATGTAGAACTAATGAAATATGTCAGAGGGCAGAACAAGAGTTAGAACATGTAGCAAGTAATAGACCAACTTCAGCAATAAAGTAAAAGGCTATCTGCTCCTTAAAATTTACTTTCCAACACATTTCTGTGAAAATCAAGACAACTGTACATAAATTTACCTGATCTCACTCACTCAGCAATCTTTTTCTTTAACTCAAGACAAAATAACTCCCAAAGACACCTTTACCCTACAACTCTTGTTATTTAATCAGTAGAATGCATGTTTAATGACTGCCTAGTAATAAGCTATGCTAAAATTACCTCTTCAACCTTCGTCTTTCCAACAGTGACCTTATCTTTTGTTTCTGAAACACCCTTCCTAAACAACATGCCAGTTGTAGCAGCAGCGGAAATAAGACGCTCTTGCATGGCATGTCTCGTAGATGGCTGCTGAAGAAATGACCATCGACTTTTCACTATTGACCCAACTTTTTCTGCCACATCCGCTACATTACCTTTTGCATCCTTCGCAACCTCACCAACAAATGTTCCCGCGGATTGCCCAGCTTCTTTAAGCTTCACACCTGAACCGGCAACTTAAGTATATTCACCGTAAAGGTAAAGAAGAAATAAGGATATTTACAAAATACAGAGAATCTATAGGTTAATTTTTACCTGAAGTCGAAAAAAAATCGCTAGCCTTCTCCTGCCACTGAGGTGAGATGGCTGAAGGCATTGAAGTGACACTAAAAGCCAATATTGGCAACGGAAATTAATTAACTTCCCTGTTCCAAAATGGATATGTAAAGGTCAGATTAAGGATGATTAGTTATCACTAAACCAATAAATTCCATCCAATGTACTAAAGACACTCTAATATTAACTATAGATACTAATATTAATAGTTCAGCATTTCCTATAACTATTTATTTGGTCTTAACTATTTCACTTAGGTTTCTTTGGAGCTCGGTAAGTGTGTGGGTAAAGAAAAGAAAAAATTCACTTTCTAAGAAGACTCATGTTTGTTTGTAACTAATATTGACCGTAAATACTATATTAATAGTTCAATATTTACTATATCTGTTTATTTGGTAATTATTGGGGTGGAAGTAAAGAGTTGAAAGCCTAACTCTTAAAGTCGAATTAATGTAACTATTTCACTTAGCTTTCTTAGGAGCTCAGAAAGTGCGTGGATAAAGAAAAGAAAGACAGAAACTAAGGAGAGAGTGAAAAAAATTATAATAGCAATCTAACAAACTTTCTATCATTATGTTTGGTCTTACATTTTTTAAGAGTGATATAGTTGAGCTTGTATCAATTATGAATGAAATTCTACTATTTGACTTATTTTTTTAATTCTGTTTTCATTACCTTTCCTCTTTCCAAATCCCAAACCAATCCTTGGTAATTGAAATCAATAATCTTTTAACTAAACAAAATGAGTATGAGTCAATTTTATCTATTTATTCCTTGTTTCCTATTTAAAGCAATCAACAGAAAGTTATCTATTCCTTCATTATATTTCCTATTTAAAGCAATCAACAAAAAGTGAACACCCAAACATGCAAACATGAGTGTTCAAAGAGCAATCATAGTAATAATCAAACAATTCCATGAATAAATAACTGAAAACGAAAAAGGCCAATATTTTAAACCGGAAAATGACAAAAATGAAGAAATTTTTTTTCTAAAAGAACGTGTATACTTTTTACTTTATGATAGATTCGTTTCTTGGAGGATCGAATCAACATCAAACAAAGATTTAATTTCCAAGTTTTTGAATTCTTTAGTGTATATATATACTCGGCAACCAAACAAAAGGGTCATCCAAAACCTAATACGTACAGAAGAGCTTGAAAAGATTGATTGTCTGGAAACCCTAAATTGGCTATACAGAAGAGAGAAAGGGTTTACCTTTGTTTCGAAGAGTTGAAATTTGAAACAGAGAGAGCTGTTAGTTTAATCGTCCGAGGAGAGAGAAATTATAAAGGGCATTGACTGACTGCGGGAGCTGGGTGCAGGTACTTGTCAGTGGTCGCGCAGTCAGGTTAGACCTCCTCTCCTCTTACCTCTACTGTCTCTACATCTGTAGCTTTCAAACGAATATAACGGTTATGCGGGTCTTTCGCGTTTCAAATGTTCCCCCCTTGGTGTTGGAGAAAAAGAAAAATCAAATTATACCAAATCAATTTTAAATATTATCCATAAGAAAATTCATCCAAATTACAATCAACTCGTCAAACGTTAGTTAAGGATTTGTTTGTTTTCTTTAATTTTCGGTTATATTTTTTTATCCCAAAAAAACATGTTCCTTTTTCAAATATTTGAGCCCAAAACTCAAAATAAATACTCTCTCCGTCCTATATTTATAGGCTGATTTTTTATTTTGAGATGTCTCAATATATAAGCTACTTACTATTTATAAAATTTAGTTGGTTCATTATTTTACTTTTATGCCCTTATAATAAATATTCAATCATTACTCTTTTTTTGAAAAAATAACTTTCAATGTTATTATTTTTATCACTACATTTAATGTTGTTGTATTCTCAATAAAAGAATTTAACTTTTTAGGTTTTACTAGTTTAACATATTTTGTGTATAAAAGGCAATTGTACCAGCAATCAATGAAGTTAAGAGTTTCAATGTGATAAGTAAGGAGTAATTAATTTATTCATTAATTCTATATTAAGGGGTATATGTGAAAAAAATTTGTTAAAAATTAAGTTAAACTGATTTTCTTAAACTATATGCCAAAAAAAATCAGCCTATAACTATGGGACGGAGGGAGTAAATTATGTCAATCAAATTTGTTTATGTTTTGTTATTTAAAAATAAAACGGCAAAAAACACTTTTTCACCACTGTGGTTGTAGTGTTTTAAGCAATTAGTCATTGTGTTTTTAAAATATTCAATTAGCCCACTGTATTTTTTAAAAATGTTCAATCAGCCCATTCCGTCCAATTTCTTGGACGGACGTTAAAAAATTACACACGTGACATTAAAAAAAAATAAAAAATTATTATTTCCTACGTGGCAACCTAGTCAGCCAAATTCTTAATACTATTGAGCCACTGCACTTAAAAAAAATGCAATTGGCCCACTGTGGTTTTAAATTTTTTTTTATATTTTATTTTCTTTCTTTTTCTTTACCTAAATATTTATAATATGTATAATATTAATAAAAATTAATATTATAATATTTATAATATGTATGTTTTATTTTTAAAATAAAAATAAATATACTTTTATGTTTTCAAATACTTATAAAATTTTTAAAAATAAAAATATTTTTATGTTTTATTTTCTTTCTTTTCTTTATCTAAATATTTATAATATGTATAATATTAATAAAAATTAATATTATAATATTTATAATATGTATGTTTTATTTTAAAAATAAAAATAAAAATACTTTTATGTTTTTAAATACTTATAAAATTTTTAAAATAAAAATATTTTTATGTTTTATACGATCAATACCTCATTAATTTTTTTTTTTCTTTTATCTCTTTCCTTTCTTTTAATTATTTTAATTCTAAATAATACAAATAATCAAAATATTCAAATTTTTTTAATTATTTAAAACAAAATATTCAAAATTTTTAATGAATTTTTTTATAATTTTTTTTCTCAAATAAAAAAAAAATAAAATAATAAAATCATTATATGGTAAAAAAAATAATTAAAATCATTTTTCTTTTCCTTTCTTTTAATAATTATTTTTATTTTAAAAATTAATTCTAAATAATACAAACAATATATCAAAATGTTTGTATCATCTATTACAACATTATATTAATTTCAACAAAAATAAAAATAAAAATAAAAAAATCATTAATTATGTGACAAAAAAATAATTAAAATAATAAAATTAAAATAAATATTTTACTTCATTTTCTATAACAAAACTCATAGCAGCAGTAGCCATTGAAACCGTCCAAAGACAACACCATAACGTGATTCATTTTCTAATCCTGAACACAAAATATTTCAAAAGCTCCAGTGGAAGCTTCCACCACAACGTGATTCTCTTCTCTCCTACACCGCCTAATGCCATTGCTCCAAGCACAACATCGCCATCCTCAGACTGCTTATCTCCTGATTCCATAGGTTGATCGGCATCTTCCTTTTTGCCGGAAACCGCCACCCCATATAGGAAATTGGCCTTTTCCTCAACACCCATCTCAAAATTCTCCACAAACGCCTCGATTCCACTGGAATCATTCCACAATTTGCGACCTCTGAGTTGCGGCGATTTCGTCGGAGTTGAGAAAGCGTTGGCGACCAGATCTGGTTGATTTTTGACTTTCTTTTCTGAAATTAATAACATGTTGTAAATATAATTTTTTTGATATATTATTTGTATTATTTAGAATTAAAATAAGAGAGTTATGACATTTGACCATTTTAGAATGTGCACGGGTCGGATTGACCCGACTGAGGAAGAAGGTGAGCCACATCAACATTTACATGTCATTTCTTTTATTTTTATTTTATTTTTGAACTGTCACATGTGTAATTATTTAACGTCCGTCCAATTCTTGGACGGAATGGGCTGATTGAACATTTTTAAAAAGTACAGTGAGCTAATTGAATATTTTAAAAGCACAATGGCTAATTGCTTAAAACACTACAACCATAGTGGTGTAAAAGTGCTTTTTGCCAAAATAAAACATATTAATTACTTTATCTTCATAAAAACTAAAAAGGAAAAAACAAACAAAATGTCTTTAAATGAATTAAGTTGTTTTAATATTGAGAGAATGAAATCATAATGATTAGTGCCATGAAAATAATAATAGCAATTTTGTACTTGACCATTCATGGATTAACTGAAATCATGCATAAACCATATATATATATATATATATATATATATATATATATATATAATATCATATATTTTCCCAAGAGATTTGGATCATGTACTGCTATTACCATAAAACTCAGCTCCGGACATTACAGAGTGGGCTGTATAAGATATATCGCTGAACTCATTCAGTAAATTTTTTATATCCCTGATTTAGACTCTTCTTCATCAACAACAAATTTCTTCCAGAACCAATGCTCCCTCCATATTCTATCCATCTGTTCAATCGGCAAATTTTTAGTCTCCGGCAGTAACATGTACACAAACAAGGTCATCACAGCCACCCATCCTCCGAAAAAGAAAAAAATCCCAGACTTCAAGTGGCAAAGCATGGTTAGAAAAGTTTGAGCAACAAGGAAAGTGAAGAGAAATCCCACTGCCACAGTTATACTTTGTCCGGCTGATCGGATCTCCAGTGGGAAAATTTCACTTGGAACCAACCATCCCAACGGACCCCATGACAAGCCGAAACCAGCAACATAAATGCAAATCAAGATTAAGACCAGAAAACCATACCCTTTGCTCATCCCACCTTGGTCCCCTAACTCAGCTGCCATTATTCCTCCAACCAGCATTTGCGAAATAAACATTTGAATTCCGCCTATTATAAATATAACTCTTCGACCAAGTTTATCTACTATCAACAATGAAACAAATGTCATACAAGTACCAACACCCCCAACAACTACAGCAGACATGAGTGACGCACTTTCACCTAAACCAATTGTTCGAAAAAGTACCGGTGCATAGAAGGATATTACATTGATTCCTGTCACCTGTTGAAAGAATGGAATGGCGATTGACATGACAAGTTGAGGCCTGTACTTTCTTTGTAATACTTTCTTGAATGGGGTTTTTATGGTTTTGGAAATGTCACTTGCTTTGACTATATCATTAAACTCTGTTTGGACATCATCAGTGCCTCGAACCTTTTGCAGCATACGTTTAGCCTTTTCCTGGTTATTGTTGTGTTGAAGTAAGCTGTTAGGTGTTTCTGGGAGGAAAATTGCACCTAGAGTCAGAATTGAAGCCGGAACTGCAGCCATGGCCAGGGAGATTCGCCAACCCCAACCAGCTTTAATTTTTTGGGTACCATAGTTTATAAGGTTAGCTAATAAAACACCAATGCCAACACAAAATTGGAAGCCAATGTTCATTGCTCCTCTGGATTGGGGTGGTGCCATTTCTGAGAGATATAGTGGTACTGACTGTGGACAGAAAGAGACTAGTTAAAAAATTAACAAACATGTAAATGAATCTAGTTTGTGGATAAAAGGAAATAGTTTATGTTTTCCTCATTCCTTTCAAATTTTGTATGTTTAAAAAGTGACAGGAAAGACTAGTATGGGTACTTGGTTAGCAAAGCCAACTCCAACTCCAAGCAAAACTCGACCTATTATTAGCATGTAGATATTATAAGCTGCGCCTCCGAGGGCAGCACCGCATAAGAAAGCAGCTCCACCGATGAGGATTGATGGCTTGCGGCCAAAGGCCTTGGTCATGGGTGAAGCAAAGAAGGAAGCAATGAGACCAGCAACATAGAGTGAGGATGTGAATGAGGTCAACAGTTGGCTGTCAAATTTGCAGTAGTTGCTAATCTTGGTGTCCACCTTCATCTTTTTGTACACCTCTGGGAAGAATTTCTTAAGAAATGACTCCATAGAGGTAACCCCACCTACAAGTTCAATTACCATTAGTACTAACAATAAATTTGAACTCTCACTGAGCTGATCATACCACTCGTTTTCATTTTTTTCATTTTCCCTTCCAGAACGAGAGAGAGAGAGAGAGTTTTAGCTGGGGAAAAAAATCCCTGTCGGTAAAAGTTCATTACGATTCTATCAATTTCAGTTCGACTTTTTCCTCTAATAAAATTGCCTTTGCAATGTATCCTTAAATACAACATCACACATATATATTTATATGCAGTTACAGACATGCACATACCTGCACATCAAGAATGAGATTTAAAATGATCTCCAAACAAATCCTCTCATATAGCAACAAAGAAGCAAAATGAAGTGGACTGATAATTCTTACAAGTAAATAACGCGAAAATACAAAAACAATGAATGAAAAACAATATTTTGATGAATTTTAAAATTTGCAAACCATTTAACGTATCTTCTTGCAGTCAGTTAAAGGGCCATTTCTCATCAATACAATGAATAGATTGGACACCACGATTTTATATATAGCTAAAAACAAAATGAAGGATTAATAACTGTATTGGCTGAGAAATTATAGACCTGAGATTCCAATGTCATAGCCAAAGATAATTCCTCCAGTTGCAGCAACCATGCAAGATAACAAAACAAACAGTGTCATCCTGCTGTTATAATATTGGCCATCTGCAGCGCTTGTTACTCCCATCCCGGCTGCCATCGTTAATTCCAAGCCCCCAAACTCAGATACAAACACAATCTAGCTACACAAACAGAGGAGAGGGAGAGAGATAGAAAGAGCAAATTAGTATAATGATTATGAAAGTTGAGAAAACTAGCTAGCAGTCCAACTTGACTGCTAGATATTGGCATCAGCATGGTCCAGCTTGACATGTACATTAAATATGACAACTTAAATGGTCATTGGTCAATAGCTACTATTTATTTTACATGCAACCTATGGTCATATTTTTGTTACTATAAAAACTGAGTTTATTGGACACTATATATATATAAAGATTTAGATGAATCCTTATGATTGTTTATAGCAGTAACTCGCAACAGATAATAACTTCAAGTTCATTAATGATATTTCTATCAAAGTTTTTTCTAAAAAAGGGTTAATAATTTGGTATTTCACCTAAACTCATATCATAATTATAAATATAAATGGTTTGATGAATGTCTTGATTACAAGTTTATATGCACCCACATAAGAATTATCAATGAGTGTGTCCCACTATATAAATTTTATTTTGTTATATATATATATATATATATATATATATATATATATATATGATAACTATCAATATTCCTTCATCCAATTTGACATTCTTAATTCATGTGAAATTAAACTTAAGCGAGATGGAGGGGGTGTAATATCATTTTTGAATTGTAAACAAACAGTAAGAAATTACTAAAAGAAAAGTGAAAATTACCATCTAAATGAGATGAAATGTTTAATTGGCCAAGTACAACCCTTAACAAAAGTCAATAAAAAATAAAAATGTTTATTCAAGTCAGTTATGTAAAATTACTGATAGGAAGTAAGTAATTTAATTGACAATCTAGAAGTAGATTTTGAATGAATATTGGGATTAAGTTATGAACCTTCACCGACAACAGAACAGTGATTTGGTGCAACTCTACAATACCTGAAATATGGAAGGCATTTTTGCAAGAGACTCGGTGCAGCTACAAAGTGGTCCAATAGGACCCAACAATAAGCAAGCATTAATTGTTTAAGGAATTCAGAATATGACGGTTTTAGGTGAATGCATTGAGAGAGAATCCACTCTCACGCTCTTAACTAACAAATTTCTTCCAAAACCAATGCTCTGACCATATTCTATCCATCTGTTCAATTGGCATATTTTTAGTCTCTGGCAGCAACATGTAAACAAACATAGTCATCACAGACACCCATCCTCCGAAAAAGAAGAAAATCCCAGACTTGAATTGGCAAAGCATGGCTAGAAAAGTTTGAGCAATGAGGAAAGTGAAGAGAAATCCCACTGCTACTGTAATACTTTGTCCAGCTGATCGTATCGCCAGTGGGTAAATTTCACTTAGAACCAACCATCCCAATGGACCCCATGACATCCCAAAACCAGCAACATAAATGCAAATCAAGATTAAAACCAAAAGACTATACCCTTTGTTCAACCCACCATGGTCCCCTAACTTAGCTGCCATTATTCCTCCAACCAACATTTGTGAAATAAACATTTGAATTCCACCAATTATAAACATAATTCTTCGACCAAGATTATCTACCGTCAACAATGTAATAAATGTCATACTAGTGCCAACAACTCCAGTCACTACTGCGGACATGAGTGATGCACTTTCCCCTAAACCAATTGTTCGGAAGAGTAGTGGAGCGTAGAAGGCAATTACATTGATTCCTGTAACCTGTTGAAAGAAAGGAATCGTTATCGACATGACGAATTGAGGCCTATATCTTCTTTGTATGATTTTCTTGAATGGGTTTTTGATGGTTTTGGATATGTCACTTGCTTTGACTATATCGTCAAATTCTGCTTGCACATCATCAGTGCCTCGTACCTTTTGCAGAATTCGTTTAGCCTTTTCTTGACTGTTGTTATGTTGGATCAAGCTGCTGGGTGTTTCTGCGAGGAAAATTGCCCCTAGAGTTAAAATTGAAGCCGGAACAGCAGCCAAGGCTAAGGAGATTCGCCATCCCCAACCACCTTTAATCTTTTGGGTGCCATAGTTTAAAAGGTTAGCTGATAAAACACCAATACTAACACAAAAGTGGAAGCAAATGGTCATTGCACCTCTGGATCTTGGTGGTGCCATTTCTGAAATATATAACGGTACTGACTGCAAACAATAAGATATATCATATATAGTAGTGAAGTATTAGCGCATTGAATGAAAATATAGCCTGTTTGATATTTTAAGGCAAAATTATATATTTCTATCTCAACATGAGTCTACTTTTAAAACTATTGCACCAAATCTTATCAAGTTATCATATTTAAACTAAACTGTGATCTTTGTCAGTGTTTATGCAAATTTCATATTGGCTAAGAATATTACTTTTGAAAGTAAAATTTCATTTTGGGACTGATGGGGTACGCAAATTCCTATATAGTTAGGTTGAGTATTTGGTTCTCTTAACCCAAGCAACCCACCTAGACATGTGTAGGTGGTTCTCTTAAGTATACTAAGCTAATTAATTACTGAACTAAATCTCTAAAGATACACCTCATGAAGAAAACTTGAACTCTAAGACATTTGCCATAAAAATGAGCAAATTCTATACAAAAATAAAGAGTATCCGACCAGGTTTGCGAACCCAACTCCAACTCCAAGCAAAACGCGACCAAATATTAGCATGTAAACATATAAGCTGCACCTCCGAGGGCAGCACCACTGAGAAACGCAGCTCCCCCAATAAGGATTGATGGCTTTCGCCCAAAGTCCTTGGTGATTGGTGAAGCTAAGAAGGAAGCAATGAGGCCAGCTAGATAGAGTGAGGAGGTGAAGGAGATCAATAGTTGGCTGTCAAATTTGCAGTAATTGCTAATCTTGGTGTCTTCCTTCATCTTATTATACACCTCTGGGAAGAATTTCTTGAGAAATGGTTCCATAGATGTTACTCCACCTTCACATGCAATCTCATTAGTAATCAAAACCTTTTTTATTTGTTTACTGACCTGATATATTTCTTGTTTTCAGGAAAATACCTGGGCAGTGAATGATTTCACTCTGATTTTATCAATTAAAACTAATAAGTTGCAACTTTTGTTTTCAAGGGGAAATTAAAATTTTATTAAACATTAGGTAAAGGGGCATACCCCATATAAAGAGCATAGTACAACCAAAAATAAATAGAATATTTAAGGAAAGCTTGTTATCTTAAAACATATCATCAGTGAAGCCCCAATGTTGGCGGCTAATTCTCGAAACTTCTGAGAACCCCTCTCCACCAATAAATTTTAGCCTGGAAATAAGTTCTAAACCATCATAACCAAGGGTCAGGTTTTCTCTTGGTTTTTAAATATTATCGTGTCTTTACAATCATAGACAAGATTCTCTTGGTTTCTGAATGTTCTGGGACTTGCATTTTTCTTCTTATGAAGAAACAGAGTTGCATTGATATGTATCCTCAGATTACAATTTCAAATTTATATAGTATTGTAGACGTATACACACAAGAAAGAGAGAAGGCTTAGCCATATAAAGAAAGATAAGACTATATTTGAATAAGTTCTACTCATGTATAGCTGTTAGGAAAATAAACATGCAACTGCAAAACCTCAAATAATATAATATATGCACCATCTTTTAAAATAAATCACATGAAAATTTTAAAAAATGAAACGCATCCTTCAATGAACTTTAAAACTTATGACCAGTCGTTGATCCTTTTGTAGTTACTTACAAAGCGAGTTATTATTTTATCAATAGATTGGTTATCCTTCTATAGGAGAAAAGTAGGATGAAGAAATGTAGTGGGATTGTGGAGGAAACCTGAAATTCCGAGATCATAGCCAAAGATAATTCCTCCTGTGGCAGCAACCAAGCAAGATAACACAACAAACCGTGTCATTCTGCCATTATATTGTCCATCTGCACTTGATAGTCCCAACCCAACTGCCATTGCTTCTCTCCAAACACCATAGACATACAAAGACAAATATTTGTAGATGAGATGATTATGGGAGAGAGAGCTGTTAGCATTAACTTGACTGCTAGAGATCAGCATCAGTATGGTCCAGCTTAAATTTGACAGGTACATCCACCAAAATTGCTTTATGGAGTACATAAGCAAGTGGCCTGTGGGGTTGAATGATCAAGGTTAGGTCAGTAGGATTCAGTCTTCAATGAGAAGGATGTGATAGATTTAACAGAATACATGATAAATTTGTTTAATGTAAATATATGGTAAGAGTTTGCCTTAAAAAAGAGAGAAATTGTTCAAATATAAATTTAAAGTAATGTACAGAAATGGCTTTATTTCCTTTTCCTGTAACACCCCCATCTACCTGTACAGTTGACTTAAATGTTTTTTTCAATAAATAAACAACTGCAATCAATATATACTCGCATCAATTGTTTTATAAATCTAAAAAGGGGAATTTTTGAGTATTTCTGGATTGTACAGGTAACTGAAATCATTCATAAACTAAATAGCACGAAGATAGTAAAATTTTTATACAGTCTCAATGTCTTGTGCTCAATCCATCATACTCACTTCATTGTCTCCTCCCACGATTTTCTTTTAAAACCAGTGCCCCTTCCAGACCCTATCCATTTGTTCAATCGGCACATTTTTGGTTTCTGGCAATAAAAAGTACACAAATCCTGTCATCACAACCACACACACTCCAAAAAAGAAGAAAATCACAGCTGGCAGAGCATGACTAGAAAAGTTTGAGCAACAATGAAAGTGAAGAAAAATCTCACTGTAATACCCTGCCCGGCTGAACGTATCTCTAACAAAAATATTTCGGTTGGAACTAACCATCCCAGTGGACCCCATGACCAATTAAACCCAGCAACATAAATGCAGATCAAGATCAGAACTACAACCGAATACCCTTTGCTCAAACCCTCTTGATCCCCTAGCTTAGCGGCCATCACGCCTCCAACCATTATTTGTGAGACGAACATTATAAACCCACCAGAAATAAACAGAAACCGCCGCCCAAGTTTATCCACTGCCAACATTGGTATTGTAACTGTTAACGCCAAGTTTAAGCGGCCAATACGTCACGAGAATCCACGCGTTAGAGCATAGCATAATAACGGATCACACGGAAGCCAAATTTAAACGCCATCCAATCACGAAATCCACGCCGCTAGAACTCGCATAATAACAGATCACACGAAGTTTGACGGCTTGGCCGCCGGATAAACTTCGGTGTGAGAATAAATCTGGTAGTTCACAAGGTTTAACAATGGAGGCTAAGTGTTTAATGCTCAAAAATAGGTATTACCTGTTAATTGTAACCTTGGCCTTGTATTTATAGTACTCTCACCACCCTACAATCCTTCTCCGAGTCGGATTAAGACTCCTAAATATGGTAAGTTACCAATATTTGGGTCCAACACAATCTCCTTGAAAGATAGAAGTAGGGTCCAACTCCAACACTACCTCTGGAGTTACCTTATTCAAATACGGCTAGGACTTTAGACTCTGCCGCAGATGCCCCCACCGTGACAGCCCAATCCAACTGAAGCTTATTCTTCGGGTTGGGACTTGACCCGGAGGACTCGAGGTCTGACCGAACGCCTACCCCCTGGACTGAGGTACTGCACCAAAGGACATGAATGCCGACTCCCGAACACCATCACCTCACCCATGGGCTTCGGCCCGATGGGCTCACAAACCCTTTCCAATGTCAGGCTTTCGGCCCACGTGAAGGTCGGTAAAACACTCTCGAACATTGCCCCCCAGTCTCTAATTGTAAGGTACTTATAATTGGAGACTTGGAAGGTCAGGTATTCGAAAGGTCACGACAGCTAATGATGAGTTGCCTAGGGAATCCAAACGGTCTATCCTCGTTTCTCGAAACGTTGCACGCCCTTCCAAGCTGGGTCCCACCCTGAGCATTTAATAGCCATCGTTGGGTCTCGTGCCACCAAGCCTATAAAAACCCCCCTCCATCAATCGCTGTCATTTTTCCAGACTCCTTAATCTCAAAATTTTCTGCTAAAATTTTCCGGCGAGGCGATTTCCGGCAAGCTCATATCTTCTCCAATACTTCACTGATTTTGTCTACTCTGCCCACTTTTAAACTTCGTTTTTGTCCGTTTTCTTCCCAAAACCTCACATTTGTGTCTCATTCTCTTCAATTTCAACACCAAATGGCTGATTCCAGCACTCCTCCGGCTGCTGAGCCAGTTCCTCCCTCTGTCACCACCGGCGATCTAATCCCGGTTGATTTGTCGGTGGCTCACCGACATCGCCACCCCTGGGACTTCTACTTTGATTAGTCTTTGAGGCCAAAATCCAAATGCCTACCACTCCGAGACGGACTTTTCTATATCAACACCATATCAACCATTTCTCCTCCTAAATTTACGATATCTCAACCTCTTGACATTCTCAAAGAGTATAAGCTTCGGGTGCCCACCTCCAGCGAAAGAATGTTCTGGAGACCCGATAGCGAATGGATGGCCGTTCCTCTGTACGTTCTGAAGTATGGGGTTCGATTCCCTTTGCATGAATTCATCTCTTCTTTCCTATGCTTTGTAGGCATCGGGTTCGCACAACTCGTGCCGAACTCGAATATTCACCTTGTATCTTTCATAGCCCTATGCCAGGAGGTGGGGATCACTCCGGGCCTTGATTTTTTCTTCACTTTATTCACCGTCGACGGGTCGAAAGAACCCGACCTTCGGCAGTTGAACAAACGACCCACTCGATTGGTCGCCGTCAAGACCCCTTCGAGCAACAAGGGGTGGCACGACAAGTGGTTCTTCGTCAAGGGCCTCGACCTCCAGCTCCTTCTTCATTGGGCCCAGCCCGAGGATCATATAGCCAAAGTATCCAAATTCCCGAAGGACCGAGCTGATGCCTTCAAAGAATTCTACAAAAGGTGGAGCCGGACTTCATGGAATTTGGGGGTCTTGTCCAACGAGACCTGACTATACAAACACGGGCGTAAGTATCTCCCCTCTTGACTTCCCTTTTTTTCCTTCTGATATTTTATGCCTTAACCCATTCTCTTACATGCGAAGAACAATTTTCAAGCCCGGAGGCCGGCGAGTCTGAACCCCCTACCAATTCCAGTAGGATCAATTTGTTTCCCATTATCGATGACGGGACGAAGGGAGACCATCCCGATTCTTTGAACTCCATTGGGTTCTGCAACGGGTCCTGTCATCCCGAATGCTCTCATTGCTGAACCCTCCGGCAAGTCGATTTTGAAGATGGGTCGGGCTGAGAAGATGGCCATGTTGAAGAAGACAAAGAAACCTTCTGTCAAGCCTTCCACCACAGTCCCCCACAAGGTCCCTTCTTCAGTCGCGCCGAAGCCAACTCCTCCACCCGCTCCTCAAGCCGAAGTGATCGAGGATTCGGAGGACACCGAAGAGGCTCCTCTCGAACCTCGATCCAAAAAACCCCGACTAATCAAGTATTATGAACAATAAGTTGTTGTTGCCGATCCCGTCACCACCGCCACTCCCACCTCCGGACCGAGTTCTTCCCATGGATTGTCAACCACCTATTGGCCGAAAAGTCCTTGGGAAGTGTTCCCCTTCACCCTCTTCATTACTTCAAACTATCGGGTGATGACGAGCGGTTCAAGGGTTTCTCTTCTGAAGAGTACCTAGTCGCCTACGTCCGCGCCCAGTGCCAGGTAACTCTAAGTTTTAATTTGCTTATTGTTATAAACTTGTACTTTTACTTGAGTCTTTGATGTATGTGTTTCTTTGCGGACCAACGCTTATATTTCATTGAGCCATCCTCTCTCTTGCCCGAACCACGAAAAAAGAAGTTCAACTGAGGACGGATGTACAGCTGCTCGAAGCTAAGGTTGGTGGTCTGCGTTCAAACCTGAAGAAGGAGCGGGATCTCCAAGCTGAGACCCGAATCCTGACGGCACGAGCTAATCGTCGTGCTGAGGAGCTCGAGAAGAAATATGCATTACTTCTGGAGGAGAGGGATCACCTGTCCGGGGAAGTCAAGGATCGGGAAAAGGCTGTCGACGCCCTGCAGGAGAAATTTTTAAAAATGATGGCCAAAATGATGCATGTTATGCGGGAAAACACCAGCTTAACCGCTGAAGTCAACTCCTTTCCTGAGAAGTTCGCCGAGGCCTAGCAGCAGGTGATTGCCGAGTATGAAGAACCTGATGCCTTGTATGATAAGGTCATGACCCAATTTGGTGAAGGGTATGAAGCTTATCGGGAAAAGGCTCGGGCGAAACAGATAGCTGATGGGCTCGACACCTCCCTCCTCGACTCGTCGGATGACGAATCCGAAGCCGACGATGACCCTCCTCCCGAATAGCCTTTTCAAGACTCTGTAAAATTTTTGTACTTCTTCTATTTTACTTTTATTTGTACTTCGCCCGAATCGTAAGCGATCGGGTTTTATAAAAATTTCAAAGTATAAATAGAGTATCTTTGTTCATAAATTTTTGTAATCAGTTGTACTTGTGACTTATCTCTATCAGTGGTGTCTTTTCGAACCTTTTGATCGGATAGTAGTCGAAGCTTGTCTGATAATCTCGATCAGTTACACCCGCAACTGTACCGATCAATTATGTCATTTTTCGACTTTTTGATCGGTTTAAGACCGATGTTTATCTGATCGGACACTGAAAACCGCATGAATATAGATGAAGTTAAACATCTTTAAAGAAAACTTTCATTTATTTCATTTAAGATTGAAACGGTTACAAGGATAAAGACAAGAATGACACAACTATTACTGGTAAAATTTTCTAAGTCTTCCAGCATGCTATGTGTTCTTTACTTCCGAACCATCTATCGCTCGAAGCCGGTATGTACCTGGCTTCAGCACCTCTACCACCTCATATGGTCCCTCCCAGTTAGGCATCAGCTTGTCAGTGTTCTGGGGGGTTGATGCCTCCGACTCCCGGAGGACCAAATCACCTACCGCAAATCTCTTCGGCTTCACCTTTTGGTTGTAGTGGCGGCCCGTTCTCTGCTGATAAATAGCCAACCTCAACATAGCAGAGTCCCAAACCTCTTCTAGCAGATCCAAATTTGTTTTCAGACCGTCGTCATTGTATAGCTCTTTGTACTGACTGACTCGAAGAGTGGGGGATCCGATCTCAACTGGTATGAGTGCATTAGTCCCGTATGCCAGTCTGAACGGAGAATCCCCAGTTGTTGTTCTCGGAGTAGTCCGATATGCCCACAAAATACTTAGTAGCTCTTCGGGCGACCGACCCTTTAATTCATCCAACCTTCGTTTTATCCCGTTGAGCAGGGTTCGGTTGGTCACTTCCACTTAACCATTCGATTGAGGATGAGTGACCGAGGTCTTGCGATGCTGAATTCCCAACTCCTTCAGAAAGCCCTCGAACTTTGACCCCATAAATTGTTTGCCATTATCAGAGACCACTGCCATCGGAATACCGAAACGATAAACGATTCCTTCTTTGAAAAATTTCAAGCATTCTTGTTTAGTGATCTTCTGCGTTGGTTTGGCTTTGACCCATTTAAATCCATATAATTCGATAGCCACGATCACAAAACTAACTTGTCCTTGGCCTTGGTAGAGGCCCTAGGATGTCGATTCCCCATACAAAGAAAGGGAATTGGGGATAAGGCCAGAATCTGACTCTTCGGGAGGTTGATGTGGGATTATCTTTGTTCGGTGACACTTGGGACACCTTCCGATGAATTCCTTGGCCTCGGTGTAGATAATGGCCGATAATATCCTCGCCTCAAAATCTTGTCGCCGGTGACTTGGCCCCATGTGATCCCCACAAACCCTCCATGTACTTCCCTAAGTGTATAGTCTGCTTCCGAGGGAGTTAAGCATTTGAGTAGGGAAGAACTGAAGGCCCTTCGGTATAGATCCCCATCAATGAGGACGAAGTTTGAGCTTCGGTGTTTGATTTGTCTTGCTAGAATTCGGTCTGAGGGGAGAATCCCATCTGCCAAGTAAGAGATATAAGGCGTGAGCCAACAGTCAATTCGGTCCAAGGCTAATACATTTGTCTTCGATACACTTGGTCGTTCTAAGACCTCCAGATAGACCGACCCGTTGAAGGCGCTTGCTTCGGTGGTTGCCAACCTGGCTAGGGCATCTCTTCTCAGTATTATCGACCCATCAACTCCCCGACAAGCAATGCGTCTCACGAAGTATGTGAGCTCATCTTTCACTGTGGCCAGATATTTTGACATTCTTACTCCCCGAGCCTCATATTCCCCTGATAGGTGCTTGACCACCAGCTGCGAATCACTGTAGATGACTAACCTCTGTACTTCCAGGCTTCGGGCCAATCGGAGCCCAACTAGTATAGCCTCGTATTTTGCTTCGTTGTTTGTGGCCTTGAACTGAAACCGAATTGCCTGCTGGACTTTGAACCCTTCGAGACTTGTCAAAATGACCCCTGCTCCGCTGAAGTCCAAAGTCGACGATCCATCCACATATAGAGTCCATGATGTGACGCCCCCAAAATAGGTATACATCACCCATCTTGAGTCGCCAAATACATGGTACAAAATACAAATATAAACTTAATTATACAACCGTCGTGTAATATACAACAATACATAAACTGAGAGTTTTAATAGGAATATTGTCATCTAGACAATATTTACACTCAAATGAGTCCTCATTACATTTATTGTCACACTATTTAACAGAATAGTGAGGACTACTAATGCTATCTTCTGGACCGTCACTCCTTTCCCCGACTAAGTCCAGGTATATTCTCATTTCTGAAGAAGAGAATGAAAGAAAGAAAGGTGAGCTCAACTAGCCCAATGAAGAAATATTATGACAAAGATAATGTAGAATAAATTATCAATAGTCTTGATAATGTTAAAGCGATAAAATACAATAGACATCAAGTTTAAACTGCAATGTGGAATAAGCCATTAGAAGAGTCAAGTAGAGAATAAAACCTATTATCTTCTATGATTTAAAAATGTTTTCATCAACTTTTATCATTTGAGACTCGAATAAATAAATAAACCACATCTTAATCATCCTGTCACTACAGAACCAGGATATTCATTAAATCATCAATGGTCGTGACTATACCGAATAATCCACGGGTCATAATCATACAAAAATCGTCCATCGATGCATTCACAATGCTCTGAGGACTTTTACCATATCATTTATAACATTACAGTCATGATTATCTTAATGATCCTTTGTCATAATCATACTAAGTCCATCTATGCACGTAAGCCAAAGATGACTTTCATTACAATATAAGCATGATGATGATGACAATGACATAATAATTCAATAAAAGAAGTTCAAGAATTAATTTATCCAAGAACTAATAACGTCCAAATTGTCAACATGATACTTCTTTGCGAGTAAAATTTAAGAATGCTCGAGAAGAATATTTCCATGAAAAGATCTTTGGATGAAGCGCAAATATCAAGGATATTCCACTAATTTCATGGAGTATAGAAGTCAAAACTTTAACCAACCGAGTATAATAAAGAATATATGAAGCTGCAATGGATTTTCACCGCCAGTGCAGTAATCCACATATACGAGATCATTTCCACAATTTAATAAGGAATGAATACAAAGGATCATTCACCACGTGTGGTAATCCACATGTATGCAGTTATTCAACAGAATAATAAAGAATGGAATAACGAAGGATTCACCATGCATGCGATAGAGACCGCATGACGAGGTTATTCCCAATGAGAATAATAAATAATGGAACTAGGTCCCGCGTAAAACGCATGATGAGATAGGATATTTCACGAGAATAATAAATGCGAATAATAAATAATGGAACCAGGTCCGGCGTAAACGCACAGACAGGATATTTCGACAGAATAATAAATGCGGAATAATAAATAATGGAACCAGGTCCGGCGTAAAAGCACAGACAGGATATTTCGACAGAATAATAAATGCTGAATAATAAATAATGGAACCAGGTCCGGCGTAAAACGCACAGACAGGATATTCCGACAGAATAATAAAGAATGGAATGATAGAAGAATTTCACCATGTATGCGGTACTTCGCATAAATAAGTTATTCCAACATAATAATAAAGAATTGAATAACAGAAGAATTTCACCATATATGCGGTACTTCGCATTAACAGGTTATTTCAACATAATAATGAAGAATGGAATAACAACTCTTACGAGTATTGAAAGAAAGTAATTCTCTTCACGAATACGAAAAAATAATACCCTTTACCTTATAATGAAGTTTGATCTTTGGAATAGAAATGTAGCGGAGACTTCTAACTTCTTTCTCTATATAATTTCTCTATATAATAATGGCTCTAAAGCTTTAGTGAATTGGTGAGAAATGAAGGAAGAATGAACTTATTTATAGGACAATATAGTTTCGATAATTGCACGTTTTGGGACTCGAAATATTACGATCTGATACCTCCAATTTTCTTTTATTTTTAATTCACCATCCAAGTATTATCAAACTTGCACTAACTCCCCTAATAGTAAATCATGTGAATCAATAGTAAAATCATGTGACTCAATAGTTACAAACATGTAAAAATTAATTACAATATAGTACCTCCATCTATACCTCCATCTTTAACTTAGTCATGTACAGTATCATCAATCTTGCACCAACTCTAATAGTAAGTGAATGTGACTCAATAGTAACTTGCGAATAGTAACTTCGTGAATAATACTCGTCAATACCACAAAAAGTGCCTTGAATACTTCGATTGAACAATATAATCTCCGGACATTAATTATTATCGAAATAAATGTCGATTTCTACTAACACAAATAATCCCAACACAATGGAACTATCAAATTCATCTTTAATCAACATGAACTTATTCATCATTAATATTATAATTTATAATATTTAACAACCAGTCGTTCGAGAAAGGGGGCTTTCGATAAGGATTTCTCCTGTTATCGGCCTTGATTAGGTGACCAAACCTCTCCTTGACAAAACTTATAGACATTGTAAATATTGCAATTTAATAATATGAATAACTTTGTCATCTCAATTATTGATTTAATAATATATAAAATATTATGCGGATGATCTTTGTGACAATAATCGAATCAATAATATGAGAGATATGATCGTGAATCAACGTAGTGATAATTGAGTATAATTGAGTAACTTCTCACGTAAGCATCAATAATCAATACACCGGTGTCTTTATTATGCGATTCTGGCGTATTCTTTCGTACTTTTCTTACTTTGGGTAGTTCAATAGTTTTAACGGTAACATTACCGCCGTTATTTTTATAAAAAGATAATTATGTCGTTTTCTAACTACGACAATACTTTCGTTGTGGGGTCCACCAATGATTGTGCCGTCGTATGAATATTCCCTGTTAAAATGAATATTCTCCGACCAATCGAATATTATATAACCACTTGCTTACTTTGCAAATTTTGTAAATATTACCCACAACTATAACATTAAATAATATCCACACCATAATATCCAAAAATATAATTTGAGAGAAAATCTTTATTCATAAAAGTTGGGGTCTTACACATGAGGGCAACCTCTGTTGGGTTTCGGTCACCGTGCTCACGTCTGGCTCTGTAAAGGAACACTCTACCACGAAATCTGCTAAGGCCTGCCCTTTGATTGCCATTCGGGGATGTTATTCTATAGCAAACTGTGTTAATTCCATCGCCCATGCGACCAACCGACCTGATACCTCTGGTTTATGCAAAATCTTCTTTAATGGCTGATCCGTGTACACCATTAAATGAATTTCACATAAATAGTGCTGAGAACTTTCTGTGGCAATTATTAAGCATAAAGCAAACTTTTTCGGTTTGGGTATCTTGTTTCTGCGTCCCGAAGAACATGGCTGACATAATATACTTTGGGCTGCTTTTCCCCTTGTCACGTGCAGGTCTTGCCCTCTACTTCCATCGGACTTGCGGCCAGGTAAAGGTATAAGGCTTTCGAAAGGATCGGCTTCATCAGTAATGGTGCTGAGGACAAGTATTTCTTGATCCCTTGGAACGCGTCTTCACATTTCGAAGTCCACTGGAAACTTTTCTCGTTCTTTGGTCCCTTAAGAGTGTCAAAGAAGGGTAAACATCTTTCTGCCGACCTTGACACGAACCTCCAGAAGAAATTCTTTATCCGGCCGTTAACCTCTCGCGACATCTTTGTATGCTTTTGGAGACCTCATGTCTAAGATCGCCGCAATTTTTTCTGGGTTTGCTTCGATTCCCCTTTTCCTGACCAAGTATCCCAGGATCTTTCCTGAACCCAAACCGAAGGTACATTTGGTTGGGTTCAGCCTCAGTTTGTGTTTTCTTACCGTTTCGAAGCAGTCTTCTAGGTCCTCAAGATGATCCCGAACTGATATAATTTTTACGATCATGTCATCCACGTACACTTCTATAATTCGGCCTAGCTGCCTTCTGAAAACAAAATTCATCATCCGTTAATAAGTTGCCCCTGCGTTCAGCAATCCAAAGATCATCTTCCGATACGCATATCGAAATACACCCGAAGCAAGTCCACCAGTCCTGTCTGTAATGGTTCTGTTAATCCTGCCCCAATCTTGATCAATTTTTCTGTGTTCCCCGGTATCAACTCAACATCTTCCGTCTCTTCTGCTGGCAGTGCCATCAGCTCGGTACTGCTTTCGGTAAATGGCTCTATCTCGATGGTCATTGCTTGTTTCTGTTTGCCGACCCCGACCCCTGAAGAAATCAAGGTATTCCGATAAGACCTTCCAGGCGATATCAAGGTCTCGTTTACCTCCCCTATCCCGTTCGGTGTTGGAAACTTAATCTTGAAGTGAGGGATGAACGTGACTGCTTGTAAGGCCGCTAGTGTCGGTCTGCCCAAGATGGCGTTGTAAGCCGAATCCACTTGTACTACAAAAAATTTCACCATTATTTACCTTCTTTGAAGTACTTAGAACTTTGACCAGTAACTCGATGGTGCCTGAGACATGCACCGGGTCCCCGTTAAAACCATACAACGGGCCTTCTCCCCCCAATTCCATCTTTTTCCCTTCTAAATCCATCCTCTAGTAGGCGTGTGTATACAGTATGTCGATCGAGGATCCATTATCGATCATCATTCTTTTTATGTCTACTGGCTCGACCTGTGCAGTTATTACCAGCGCCCCATCATGTGGTTTAATATGGTCGGTAGGATAGTCTTTATCCGAGAATGAGATGAATACTCCTAAATATGCCCTATCCTTTCTAGGCGATGAGCCTACTACCGACAACACGACTTCGAGATGCCCACTCCTCTTCCTTTTACAAGCCGACCCGCCCGAAATCAGATCAATAACCCCTCGGGACTGTGGGTACGGTTGCGGTTGTGCTTCCTGAGTCGGTTCTCTGTTTTCCTCCTTGGGGCTTCTGAACCTTCCCGACCGACTACATACTGCACCAGTTGCCTATTATGGACGTTCTTCTCTATCAGATCTTTCAAGTTGTTACACTCCTCCGTCGTATGCCCCCGACACTGATGATATGCATAATATTTGTCTCAACCCCTCTTCCCAGGCTTGGGGATCGCTTGGCAGGGCTCGAAAAAAGGCTTATTCCTCATCTCTTCCAATATCTTCGCTCGTTCGGTGTTGAGTGCGGTGTAGACTTTGTTGACATTCTTGTTCGGGAAAGGTGGTCGTCCGCTGCCCGAACCTCCCCCATTGTAACTTTTCTTACCGTAATTATCCGACCTCCCCTGATTGTCAGACCTTTGGTAACTCTGCTTGTCCCGATCTTTAGACTTCTCGTAAGATTGGGAGTGGGGTTTAAAATTTCCCATCACTTCTTCTATCGTTATGTGACCTTCGGCTCGGTGGAAGGCCTCTGTCAAATCTGCCGTAGGGTTGATCACTAAATCCTTCATCAACTTCTTTGATTTCCCGATGTCTAGTCCGGTAGTGAAGAATCCCAAGGCTTGTGGGGAATTCAACTCTGCTACCGATCCCACAACCTCTCGGAACCTTTTGACATACTAACCCAAGCTTTCATCTGATTTCTGTCTGACCTGCATGAGTGAAGCTGTGATCTTTCCCCGCCTCTTGTTACTCCCGAACCGAGCATGAAATTTTTCCCGAAGATCACTCCAGGAGTTAATCGATCCCGTCGCCAGGGTTCCCATCCACTCTCGGGCGCTCTTTTTCAAAGTTATTGCGAACATATGACACTTGGCAGCATCGGAGTGTCCATAGTATGTCATCAGCCTATCATACCCGTCTGAGTGGTAATATGGATCCCCCATCCCATCGTAGGTCTCCATCGGGGGCCTCTTCTTTTTAAATCGGTAGTCTCTCTGATTGATCTCCCATGAAAGGTGACCCTAAGTAAGCCGAAGGTGTCCCCATCGAATTCTTAGCCGTCAGTAACTTCTCCAATTCAGCCACCCTTCAAGCGAGGCGGTCGGTCTCCTCTTTACGAGGGAACGATACGTGTCTGTCCCTCCTGTAATCGGGAGACGCGTCCCGCCTCCTCTGTCCCGATCGACCTTGATGCATGGATGCTTTTTCAACCGAACGGCTTCTCCTTCTTCTTCGGCTGTCCCTCGAACGACTTCTGTGTCGACTCCTTTCTCTTCCAACCTCCCCCCGTCGAGGTGACCAGGATCGGCTTCAATGCCTACGCCTTTTTGAGGTGGCTTCCTGCTCTCCAGCTACCTTCGCCATCTGCTGTTCGAGCTCTTCCTGTTGAAGGAGTAGGGCCATCATGGCGTTTTTATTCTGCTGCATCTTTTTCTGCAGAATGAATTCCCTCTGATCTCGGCTGTTCTCCCTTCGGTCCTTCCCGTAAACTTTCAGCGCCCGAGAACGGTTCTCATCCACACGACTAGCCTGGTTGGGGGTATGGTGGGTGTCATGGAAGAGTCTTCGTCGAAGGGAAGCAGCCGGTTCCTCCTGGTCACCTTGGATTCTGGAGCCCAATCTGTCTTTCACCGACCCCCTTACCAGTGTGGTTTGGTGGGTCTTTGCCTTTTCCTGGTTAGAAGCACTGTTCTCCTTACTCGCCATTGTCTGCTACCGGAAAAGGTGGTTGTGATTGTAAGAACACTAAAGCCCTCCTTCTAGCGCCAATGTTAACGCTTGTTTTTTGCGTAGCGTCCAATCACGAATCCACGCTTGCTAGAACACCGCACAATAACAGATCACACGAAGTTTGACGGCTTGTGTTGGCGGGAGATAACTCCGGTGTGAGAATAAAAGACGGTAGTTCACAAGGTTTAACAATGGAGGCTAAGTGTTTAGTGCTCAAAAATAGGTATTACCTGTTAATTGTAACATTGGCCTTGTATTTATAGTACTCTCACCACCCTAGAATCCTTCTCCGAGTCGGATTAGGACTCCTAAATATGGTAAGTTACCAATATTTGGGTCCAACACAATCTCCTTGAAAGATGGAAGTAGGGTCCAACTCCAACACTACCTCTGGAGTTACCTTATTCAAATACGGCTGAGACTTTAGACTCTACACGTAGGACAACCCACTGCACAGGCCCAATCCAACCGAGCCTGTTACTGGGTTCGAACTTCGGCCCAAAGGACTCGAAGGCCGACCCGGAACGCCTATCCCCCAGACCAGGGTACCGGCCCAAAGGACTCGAATGCCGACCCCCGAACACCATCACCTCATCCATGGGCTTCGGCCTGATGGGCTCAAAAACCCTTTCCAGTGTCAGGCTTTCGGCCCACGTGAAAGTCGGTAAAACACTCCCGAACAGTAGCAATTCCCACAGACCCCGTTACTATAGCGGACATGAGTGATGCCCTTTCGCCTAAACCAAATGTTCGAAAGAGAATTGGGGCATAGAAACTCAATTACATTGCTTCCTGAGACCTGTTGAAAAAAGGGAATCGCTATTGCCATGACTAGTTGAAGCCTATATTTCCTCTGTATGATTTTCTTGAATGGGTGTTTCGTGGTTTTAGAAATGTCACTTGCTTCAATGAGATCATCCAGTTCTTCTTGGACATTGTCAGTGCCTCGTACTTTTTGCAGCATTGGCTTAGTCTTTTCATGATCCGCGCCACGCTGAATTAAGCTATTGGAATGGCACCTAGAGTTAGAATTGATATTGGGACTGCAGCCATGACTAGTGATATTCGCCATCCTCAACTTGCATCAATCCTTTGAGTTCCAAGACTTATAAGGTTAGTTGTTATAATCCCAGTTCCAACACTAAGCTGGAATCCATTGTTTATTGCTCCTCTGTATCTAGGGGGTGTCATTTCTGTTGGTCAAAGTCTTGGTCCTCACCCATTAATGCCCGCCCATTTCATTCCGCTTAGGCCTTTTCTTTATTCTCTCTCTCCTTCCATTCGGCTATATATAAAGGCAGCAAGTGGAAGAAGAAACACATCAAAAGTTTCCTACTCCATCCGATAGACTTAGGAGGGAAGATAGAGAAAAGCTTTTGCAAAGCTTTAGAAAAATAAGGAGAGAAAAATAGTTCAAATAAAAGAGTGTTTTATTTGGGTTCCATCGCATAGTTATTGTGGTGAAGTAATTTAAGTTTGTACTCAAATTAATATATTTTTGTATTCTCTCATATTATTCTAGTGAATTATTCAGAGTTTGTCCCGTAATTTTTACCTCTTAGTTTTAGAGGATTTTTCACGTAAAATCTTGGTATCTTGTGATTGGATATTTTCTACTTATTATTTCCTGCATAGTTATTATTTTGGTGGAACTACAAATTAATCTGTAACATGTGCTGATATTTTATCTATTCAATTTATCAAAGACAACAGCATTTGGGAGGTGATTTTTCCCAACAATTTCTGAGAGATAGAATGGAACTGACTGCAAAACAACCACACACTATGCATTAATCATTGCTTCTTCTGACGCAGTAAGAGCCAAAATAATTCGTTCCAACATTTTATCAAGCAGTTGGGATGCAACTCCAAACAATCTAATCAAAATAGTTAAAATAATAAAATGATCTCTTGCTCTATAAATGATAGTGGGTGCGAACTATGGTCAACGAATATGCAGAAACTGGTGTAGCATGGAACCTCACGGTTTTGTCTGGCCTCACCATCTCTTGCTCTGTCTTTCTGGTCCTTCTAGACTGAAGGAATGTGAATGTAAAAATGATATGGAACTCAGTTAGGCGACGTGAAGTGGCAGGATGTACGATTGGATCAAATTACTATGAAAAACTCTATGCGGACGAGTCAAAATACGTGAAATTGTAAAGCTGTCCAATTATGAAAGCTCAATTATTATTATTATGGTCCTAATTCCCGCTCGAGTTGGTCTGGTCAAAATTTGAAAACTTCATGGTATAGAAGCGCTCCTTGATTACTTATGGAACTCAATAATGCCACGAAGAAAAAGGTGATGCAATTTGGCGCATGTTCGGCTAGTCGAATATAGATTTCAATCTCAAAAGATTGTTATTATACTATACTATTAAATTCAAAGATAATATATGGTTGGGTTGAGGCAATTTATTTATTTATTTATTACGTACTCCATCTAATAACATCGTACGTCCACCCAAACAAAAACAAATACAAATATAAATACAAATAAAATTAAGTATACTAGTGGTAACTGTTTTAATTATTGAGAAATACAACGACCAGACCAATAACCACCATCAACCGCAGAATCATTGGAAAATTTTATGAATGGAGATAGAAAGTTATGGTGATAGATTTTTTTTATGCCCCACCTCTACCGACAATGTTTTGTTTCACTCTAATTAATGCTCCTTCCTACCCTACTCTATCCCAAAAAAATATTTTATTTTTTTGTCAAAATATAAATAGATAAAATAGTAAAAAATTCATGTCCAATTATCACGTCCTTCATTAATAATAAATTTGTTAGTAAATTCAAATATTATTGCATCCATAAAAATCAAATAAATTAAAAATTATTTGGAATTCTAAAATTTTGCAAAAGTTTGAGTAAAAAAATACTTATTAAAGTTGCAAATATAATGGGATGGAGGGAGTGGTAGGCAAGTGACTTTGTGACTCTGCATAACGAAAAAGGCAATGTTAGGAGAAGAAAAAAGGGCAAAAAGTACCATCAAAATTGCATTCAGACGTTCAATAACAATGAAATTGAGCATAATAATTTATAGTCACGGTATCTTTTTCTATTACGTCTATCAGTATAACCATATTTTAAACACCTTTTCATATTAAAATAAATCTAATATTTTTCTGTCTTTTAATTTGTTGAAAAATTCTTGTCCTTAATTATTATGAAAAATATGACCCTGCCATTCTGTATATCACCAATAAAAGCTTCATGTCAATGTAAGATCCCAACTTTCGTAACAAAGTATTGTTCCATTCTATAACTCTTAACATTAAATAGTAAAAATTTGACTAGAATTTTCTTAATAATTGGTGTTTCATTTTATATCTTTTGACATTAATTTTTCTGTTAAATTTTAGTCTTTATATTTGAACGGTTAATTATCTTAAATATTATTATTGAACTCGAATCAATATTTTGGATATTGTGTTGACAAATTTAGCATTATTGGACTCTAGACAATTTAAATTGCAAATCTCTAATATATATTTATCTTTTATCTTATTATTTTTATTCATTCTTTATATCGTTATTATTTGTACTAATCATCAGTACTTAAGTTGTTATATGAATGTCTTTGGAGTGCAAAAGACAATATGTTTGTTGAGTATCCTTAGCCTGTGTAGCAAGAACAAATGGTGAAAATTTTATTTGATCCAAGTGCAAAAATGAATTGTTGATTGACATAATCATGATCATTGGTGTTACAGTTAAATGTCTTTAGCTTGAATGCAAAGACAATATGATTGTTGATTGGCTTTAGCCTGTGTGCCAAGGATACGTGGTGAAAGTTGTTTTTGGCTTAGGACTGTTGATAGGCATGATCATAACCATTGGTGTTACAGTTGATAAAATCTTGATGGTGAATTTTTAAATTGGAGAAGATAGTAGACATTAATTATGGTCTATTTAACTCCTTTAATGAATTGTTCATTCTATTGCAGTTGTTTGTTGAAAACTTATGTTGTTTATCATTGTCTAGATCTTTGATTTATCATGCATTGTTGAAGGCTAAAGATAATTTATTATTACTAGACTATTGAGCTCACCTTTTTGTTTTACAATTAATTTCAAAAAATGAGGGTGTAGCTAGTGGGGCTAACGGGGAGAATATGAGAATAGAATGATGGTTCGAGCTAGCTAGTAGCTGTAGTAGTTCTTGTCATATTATAAAATAGTGTGACAAATAATTATAGTGAAGACTTGGTGTGTGCGCTCTCGTACTACACATGCATGACATTGTAATAATTATAAATAACAAAATTTATGTATGTTGTTTATATTTTGACGACTTAAATTGAATCGTATAATCCTTAATTAAAGAGCTTAACGGTCAAAAAGTGATAATCTTAATTATTTAGGTTAATTATCACCTTTCTCTTCGAGACTTCAACAGTACCATTTTAATGCATCACTAGTTAACCTAGTGTAAGAGCCAATTAATCCACAGTGACGACCTACCAAAAAAATAATAAAAGGTGAACATGCTAGCTTGTAGTTTTTCTCTTATATTATACTATTAATATTAATTATACATATTAAGGTGAAAGTGTAGTTGATAGCAACAAGGCACATGCATTTCCTCTATAAATACATGCGGAACTAGCTACACGCCTATACCGCATGACATATCCAATCAAAGCAGAGTGCATGCAGTTCATTAATTAGGAATCGCAAAACACTAATATAATATTAATGGCTACAAATAATAAGCCACAGCTTCTCCCATCTTTTTTCCCACATTTCTTCTTCATGTACACATCATGTTTGGTAGCTTTATTTAGCTTTAATTCTAAGTTGTGTTTTGGCTTCAGACCCAAACATTTCAACTTGTCAACTGCAACAACCCATTGGTCATCTGCTGGTGCAACTTGGTATGGCAGCCCTGATGGCGCTGGAAGCGATGGTATGTAATAATTAATTCTTCACATGCAGTATGTGCATGTGAGTGATAATATATAAAAAATCTGATTCATAGCCATTATAACTATGACAGTATTAGAGTCTCAATCCATTTCTGTGTTATCGGGAGAAATCTTAACCAAAGAAAAGATATAAATTCTATCTTCCTGGCCGTGGAATAAATCAGCTCCCGCTAGCTTTGGACAGATAGAGATAAATAGATTGGCCAAAAATGGTCCATACCCAGATCACACACACACACATATATATATATATACATATCTTTTTGT
This sequence comes from Panax ginseng, assembly GCA_020205605.1. NCBI lineage: Eukaryota > Viridiplantae > Streptophyta > Magnoliopsida > Apiales > Araliaceae > Panax > Panax ginseng. The sequence goes on from CM035144.1 coordinate 131,209,612, forward strand.
ACTTATTTTTAGTAAATATATATGTCTTTGTCACGAAATTATTATTATATATGTATTAATGCATGCAGGAGGATCATGTGGATATGGGAATTCTGTGTCACAAGCACCTTTCTCTTCAATGGTTACTGGGATTGGCCCATCCCTTTACAAATCAGGCAAAGAATGTGGAGCTTGTTATCGGGTACGCGTTTACCTAATTAATAAAACAATGGTGGCGCGCGGTGCACTGTCTACGTACTCCATTATTTGCTCCTGTTCATAAAAAACAAGAATTCCCTATTTTATTATACTAGCTACTAGTTTATATATTGAACCGTAATGTTGACTCTAATATATAAAAAGTAATCCCTAATAATATAAATACTGAAAAGCTAGCTTTATATATTAATTAGTGCTTAATAAAGTAGTGAAATATTTGTATTTTATTAAATGGTAATTAGGTGAAATGTACCAAACATCCTTCGTGTTCCGGCGAGCCAGCCAGGGTTGTTATAACTGACTTTTGCCCCGGAGGTGTGTGTGCATCCGACAGAGCTCATTTTGATTTAAGTGGGACAGCATTTGGTGCCATGGCCATTCCCGGTCAAGAGAAACACCTACGCGATGCCGGAATTTTGCAAATACGACTCGCACGGTTATTAATTAATTAATATATTTTAAAATAATCCTTCTAAACTGTATATATATAATTAATTGTAGAAGATTGTTAGTCATAATTTAATAAAAAAAACTCACTTAAAGTTATTTTTATTTTGTAGTGTTGCTTGCGATTATGCTGGGAAAACCATAGCGTTCCACGTTGACCAGGGATCAAACCCTAATTACATTGCCTTTGTGGTTGAGTTTGAAGAAGGAGATGGAGATCTTGCTGGGGTTGGTTTAAAGGAAACAACATCAAAGAGTAGTACTAGCAGTCACCGTCTAAGTGATGTATGGAGAGGAATGCAACAATCTTGGGGTGCTGTTTGGAAGCTTGACGCCGGCGGGGAATTAAAACCTCCATTGTCAATCCGGTTAACTTCCCAATATTCAGAACAAACCCTAGTGGCAAAAGATGTGATTCCGGTGGGGTGGAAACCTGGCGCAACTTATCGATCCTTAGTTAATTACCTTTGAGCCCCAGCTGCATGTCTTGACAACCTAAACCTAAACCTAGACAATCATGACTTGCAAGTTTGAGAGGCATAATGAATTGTATAATAAATTTATTTGTGTGCCTGGTGGTATGTTAGTATAGTATCTCAAATACTGATCTAGTCACGCCCGCCCCGAAGAAAAAAAGTTGTATTTTCTTAATTTGTATTTAATTAAGAAAATGGCAATTCTTAATTTCTAGAATATAATAGAGGTGGAGGTAATATATTAAGAATATCATGTATTTGTGTGTGTGTATGTATGTTTGTATGTGAGACTGAATATATATATATATATATATATATATATATATATATATATATATATATATATATGTAAACTTATAATGAATGTTGGCATGCAAGAGAACGATCGAGTTTTAAATTTACTGCATGCATGCGCTCAACCAATTAAAGTTGTTATTAGCCGCGCGCTCGCTAAACCTTTCAGACTTGGACAATCAAAAAAAGTTATCCATATGTACGTACGTGTGTTAGTTGTTTTAATTGGCTCTTGGGTTTGTACGCGGTGAAGATCGAGAGACTGAAATAATTTTAGTGATGCGATTGTTTTACTAGCTATTTTACGATCACATTCTCTGTTCTTAAATTTTTTGTCCCTGTTTGACTAAGATTGTAGTAATATGACCAATAATAAATTAATCGATGCAAAAAAAAAATTTAATCGACTTGTGTACTTTAGACATGATTTTGAAGGTAAATTTTTTTATCTTTTGTGGACGTACAAAAAAAATATTATAATTACTCAACTTAATTAATAATAATTTAGTTTTAACCCTTGATTTAGAAAATTTGAAAATCTAGACTTTCCATAGAAGTAGGACTGATCATTCGGTTATAACCGAACCGAATAGGTTATTCGGTTATAACCAAAAACCGAAATTTATTCATTTTTGGTATCCGAACAAATATCCAAATTAAACATTAACCGAATTACCGAATAACCAAATTTACCGAAATTAAAAAATACACTTACAAGTGTTCATTCATAAACCTGTCAAAATTAGAAATGCCGAATTTGATAATAATGTTCAACTCAACTATCAGGTGACTTGCTTAGCAAACCTATCAGAATTTCTGATATTGACATTCATATTTTACAACCAAAAAACCTTTAGAAAAATTAAACACATCCCAATCTTCTGACAACCAAGGTGATGGATAATCCAGTACATCTTAAAAAAAAAAACCCATTAGCCTGAATGAAAAAGTAAGTAACGAAACACACAATCAAACAAAACGTCAAAACACAAAAACACAAATCAAAACGAAATCAAACGAAATTCGTTACAAAATCAAACGAAACTGGGATTTGGGGGAGAAAGAGGAGGTGTTTATGCCCAGAAGCAAGCAGCAGCAGCTCAGAAGAAGCAGAGCATAAGGCAGAGGTGTTTATTCTCCAAGTTAGAAGACAAAAAATGTCTTCTTCACCAGAAAAACCACAAAATCTCTTAACACCACCAAATCCCACAAATCCCACCATGAGAAATCCCACCATGACAAATTCCGAATGATTGGGATGACTGGGATTTGGGGGAGAAAGTCGCTGCCTTGCTGGTGGTCTCCACCATGCGTCGCCGTCGTGCAAAAAAGAAAGATGAGTTGAACTTGTCGAGGAGGAGACCAGGAAGACCAGGAAGATGAGCGGCAGACCAGCGGTGATAGGGCTGTCGGAGAGATTTCTCCAACGAGAGATCGAAAGGCCAAAGCGGAAGGGACTCAGGGTCAGGGGAGTTGAAAGTGAGATCTCGAAATTCTAAATGAGTCCTTTTTAATTTTTAATCCCTTATTTCTTTATTTGTAATTCGGGTATTCGGTTAATCCAATAACCCAAAATTGAAAACTAAATTCGAAATCGAAAAGTGAAAATAAAATCGGATATAACCGAATTATAAAAAATACTCAAATAATCGAAAAAATTCGATTAAAAAATTCGATTCGATTCGGTAGTTCGGTTTTATCATTTTTTGCTCACTCCTACATAGAAGCCATATCAAATTATAAATTCCCATTTTAAATTTTGTCAAAAGTAATTTTATATATATAATGTATATATCGCGTTTGATGGGATGGAATGACTTGTGAGTTTGAATTTTTATTTAGAACACATTAGAGTATTCACAATAATTTTCTTATATTTATCCCTACTTTATAGTGTTATTGGGTCATTCTGCAAATTAAGAATTTAATTTTTTCATTATGTACCCAACAGGTTCCTTATATTGTTTCCTTAAATAATAAAATTTAAAATTTAAAAGTTTCAACAGTCAAAACATCACATTAATAATAATCTTATAATTTATAAAAGAGAAAGTATAATTTATCAATTATATTCCACTTTAAAATAATTTTTATTTTATTTAAATTTTAAATAATTTATGGAGTGAATATTGAATGAATTGTAGTTGCAAATGTATCAATATTAACTTTTAAAAAGTTAATTTGTAATATTTTTAAATTTAAATTTAATATGACACATTTAAATTTTGAAAATAATAAATTTTATAATTAATAGTACTTTTATAATATTTATAATTATATTGACATAAATTAAATAAATTTATATCAATTTTAAATTTGAATACGTTTGAAATTAATTTTTAAAAAATAAGTCAATGTTAAGTGTGACGCCCCCGAAATAGGTATACAACACCCATTCTGAGTCGCCAAATACATGGTACAGAATTCAAATACAACTTAATTATACAACTGTTGGTAAAGTATGACAAAACATAAGCTGAGAGTTTCAACACGAATATTATCTCCAAACTCAAATTCAATATTATTACAATTATTATCATATTATTTCACAGAATAGTGATGACTACTAATGCACCATCTCGGACCATCACCCCGTTCCCCGACTAGTTCCGGCTATGTTCCTATTTCCTGAAGAGAGCAATGAAAGCAAAGGTTAAGCTCAACTAGCCTAGTAAGAAATATTATGACTAAGATAATTCAGAATAAATTATCGTTAGCCTTCAATAGTGTTAAACTGATAAAATACAATAAACATCAAGTTTAACTTGTAAGACCCCAACTTATTATAAATAAAATCAAATTTTCTCTATTTATTATTTTGAAATAGTAAGGGTTGATTTGATTAATGTGGTTAGTTATGGGTAAAATGCGCAAATATTTCAAATAAGCAAGTGGTTATAAAATATTCATTTTTATCAGAGAATATTCGTTTGGTCGTGGAATATTCTTACTGCTTGGGGAATATTAAATGCGATGGTGCGATTTTGTGTGGGCCCCATAACGGAAAGTGATTGGAAGAAGGAAAACGACTAATATAAGTTGTTTATAAATAACGGCGTAGTTGTTACCATTAATACTGTTGGAATACCCGGTGGTTAAAACACAGTAGCACACGGTATTGCACCAATTATTGATTCTTACGTAGGAAGGCATTACTCAATAATTGTTACAGTAGTTACTGTTCAATATTTTATTGATTCAATAATTGCTACATTGATATTTTATATTATTGTTGTTTCAATAATTGTCACTACACAGTATTTTCATTATCAGATCAATAATTCATATTATTTGAATAATATTATTAGATAACATTATTGGCAATGTCTAGAAAGTTACATCTAAGGAGAGGTTTGGTCACCTAATTGCGCATACCAAAGAAGGATAAATCCTTATTGGAAAGCCTCCTCTTCCAGGAACCGTGCATGTTATGTGATTGTGATTCTCGTAATATTATTTGTGAATAATTAATTATTTATTTATATGATAAGGAAAATATTCATTTTATGTGGATATAGATGGAGAAAATTTTAAAGTGACAATTGTTGAAAAATTGATATTTTATCTTTTTTGATAAAATAATTCATTTAAATATATTGTTATATTTTAATAATATAATAATAGTGATATTTTTACAATGAATGTGGGATATATAAATATATGAGGAGGAAGAGTATTTTTGTTAAAAAAAATATTTAAAACATGTTTTTCATGTTTGTGGACCCCATTTCTTGACTGAAATTTGATTATAGCCTGTAAAATCGTCCGTTTATAGATTTCGGTCAATTTTTGTTTGGAATTTAGAAAAACTTTCTTCTGTAAAGTTGTAGAGAATGAAATTTCCCATGAAAAAGGCATGAGGTTGGAATTTTTCTGATAAAAGGGCTATTTATTATGAATTATTGAAGTTCCGGATTAATTGATTATTATTTTTTTGGAGTTTTAAATGGTTTTTACATGAAAAACGTTTTTGTTTCTTTTGTTGAGGTGTGGCTGATGCTTGGACTCAATTGGTGTGTGTAGTATGTTTAAGAATAAATATATTATTATTATATTAAATTTTCTGCTTTGGTGTTCTAAGCATTTTCCTATAAATAGGGTCTTGGGTTAGAATTGAAAATCACACCGAAATCAAGTTTTCTCTCTATTATCGAGCGTATTCTTGTGAGTATTTTGATACTTTGAGTATTGCTATACGGTGCAAAGTTCCTTCATGTTATTTTGATATTCCAAATGTAAGTACTTATTCTTTTTAGGTGAGGATATTATTTTTTAAAATGATATTATTTCTTCTAATATCATTATCTTTAATATTAGTAAGATTTTTCTTGTGAAATTTTTGTCTTTTAGTGTGGGAGTTCTTATTCACGTATACTGCACTTATTCACGAATCACGACAATTATTCATCTAAAAATGAATTTTTTTTCTTTTCGTCCAAAATATCTATTATGGATACTAGCTTTGATTGTATCCATGTTTTGATCATTTTTGAATTTTACTCCACTATGATTATTTATGAGGTATTTTTTGGACATGGATAAATCGAAATACGAATCCTTAATATTTATTCTTTTGTTCCACTGGATTCGTTTTCTTTAAAATATTTTTCATCATCCTCAGTCCTAAATGATGATATTTTTGAATATCTTTGGCTTGTAGTGCAAAGATTAATGTGATTTTATGATGAATATCTTTAGCTGTAATGCAAAGATGTACAAGTGTTGAGATGAACATGACCAACTGATGAATATCTTTGGCCTGTAGTGCAAAGATGAATATTTGATTCCAGATGTATATTGATTGATGTTACATGGATAAAATATTGATGATGGACTTTTAAATTCATAGATAATAGTAGATTTCATTATCTACATAACTCATCTATGAATTATTATTTTCGATCTTGAATATTGATCTAAAACTTGTTGTACATTGTATTTTATCGATTTTTCCTGTTGAAGACTAACGATAATTTGTTACATATTATCTTAGTCATAATATTCTTTTTGGCTAGTTGAGCTCACCCTTTTCTTTTGTTTCATTTTTCTTCTCGGGAGGCGAGAATGTAGCGAAAGTCTTAATTCGGTATGGAATGAAGGTCTTAGAAAGTTGTTTTAGTAGTCCTCACCATTTTTGTAAAATAATATATCAATAATTGTAATGAGGACTTATTTGAGTGTGAATATTGTCTAGACGGCAATATTTGTATTTAAACTCACAGCTTTTTATGTTGTATTAATAAAATTGTAGTTGTTTTACATTTATATTATTGACGACTCAAAATGGGTGATGATACCTATTTTGGGGCGCACGATTGGTATCGAGCTTAGGGATATGATCTCCGGTGGAGATCGAGGAATAGAACTAGGAGGGAGAGACGAGTAAAACCTTCTACAGTGTGTCTTACCTAAGCTTATTTGTTGGTTGGTCAAGATATAGGGATATTATGTGATATGTTGATTTCTTTAATTAACCCTTGTTTTATGGCGATTTGAGAATGTCGATGAGAATGTTAACAAGCGAGCAAATGAGGCCGTGGAGACACCTTTACCCACCAACGAGGAGAATCGCGGTAACAGTGCTCAGCAATGTTCCTCCCCAACAACACCACGGAAGCGGATGATGAACGACGGAATACTTAGAAGCTTTTTGCGGCTTCATGCATAATCGATTTAGGAGACTCGTGCACAAAATACAGGTGGAAATGATAACAATGCATGGTTTGTCACAGCCAAACAGTTCAAAGAGTTGGGACCACCAAAATTCTGGGGAAAGCCGGATCCGATTAAGGCTGAAACGTGGGTCAAACAAATTACCAAGATATTCGACGTCTTGGGAAGCACTAAGGAATAGAAGGTTCCATTCTCCACCTTTATGTTCCGTAATGAGGCAGATTATTGGTGGGAATCTGTGAAGCGTACCCATCCAGCCGCACTCAGCATGTCTTGGGAGACATTTTAGAAACTATTCAATAACAAGTACTTTCCTGAAAGTATTCGTCATATGAAGGAAGTAGAGTTTATTAGATTGGAATAAAATAACATGACGGTGTCCCAGTACGAATCAAAGTTTGCAGAGTTATCCAGATTTGCACCTCATTTGGTGGAGAATGAGGAACGTATGACGCGGATGTTTCGAGAGGTTTGAAACCCTAAGATCGTCAATATCTCATTTCTCATAAATTTTCTCTCTATTCAGATGTTGTCAACAGGCTCAATTATTAGAAGCGAGATAACGATTACGTTCAACCGAGGGACCACAACCAGATCATACTGGTGGCGGTGATCATCGAACAACGATAACCAAATGAAGAAAGAAAATACTGGACAAAAGCGGCAACCACTCGGTGGTAATCATGGCCATGAGAATAAAAAGAAGCGAGTCGGGAGGAGATTTTAAAAGAGAAAATAGGTATACACCACCCATTACGAGTTGTCAATACATGAGTGCGAAAACAACTACAACTTTATTATTACAACGGTAAAGCTGTGAGTTTAAATCTGAGATATTGCCATCTAGAACCAATATCCACATACAAATAAATCCTCATCATAATTATTGATACATTATTTTACAAAAATGGTGAGGACTACTAAACAACTCTCTCTAGAACCATCATTACATCCCCAGGCTACGTACTCATTTACATTATCTCTCTCTCACGAGAAGAAAAATGGAACAAAAAGGAAAGGGTGAGCTCAACTAGCCCGATAAAGAATATTATGACTAAGATAATATACAACAAATTATCGTTAGTCTCCAAGGGGAAAAAATCTAATAGAATACAATAGACAACAAATTTTAAATCAATATTACGTGATGAAAATAATAATTCATTAGAAGAGTTAAGTAGAGGATGAAATCTACTATCTTACATGTATGAATTTAAAAGTTCATCGTCTATCTTTTATCCTGTAACATCAATCAATATATATACGGAATCAAATATTCATCTTTTTGCTTCTGAGGCGAAGATATTCATCGATTAGTCGTATTCATCTAAACACACATTCATCTTTTTTTTTCTGGGCGAAAGATATTCATCGAAAAATCATTCATCTTTTGCTTTCTGAGGCCAAAGATATTCAATAATATCATCATTTAAGGCGAGGATGATGAAAAATATTTTTAAAAAAAGCGAATCCGGTGAAACAAAATGACAGGATTAAGGATTAAGGATTAGTACTTTGTTTTATCCATGTCCAAAAATACCTCAAAAATAATCATAGTGGTGTGTAAAATTCAAGAATGATCAAAATATGGATCTGATCAAAGCTAGTATCCACATAGATATTTTAGGCGAAAAGAAAAAATTTTCATTTTTTAATGAATAGTCTTAGTATTAATGAATAATATATTATATCGTGAATAGTCTTATATCGTGAATAGTAACTCAGACACCAAAAGTTCCAAATTTGATAAAAACTTGGATCAATATTTGACATAATGATATTGAAGAAATAATATCATTACGAAAAAAAAATATCCACTTACCTCGAAAGATTAGTACCTCAAATTTTAGAATCTTTGGGTATAGTCTTTGAAGGAAACTTGCATAGTATATAACAATACTCAAAGTATCAAAATCCTCACAAGAATAAACAATATATAGAGAAAAATATATAGAAAACTTGGGTTTACGGTGTAATTTTCAATTCTAACCTAAGCACCTTATTTATAGGAAAATGCTTAGAACACCAAAGCGAAAAATTTATTAAAATAATATTATTATTTGTTAAAATTCCATCGCCCACTTTTGGAGATCTGATTTGAGCAATCAATAACACATACTAGAGACCACTTAACTCACCAAAAACGTTTTCCATAATTAAAATATTTTAAACTTCCAAAAATCAATTATTTGGAGTTTGAACTTGATAATTCACAATAAATAGCCCTTTTATCCGAAAAATTCGAATCTCGCGACTTTTTTATAGGAAATTCAATTCTCTACAACTTTGCGAAGAAGAAAGTTTTCCAAATTCCAAACAAAAATTGGCCAAAAATCCATAAGCAGACGATTTTACAATTTATAATCATCAAATTTGATCGATAAATGGGGTCCATGAGCATGTTTAACATGTTTTAAACATTTTTAGTAACAAAAATACTCCTCCTCCACATATCTTCATATATCCCACATTCATCGTAAAAATATCATCATTATTATATTATTAAAATATAATAATATATTTAAATAAATTATTTTATCGAGAAAAAGATAAAATTTCAATTTTCAACAATTGTCACATTAAAATTTTCTCCATCTATATCCACATAAAATCAATATTTTCCTCATCATATGAATCAATAATTAATTATTCACAAATAATATTACGAGAATCACAATATTGTGACGAGGCGGGTCAGGAAAGAGGGGCTTTCGATAAAATTTCTCACTTCTTGGGCGCGATTATTAGGTGACCAAACCTCTCCTTGAAGCGAACTTTCTAGACATTGCCAATAATGTTATCTAATAATATTATTAGATAATATGAATTATTAGCCGATAATGGAAAATCTTGTATAGTGACAATTATTGAAACAACGATAATATAAAATATCAACGCGGCAATTATTGAATCAATAAAATAAAATCTTTGAGCGATAACTCTTTGTAACAATTATTGAGTAGTGCCTTCTTACGTAAGAATCAATAATTGGTGCAATCTGGTGTCTTCTTCTTGTCTGACAATAGCGTATTCTTGTGTTTTAACCACAGGGTATTTTAACGATATTACTTGTAACAACTACTGTAGTTATTTTTAAACAACTTATATTTGTCGTTTTCCTCATCCAATCGCTTTTTCCGTTATGGGGCCCACAAAAAATGGCTGCGTCGTCATGCGAATATTCCCAAACGATGAGAATATTCCACGACCAAAGCGAATATTCCCAAAACAATGATGAATATTTTATAACCACTTGCTTATTTTGAAAATATTTGCGTATTTTACCCATAACTATCCACATTAATCAAATCAATCCTTACTATTTCAAAATAATAAATAGAGGAAAATAAATTTCATTTATTAATAATTTGAGGTCTTCTGACCTCCCTCCTTATGAAATTTAAGTCCTCGAAATTGGCGTCGTCGTACACAGTGTTTTGAAAAAGGTGAGGATACCTCGCTTTCATTTCCGTTTCTAACTCCCGGTCATTTCCTCTATAGCATGATTCCTCCACAAAACTTTAACTTGTGGTATGACCTTCGTCGTGGGACATGCTCCTTCTTATCCAAGATCTTAACGGTTACCTCTTAAATGCGTTAAGTCTTGACTATCTCGTCCGGTTCTAACTTTATATAGCGTGGTTGGGTCTTTCACATATTTCTGAAATGCGGATATGTGAAACACATTATGAACACGAGACATACTTTCGAGAGTAGCTTGCGAGTCTATAGGCTACATTTCTACTCGGTCGAGAATTTGAAATGGACCCGATGAATGCGTGGATTGAGCTTTCCTCTCTTTCCAAATCTTGTAACTCCCTTTCCATGGAGCAACTTCATGACAATACATGATCCCCTATACTAAATTCCGTCCTTTCGATGAAGATTCGCATAACTCTTTTTTCGATCTTGTCTTGGTTTTGTATCGTTGTCGAATCATTTGGATCTTTTCGGTGATCATACGTCTTAACTTTCGGGTCCCAACAATGTTGCTTCACCCCTCATCATCCCACATATTGGAAGCGACACTTTCGTCCATATAATGCTTGAATGGAGCCACACTTTATACTTGCACGATAAGCTGTTGTTGTGGAGAATTCCACCATGGTAAATACTTATCCCAACTACCCTTGAAGTCTAGGACACGAGTCTTAATAGATCTTGAAGAGTTTGAATAGTCTCTCTCGATTGTCCGTCCGGTTTGAGGATGGTATGCGAAGCCAGATAAATAAATCGTCGTGCCCATAGCTTTTTGCAAGCTAACCCAAAATCTTGAAGTGAATCTTGGGTCACGATCCAAAACTATGGATCTTGGCATGCCATGCAATCTCACAATCTCATTTACGTACATTTGAGCAAGGCGTTCGAGGAATAAGTCTCCGTGTCGGCAAAAAAAGGCGGAACTTGGTTAATCTATCAACAATAACCCAAATAGCATTGATGCCTTGAAAGCCGTAGGAAGACCCGTAACGAAATCCATGGTAATGTGTTCCCACTTCCATTTGGAATCTCAGTGGTTCTGATGGACCCTTTGGCACTTGATGCTCGCGCTTTTACGTTGACAAGTTAAACATGTTGAGATAAACTTTGCAATCTCTCTCTTCGTATTGTTCCACCAAAATGTATATGAAGATCACGATACATTTAGTACTTCGAGGATGGATTGCAAATGGTGTATTGTGTGCCTCCATCATAATCTTGTACTTCAAATCGAGTCGTTAGGAACACAAAGTGCAGGTGGACTCGAAGTATTCCTTTTTCATCAATTCTACGCTTAGGAATAGCACCTTCTTGTACTTTCTTCTTCATACGCATCGATTTCAGGGATCGGTGGCTTGAAGCGACCTTAAACTTTTCTATTAAAGTTGGCTCTGTCGTATACTTGACATCATCGCTTTTCGTTCTGCGTATGATCTTCTACTCAGCGCGTCGTCGATTCTCTACGTTCGCTTTTCGGGGATGGTATTGAATAGTGTGATCGTAGTCTTTCAACAACTCGAAGCCAGCGTCGTTCTTGCGTGTTGAGTTCCTTTTGTGTGAAGAAATATTTAAGGCTTTTATGGTGCGAATATATCTCCACTTTCTCCCCATATAGATAGTGCCTCCATATCTTTAAGCGAAAAGCATTGCTGCTGACTCTAGATCATGAGTAGGATAATTCCTCTCATACTCTTTAAGTTATCGCGAGGCATAGGCTATGACTTTCCCGTTGCATGAGAACACATCCTAACCCTTTGCGAAGCATCGGCATAGATAACAAATCCATCCGAACGGATGGTATTGTTAGAAACAGTCTTAGAAATAAGTCTCTCTTAAGCTCTTGGAAACTCTTCTCGCGTTCCTCGCTCCATCATGCAATTTTATATCTTTCCAAAGTCGGTTTGAGTTAATGGAGTAGCGATTAGAAAAAACCTTCCACGAATCTCAGATAATAACCGGTAAGCCCAAAAAAAGCTACGTCTTGATCCACTGAAACTTGGTTTGCTCCCAACTTTGTATTGCTTGATCTTGGCGGGATCAGCGGATATCTCCATGTTTGACACCGCGTGCCCAAGGAATGCTACTTCCTCGAGCGAATTCGCATTTCTTGACTTGGCATAAAGCTTGTTTTCACGAAGCCTTTGGAGTACCGACTTCAATGGTGCTCATGATCTTCCGCGGCTTTTGGAATATATGAGGATGTCATCAATAAAAACAACAACGAATTGATCGAAATATTCCTTGAATACTCGATTCATCATATCCATGAAAAGCGCGAGGAGCATTAGTCGATCAAAAAACATAACTAAAATTCATAATGCCCATCTGGGTTACGAAGGCGGGTCTTTTGGAATATCCTCGATTCTAATTTTCGATTGATGATATCCGAGCGAAGATCTATTTTTGAAAAGAATTGTGCTCCTTTGCAAGTAGGTCAAACGGGTCATCAATACGAGGTGAGGGATACCTATTCTTGATGGTGACATGGTTCGATTCCAGATAGTCGATACAAATCGCATACTCCCATCTTTCTTCTTTCTGAATAAAAGCAGGAGCACCCCGAGGAGATGTCTTAGGGGCCAGAATGAAACCGATGTCCAACAATTCACGTAGTTGGACCTTTAACTCTGAAGTTCAATAGGAGCCATTCGATATGGGGTTTTAGAAATGGGCTTTGTGCGGTTTCAATCGATAAAAATTCAACTTCACGTTACGGGGGTAGGCAGGGAAGTTCTTGAAAATCGTCGGAAAAAAGTCGATAACAACGGAATAATATTATTCAAATTTGGCGTGTCTTTATTCAAATCCATAACATGGGCTAAGAAAGCTTGACATCCGTTTTTTCAATAAGCGAATAGCTTTATGATTAGATATGATGATGATTGATTTTAATGGTTTAGTTGCTTGAATTAAATACAACGGGTTGATTAGGAATATGAAAACTAACAACCTTACGAAAACAATCAATTTTGGCATGATGAGTAGTTAACCATCAATCCTAAAATCACATCAAAAGCAAGTATCTTTAAAGAGATAAGGTCAACGGGTAATGTAATGGTGCCAACTTGGATTAGACAAGATTTATAAGCGATTGGATGTGATGAAAGTTTCTCTAGCGGAGTTTCCACGAGATAGGTCAAAATCTAATTTCTCGGTCGAGTTTAAGCGTTGAGCACAAGCGGAGAGATAAATGAATGGGTATGCACGGTATCAAGTAAGGTATAAACTTAGCAAGAATTTATAAATAGCTTACCGTGATCACCTCGTTTGGGTTCTCGCATTTTGACCGATCACAACAAAGCGCTCTTCGAGGCAGTTGACTTTGACTTTTACGGGGCGATCTTTTGAGTCACGAATCCCCATTGAACTAGGTTTATTCTGCGTCTGATGATCTCGGCGATATGTCCTTCCTTTCCACAATTATAGCATACCTTGAGCTGTTGTGGGCGGTTTGGTGATATATCCCTCTTTCCGCATTTATAGCATATAATGGGTGGTCTTTCTCTCTCCCTTGGAACCGATTCTTTGTCGGCCTTTGTCGTCTTCACATGGTCATTGTTAAATCTCCTCTTTTAAAATCTCCTCTGACTTTCGCTTCTTATTTTTCATGGCCATGATTACCACGGAGTGGTTACCATTTTGTCCGTCTTTTTCTTTCTCCACTTGGTTATCGTTGTTTTGTTGGCTTATCTACGGTATGATCTGATTGTGGTCCCTCGGTTGGCCGTACTCGTTATCTCATTACTAATAATTGAGCCTTTTTTACAACATCTGAATAGAGAAAATTTATGAGAAATGAGATATTGTGCGTATCTTGGGTTTTGAACCTCTCGAAACATCCGTGTCTAAAATCGTTCCTCATTCTCCACCAAATGAGGTGCTGAACACGGATAACTCTGCAAACTTTGCCTCGTCTTTGAGACACATGTCGTGTTGTTACATTCTAATCGATGAACTCCACTTCCTTCCGTATAGCGAACACTTTCGGAAAGTATTTGTCATTAAATAGTTTCTGAAAGCGTCTCCCAAGACATCTTTGAGTCTTGGTTTGGATGGAGTGCAACTTCACAGACTCCCACCGATGATCTGCCTGCATACCACGGAACATAAAGGTGGCGAATGGAACCTTCTGTTCTCCGTGCATCCCAGACATCGAATATCTTGGTAATTTGCTTGACCCATGTTTCCGCCATGATCGGATCCGGCTTTCCCTTAAATTACGTGGTCCCGACTCTTTGAGCTAACTTGGTTGTGACAACGTGAATTCTTATCATTTCCTCACATATTTTGAACACGAGTCTCCTAAATGCGATTTTGCATGAGCTGCAAAAAAGCTTACTAAACATCCTCTCGTTCATCATCATACTTTCGATTGGTATTGTTCACGGGAGGAACATTGCCCGACTGTTACGCGTTCTCTCTCGTTGGTAAATCTGAGGCATCTCCACGGTCTCATTTCCTTTTATTAATATTCTCGATTCGACATTCTCAAATCTTTGTCATAAAACAAGGGTTAATTAAAGAAATCAATATATCACATAATATCCTATATCTTGACCAACTAACAAATAAGCTTAGGTAGGACACCTTTAGCGAAGGATTTACTCGTCTCTCCCTCTGGTTACATTCCCGATCTCATGGAGATCATATCCTAAACTACGATACCAAGCTGTGGCGCCCCCCCAAATAGGTATACACCACCCATTACGAGTTGTCGATACATGATGCGAAACAACTACAACTTTATTATTACAACGATAAAAGCGTGAGTTTAAATCTGAGATATTGCCATCTAGACAATATCCACATACAAAAATAAATCCTCATCATAATTATTGATACATTATTTTACAAAATGGTGAGGACTACTAAACAACTCTCTCTAGAACCATCATTACATCCCAGAGCTAAATACTTTCATTACATTATCTCCTCCACGAGAAGAAAAATGGAACAAAAAGGAAAAGGGTGAGCTCAACTAGCCCGATAAAGAATATTATGACTAAGATAATATACAACAAATTATCGTTAGTCTCCAACGAGGAAAAATCTAATAGAATACTGATAGGCAACAAATTTTAAATCAATATTATGATGAAAAATAATAATTCATTAGAAGAGTTAAGTAGAGGATGAAATCTACTATCTTACATGTATGAATTTAAAAGTTCATCGTCTATCTTTTATCCTGTAACATCAATCGATATATATACGGAATCAAATATTCATCTTTTTTCTTTCTGAGGCGAAGATATTCATCGATTAATTAATATTTCATCTAAACACACATTCATCTTTTGCACTTTCTGGGCCAAAGATATTCATCGAAAATCATTCATCTTTTGCCTTCTGAGGCCAAGATATTCAATAATATCATCATTTAAGGCGAGGATGATGAAAAATATTTTTAAAAAAAGCGAATCCGATGAAAACAAAATGACGAGGATTAAGGATTAAGGATTAAGTACTTTGTTTTATCCATGTCCAAAAATACCTCAAAAATAATCATAGTGGTGTAAAATTCAAGAATGATCAAAATATGGATACTGATCAAAGCTAGTATCCACAATAGATATTTTAGGCGAAAAGGAAAAATTTTTATTTTTTAGATGAATAGTCTTAAATATTAAGTGAATAATGTATGTATATCGTGAATAGTCTTAGTATCGTGAATAGTAACTCAGAACACCAAAAGTTCCAAATTTGATAAAAACTTGAGATCAATATTTGACATAATGATATTGAAGAAATAATATCATTACTGAAAAAAATATCCACTTACCTCGAAAGATTAGTACCTCAAAATTTAGAATCTTTGGGTATATAGTCTTTGAAGGAACTTGCATAGTATAACAATACTCAAAGTATCAAAATCCTCACAAGAATCGCTCGATATATAGAGAAAAATATAGAAAACTTGAGTTTACGGTGTAATTTTCAATTCTAACCTAAGCACCTATTTATAGGAAAATGCTTAGAACACCAAAAAGAAAATTTATTAAAATAATATTATTATTTGTTAAAATTCCATCGCCCACTTTTGGAGATCTGATTTGAGCAATCAATAACACATACTAGACCCACTTAACTCACCAAAAACGTTTTCCATAATTAAAATATTTTAAACTTCCAAAAATCAATTATTTGGAGTTTGAACTTGATAATTCACAATAAATAGCCCTTTTTATCGGAAAATTGAATCTCGCGATTTTTTTATAGGAAATTCAATTCTCTACAACTTTGAAGAAAAAGTTTTCCAAATTCCAAACAAAAATTGGCCAAAAATCCATAAGCAGACGATTTTACATTATAATCAAATTTGATCGATAAATGGGGTCCAGAGCATGTTTAACATGTTTTAAACATTTTTGGTAACAAAATACTCCTCCTCCACATATACTCATATATCCCACATTCATCGTAAAAATATCATCATTATTATATTATTAAAATATAATAATATATTTAAATAAATTATTTTATCGAGAAAAAGATAAAATTTCAATTTTCAACAATTGTCACATTAAAAATTTTCTCCATCTATATCCACATAAAATCAATATTTTCCTCATCATATGAATCAATAATTAATTATTCACAAATAATATTACGAGAATCCTGATATTGACAACGAGGCGGTTCAGGAAAGAGGGGGCTTTCGATAAAATTTCTCACTTCTTGGCGCATGATTAGGTGACCAAACCTCTCCTTAGAAGCGAACTTTCTAGACATTGCCAATAATGTTATCTAATAATATTATTAGGATAATATGAATTATTAGCCGATAATGGAAAATCTTGTATAGTGACAATTATTGAAACAACGGTAATATAAAATATCATCAATATGACAATTATTGAATCGATAAAATAAAATCTTTGAGCGATAACTCTTTGTAACAATTATTGAGTAGTGCCTTCTTACGTAAGAATCAATAATTGGTGCAATCTGGTGTCTTCTTGTCTGACAATAGCGTATTATTCTTGTGTTTTAACCATAGGGTATTTTAACGATATTAGCGATAACAACTAACTGTAGTTATTTTTTTACAACTTATATTTGTCGTTTTCCTCATCCAATCGCTTTTTCCATTATTAAAAGGCCCACAAAAAATGCTGCTTGTCGTCTGCGAATATTCCCAAACAAAGAATATTCCACGACGAAACGAATATTCCCAAACAATGAATATTTTATAACCACTTATTTTTTGAAATATTTGCGTATTTTACCCATAACTATCCACATTAATCAAATCAATCCTTACTATTTCAAAATAATAAATAGAGGAAAATAAATTTCATTTATTAATAATTTGGGTCTTAACTATCGATACGGGCATTATGAATTCTTAGTCATGTCTTTTGGATTGACTAATACTCCTGCGGCTTTCATGGATATGATGAACCGAGTATTCAAGGACTATTTGGATCAGTTCGTTGTTGTCTTTATTGATGACATTCTCATATATTTCAAAAGCCGTGAAGATCATGAGCACCATTTGAAGCTGGTACTCCAAAGGCTTCGTGAAAACAAGCTATATGCCAAGTTAAAGAAATGCGAGTTCTGACTTGAGGAAGTAGCATTCCTTGGGCACGTGGTGTCAAAACATGGAGTATCCGTTGACCCGGCAAAGATTGAAGCAATATAAAGTTGGGAACAACTGAAGACGGCGGTCAAGATGAGTAGCTTTACGGGCTTAAATTGGTTATTATCGGAGATTCGTGGAAAGATTTTCTCGAATCGCTTTACTCAGCTAACTCAAATTGACTTTGAAAGATACAAAATTCAGATAGAAACGAGGAATGCGAGAAGAGTTTCCAAGAGCTTAAAAGGAGACTCATTTCATTTTGTTACGACAATACCATCCGTTCGGATGGATTTGTTATCTACAAATGATGCTTCGGCAAAGGGTTAGGATGTGTTCACATGCAACGCGGGAAAGTCATAACCTATGCCTCGCGACAACTTAAAGAATATGAGAGGAATTATCCTACTCATGATCTAGAGTTGGCATCAGTCATTTTCGCGCTAAAGATCTGAAGGCACTATCTATATGGAGAGAAAGTGGAGATATATTCAGACCATGAAAGTCTCAAATATTTCTTCACCCAAAAGGAACTCAACATGCGACAATGACGTTGGCTCGAGCTGTTAAAAGATTATGACCACACCATTCAATACCATCCTGGAAAAGCAAACGTGGTAGCTGACGCGTTGAGTAGAAAATCATATGCAGGAATGAGTGCGATGATGTCAAGTATACGCATAGAACCAACTTTAATCGATGAAGTTAAAGTTGCTCGCCACAGACCTGGAGCTAATGCGTATGAAGAAGAAAGTACAAGAGGGTGCTATTCCAGAAGTAAGAATCGATGAAGAAGGAATACTTCGAGTCCACTCCAGACTTTATGTTCCTAACGATTCTGATTTAAAGAACAAGATCATGATGGAGGCACAGAATACACCATTTGCAATCCATCCTGGAAGTACTAAAATGTATCATGATTTTCGACATACATTTTGATGGAACAATATGAAGAGAGAGACCGCGAAGTTTATCTCGAGGTGTTTAACTTGTCAACGTGTAAAGGCGGAGCATCAAGTGCCTAAGGGTCCATTGTAACCACTTGAGATTCCGAAATGGAAGTGGGAACACATTACCATGGATTTCGTTACGGGTCTTCCCACGGTTTCTCAAGGCATAAATGTTATTTGGGTTATTATTGATAGATTAACCAAGTCTGCTCATTTCTTGCCGATACGGGAGACTTATTCCCATGAACGTCTTGCTCATATATATGTAAATGAGATTGTGAGATTGCATGGTATGCCAGTATCCATAGTTTTGGATCGTGACCCAAGATTCACTTCACGATTTTGGGTTAGCTTGTAAAAAGCTATGGGCACGGATTTACGATTCAGTTCGGTATACCATCCTCAAACGGACGGACAATCAAAGAGGACTATTCAAACTCTTGAAGATCTATTAAGACTCTGTGTCCTAGATTTCAAAGGGAGTTGGGATAAGTATTTACCATTGGTGAAATTCTCCTATAACAACAGTTATCAGGCAAGTATAGGTGTGGCTCCATTTGAAGCATTGTATGGACGAAAGTGTCACTCTCTAATATGTTGGGATGACGTGGGTGAAGCAACATTGTTGAGACCCGAGTTGGTACGTATGACTACGGAAAAGATCCAAATGATTCGACAACGTATACAAACGGCTCAAGATCGACAAAAGAGTTATGCGGATCTTCATCGAAAGGACGTGAAATTTAGTATTGGGGATCATGTATTGTTGCGTGTTGCCCCATGGAAGGAGTTACAAGATTCGGGAAGAGAGAAAAGCTCAATCCACGATTTATTGGTCCATTTCGATTCTTGACCGAGTAGTAGAAATGTATCCTATAGACTTGCGTTACCTCCAGTATGTCTCGCTTTTATAATGTTTTTATATATCCGTGCTTCATAAATATGTGAAAGACCAACAACGTTATTGAGTTAGAACCGGATGAGATAGTAGAAGACTTAACGTACGAGGAGATACCTGTCAAGATCTTGGATAGGAAGGAGCATGTCTTACGTACAAAGGTCATACCACAAGTTAAAGTTTTGTGGAGAAACCATGCTATTGAGGAAATGACCTGGGAATTAGAAACGGAAATGAAATCGAGGTATCCTCACCTTTTCGAAATACCAGGTACGTACGCCAATTTCGAGGACGAAATTTCATAAGGAGGGGAGGTTGTAAGACCCCAACTTATTATAAATAAAATCAAACTTCCTCTATTTATTATTTTGAAATAGTAATGGTTGATTAGATTAATGTGGTTAGTTATGGGTAAAATGCGCAAATATTTTAAATAAGCAAGTGGTTATAAAATATTCATTTTTATCAAAGAATATTCATTTGGTCGTGGAATATTCTTACTGTCGGGAAATATTCGTACGACGGCGCAGCCTTGTGTGGGCCCTATAACGGAAAACGATTGGATGAAGAAAAATGACAAATATAAGTTGTTTATAAATAACGGTGTAGTTGTTACCGTTAATACTTGTGGAATACCCGGTGGTTAAAACATAGTAGCACACGGTATTGCACCAATTATTGATTCTTACGTAGGAAGGCATTACTCAATAATTGTTATAGTAGTTACTGTTCAATCTTTTATATTATTGTTGTTTCAATAATTGTCACTACACAGTATTTTCATTATCAGATCAATAATTCATATTATTTGAATAATATTATTAGATAATATTATTGGCGATGTCTCAGAAAGTTACGTATAAGGAGAGGTTTGGTCACCTAATCAAGCTTTAGTAAGTGAGAAATCTTTATTGAAAGCCCTTGCTTTCCCGGAACTGCATGGTTATCGATGATTGTGATTCGTAAATATTATTTATGAATAATTAATTATTGATTTATATGATAAGAAAAATATTCATTTTATGTGGATATAGATGGAGAAAATTTTAAAGTGACAATTATTGAAAAATTGATATTTTATCTTTTCTGATTAAATAATTCATTTAAAAATATTGTTATATTTTAATAATATAATAATAGTTATATTTTTACAATGAATGTGGGATAAATGAATATATGAGGAGGAAGAGTATTTTTATTTTAAAAAAAAATTTAAAACATGTTTTTCATGTTTGTGGACCCCATTTCTTGACTGAAATTTGATTATAGCCTGTAAAATCGCCCGTTTATGGATTTCGGTCAATTTCTGTTTGGAATTTGGAAAAATTTCTTCTGCAAAGTTGTAGAGAATGAAATTTCCCATGGAAAGGACATGAGGTTGGAATTTTTCTGATAAAATTTCTATTTATTATGAATTATTGAAGTTCCGGATTAATTGATTATTATTTTTTTGGAGTTTTAAATGGTTTTTACATGAAAAACGTTTTTGTTTCTTTTGTTGAGGTGTGGCTGATGCTTGGACTCAATTGGTGTGCGTAGGATGTTTAGGAATAAATATATTATTATTATATTAAATTTTCTGCTTTGGTGTTCTAAGCATTTTTCTATAAATAGGGTGCTTAAGTTAGAATTGAAAATCACACCAGAAACTGAAGTTTTCTCTCTCTATATTATCGAGTGTAATCTTGTGAGTATTTTGATACTTTGAGTATTGCTATATACTGATGCAAGTCGCTTCAAATACATTATATCCGATATTCCAAAAACCAAGAATCTTCTTTTTTTGGTAAGGGATATTATTTTTTTTAAAATGATATTATTTCTTCTAATATCATTATGCCGGAATATTAGTAAGATTTTTCTTGTGAAATTTTTGTCTTTTAGTGTCGGGGTTACTATTCACGTATACGACATTATTCACGTATACGACACTATTCACGAATACGACATTATTCATCGAAAAATGAAATTTTTTCCTTTTCGTCCAAAATATCTATTATGGATACTAGCTTTGATTGTATTCATGTTTTGGGCATGAATAAATCGAAATATGAATCCTTAATATTTATTCTTTTGTTTCACTGGATTCGTTTTCTTTAAAATATTTTTCATCATCCTCAGTCCTAAATGATGATATTATTGAATATCTTTGGCTTGTAATGCAAAGATTAATATGATTTTATGATGAATATCTTTGGCTGCAATGCAAAGATGTACAGGTGTTGAGATGAACATGACCAACTGATGAATATCTTTGGCTCAGATGCAAAGATGAATATTTGATTCCGTATGTATATCGATTGATGTTACAGGGATAAAATATTGATGATGGACTTTTAAATTCATAGATAATAGAGATTTCATTCTCTACATAACTCATCTATGAATTATTATTTCATTGCTAATATTGATCTAAAACTTGTTGTCTATTGTATTTTATCGATTTTTTCTCTATCAAGACTAACGATAATTTGTTCTATATTATCTTAGTCATAATATTCTTTATCGGCTAGTTGAGTTCACCTTTCCTTTTTGTTCTATTTTTCTTCTCGTGAGGCGAGAATGTCATGAAGTCTTAATGGGGTATGGAATGAAGGTCTTAGAAAGTTGTTTTAGTAGTCCTCACTATTTTTGTAAAATAATATATCAATAATTATAATGAGGACTTATTTGGGTGTGAATATTGTCTAGACGGCAATATTTGTATTTAAACTCACAGTTTTCATGTTGTATTAATAAAGTTATAGTTGTTTCTGTACCATGTTATTGACGACTCAAAATGGGTGATGTATACATATTTTAGGGGCATCACATAACTGCAGCGAAACAAGCAATCCATTAGAAGAGTCAAGTAGAACATGATATCTACTATCTTCTATGATTTAAAAAGTTTATCATCAATTCTATCGCTGAGACTCGACTTAATAAATAATCCACATCATCGAATCAACCCTGCACTACGGCCAAGGATATTCATTAGTATCACGACCACAAATTATCTATGCACTACGGGCCAAGGATATTTATGTTTTCATCAATGATCATGATCATGCCAACAACTGTCTATCAATACACTACGGGCCAATGAGAACTTTTATCACATCATTTGTAACATTACGATCATGATTATACCGAATAATCCCTAGTTATAATCATACCAATCAGCAGTACATCTATGCACGTAAGCCACAGATGACTTTTATCACAATATAAATATAAGGATGATGACAATGATATATATAAGAATTCAATTAAAAGAAAGCAAATCATAAATTTTTAAAGATTTATAATTTAATTTATCCACAATTCAATAATGTCCAAATTATCAACATGATACTGTTTTGTGGAGTAAAATTCAAGAATAATATTGTATCAAAAATGATTTGGACTAAAAAAAAATCAATTTTTTCATGAATAGTACCCCGGGTAAAAAGTAACCGAGTGAATAGTACCCCGTGAATAGTACTCTGGCATAAAAAAATTAAAACTTATCAAGAATGCTCAGAATAATATTTTCATGAAAAGATACTGGATGAAGCGCAAATTTCAAGGATATTTTACTAATTTTATGGAGTATAGAAGCCAAAACTTAACAAAATGAGTAGAATTTGAAATCTGAAATGAAATAATATTAATTACTTACATACTATAGAGTATGAAAGAAAATATTATTTCTTACGAATATTGAACAAAAATAACATTCCTTACCTTAAAAAGGAGAGTATTCCAACCAGTATAGCGAAGATATTCTTGAAGAAAATTTCCACTGTTTTTTACGCTCAAAACTTCTTAAAACTTTAAAGAAATACGCTCAATATTATAAAAGAAGAATTCTCTCATTCTGGTATGATTTTCAATTCTAACTAAGTATCCTATTTTTAGGATAATGGAAAGGATACTATTTGAATTTATAAATCACGGAATGCACAGTAACTAAATCACGGGCGTTATCGGCGGAAGAATTTTTTTTGAATTCACTATGCAAGCACTATGCAAATACTATGCATAATAAAATATAATATATTCTATTTTTCATAAAAAAAAAACTTATTATATATGCCGAATAATTTTTTACTGATTATTTTGAAAAATGGATAAATAGGGGTCCATAAAATAAACAAAATTTATATCAAATACTTCATAAAAATCCCCTTAATATTTTTAACAACATTTATTCGTCATTATTATTATTCACATTTAACAACCAAATCATTCTCAGAAAAGAGGGGGCTTTTCGATAAGGATTTCTCCCTATTGACGCGCAATTAGGTGACCAAACCCTTTTTCTCGACAGAACTTGATAGACATCGTCAATAATGCAAATAATAATATGAATAATTGTATCATCTAAATTATTGATTTAATAATATATAAAATATTGACAATAATTGAATCAAATAACGTGTGATACTATGCAGTAATTAATGTAGCAATAATTGAGTATAACTGAGTGACTTCTCACGTAAGCATCAATAATCAATACCGCGCGCTACTACGCAATGCTACCACCAGACATCGCTTTTCTTTTACCAATCGAGTATTTCAACAGTTAAATGGTTAAAACTTTCGTCGTTATTTTTATAAAAAAGATATTTCTGTTATTTTCTCATTTTGATAATAATTCCGTTGTGGGGTCCACCAATGATTGTGTCGTCGTACGAATATTTCCCGTTGAAACGAATATTATATAACAACTTGATTAATTTGCAGCATTTATAAATATTACCCACAACTATAACATTATAACAAATTCACACCTTAATATTCAAAGATAATATTTATAAAAAAATTTATCTTTATTCATAAAAGTTGAGATCTTACATTAAGTTTATAATTTGAAAATAAAGTAGTAAAAAAGTGTCAAGATGTGTATGATTGATGAGTTGTCCACTTAAATGAGGGTGTGAAATGTCATTTTGTATATATAGAGAACGGTCTTTTGACTCTCTCACACTGGAGAGTAAAATCCTATGTAGGGATTAAAATAGAGAGTCAATTAAGGATAAGAAATGTGTTGGATAATGATTTGTTGATGTATTTTTTAAAATTAGGGATAGAGAGTTAATTAAAGAAATTGTTATTAATGCTCTTAGGAAGACCAAACTATTAACTATATATTCCCCATTCCGGATCCAGCGAGGATAATTTATACATCAGTGCACTCATAAAATATTTACACAATTAATACATTTTCTATATAGTTACAATATTAGTGCAATTAAGATTCCTTAATTTAGGAAATTAGTATAGGATTCAATTCATAATAATAAGGAAACCTAAAATCAAGAAGAAATAACTACCATAATTCATAATTCAAATTCAAATATCTTGGATCTAACAAACAAAATAAATTCAAATTCAAAAATAATAATTAAAATTCAATTATTCAAAGTTTGGCAACGTCATCTTCCTCCTCCCCTTCACGGCCATCTTCTTCCTCCCTTCTTCATTGTCAACTGACACACTACGGACAATTTACCATGTAAGACCCCAACTTATTATAAATAAAATTGAATTTTCATCTATTCTTTATTCTAAATTAAAAAGGTGTTAATTTGATATAATGTTTTGGTTATGGGATAAATGTGCAAATTTTACAAAATAAGCAAGTGGTTATAAAATATTCATTGTTGTCGGGAAATATTCGTTTGGTCGTGGAATATTCTTTTGTCGGGGAATATTCGTACGACGGCGCAGCCATTCGTGGGGCTCATAACAGAATAACTCACGGATGCAAAAAACAACAAAGTTTGAGTTTTATAAATAACGGCGTAATTATTACCGTTAACACTATTGGAATACCTGGTGGTTAAAATACGATGTCTGGCGTGGTGGCACGAGAAGAAGACCTGTATTGCATGCATATTGTTGAATTATTGATTCTTACGTAAAGAAGACACTACTCAATAATTGTTACGATGAGTTCTTGTTCAATATTTTATTGATTCAATAATTGCTGCGTTGATATTTTATATTATTGTTGTTTCAATAATTGTCATCGCACAAGATTTTCCCATTATCGGATCAATAATTCATATTATTTGAATAATATTATTAGATAACATTATTGGCAATGTCTAGAAAGTTCTGCTCTAAGGAGAGGTTTGGTCACCTAATTGCGGCGCCAAGATGAG
Organism: Panax ginseng; assembly: GCA_020205605.1. NCBI lineage: Eukaryota > Viridiplantae > Streptophyta > Magnoliopsida > Apiales > Araliaceae > Panax > Panax ginseng. The sequence continues at coordinate 131,235,747 of CM035144.1, forward strand.
AGAAATCCTTATTGGGAAGCCCCTCTTTCCTGAACCTGCTGGTCATGTATAATTGTGATTACGTAATATTATTTGTGAATAATTAATTATTGATTTATATGATAAGGAAATATTTATTTGATGTGGATATAAATAATGGATTTATTTATGCGGTTATTAATGAAGGAATTAATGCTGAGGTATTTTATCAGTATTTTGTTGGAATAGAGGTATTAAAAATCATCCGTTTGTGGATTTCGGATATTTTTTGTTGGGAATTTGGAAAAACTTTCTTCTACAAAGTTTTAGAGAATTCGATTTCAGGTAGAATGGATATAAAATTTGTATTTTTCTGATAAACGGGCTATTTTTTATGAATTATTGAAGTTTCGGAAAATAAAATAATTTTTATTAAATTTATGGGTGTGACCCACTTTTGGTTGGTGTTAATAACATGTGGGCTGCTGAAATTTCAAAAATAAGGGGCTGCTGGTTTTAAAGCATGCGTAGAAAAATAAGAATAAATAATATTAATTTATTATTTTAGTCTCCTATGGCGTTCTAGCATTTTTCTATAAATAGACACTTAGGTTAGAATTGAAAATCACACCAGAAACAAGTTTTCTTTCTCTCTAGATTCTTGAGCGTATTTTTGTGAGTATTTTGATACTTTGAGAGTTGCTATTTCGTGCAAGTTTCTGTCGGCTTTATCCAAAATTCAGTCAGAAGTACGGTTATTTTGAGGTAAGGGATGTTATTTCTTTTCGAAATGATATTATTCTTCAATATCATTATGCCAAAATATTGGTAAACTTTTTAATTAAATTTGGAACTTTTTTGTGTCGGGATTACTATTTACGTATACGGCACTATTCACGTATATGACACTATTCACGAATACGACACTATTCACCAAAAAATAAAAATTTTCCTTTTTGTCCAAGATGTCTATTTTGGCTACTATCTTTGATTGTATCCATGTTTTGATAGTTATTTTTGAATTCTGCTTCACAATTGGTTATTATGAAGTATTATTGATCTTGGATAAACTTTATTATACTGAATCCACTAATATTTGTCCTTCCATCTCCAATTGGATTCGTTTTTTTTAAATATTTTTCATCATCCTCGGTCTTAAATGATAATATTATTGAATATCTTTGGCTTTTGTAGTGCAAAGATGAATGATTAATCGATGAATATCTTTGGCCCGTAGTGCAGAAGATGAACAGTGTTAAGATGAATACGTGACTAACCCAAGATCTAAATGAATATCTTTGGCACAGTGGTGCAAAGATGAATATTTGAATAAAGATGTATATTGATTGTTATTACAGGGATAAAATATTGATGATGGAATTTTAAATCTTAGAAGATAGTAGAACTCATTATCTACGTGACTCTTCTAATGGATTGTTGTTTCCGCTGCATTTGTTGATCTAAAACTTGTTGTCTATTATATTTTATCAGATTTTTCCCTGTGGAAGACTAACGATAATTTGTTGTATATTATCTTAGTCATAATATTCTTTACTGGGCTAGTTGAGCTCACCCTTTTCTTTTTTGTTCCATTTTTCTTCTCCGGAGGTGAGAACATAAGCAGGATCTAATGGGTATGGAGTGATGGTTCTAGAAAGATGTTTAAGAAGTCCTCACTATTTCCTCGTAAAATAGTGTTTGAATAATTGTAATGAGGACTTATTTGAGTGTGGATATTATCTAGAAGACAATATTTGTATTTAAACTCATTAGTTTGTGTTGTCGTATTTTACCGACATTTGTATTATTGAAGTTGTAGTTTGCTTTCTATACCATGTATTTTGACGACTCGTAATGGGTGTTGTATACCTATTTTGGGGGCGCCATACGGTTAATATCAAAGCTTGGGGATATGGTCTCGAAGCGGAGATCGGGGAATAGAACTAGGAGGAGAGATGAATAAATCCTTCGCTAGTGTGTCCTATCGAAGCTTATTTGTTGGTTGGTCATAATATAGGATATTATGTGATATGTTAATTTGTTTAATTAGCCCCTTGTTTTATGGCGTTATTTAAGAATGGTCACCGGAACGTTAACAATGGAGTGTATGAGACCGTGGAGCAACCTTTAGTCACAAACAGGAGAACCGTCAACAGGAAGGCAATATTCCTCCTGTAAACAACACTACCGAGCAAACGATGAATGATGGAATGTTTAGGAGCTTTTTGCAGTTCATGCAAAATCAAATGAGGGAGACTCGTGTATAAAATACGGGTGGAAATAATGGCAACGCTACGATGCATTCATCACAAAGAAAGCGCTTCAAGGAGTTGGGACCACCAGATTTACGGGAAAGCCCGATCCGATTAAAGGCGGAAACATGGGTCAAGCAAATTACCAAGATATTCGATGTCTTGGGATGCACGAGGAAATGTAGGTTCCATTCGCCACCTTTATATTCCGTGGAGAAAGGCGATTCTTTGGTGGGAATCGTGAAGTTGCATCCACCACCGCACTTGCTTAAGATGTCTTGGGAAAGATTTCAGAAACTGTTCAATGACAAGTACTTTCCAGAAAGTATTCATCATATGAAGGAAGTAGAGTTTATTAGACTCGAACATAACAACATGGCGGTGTCTCAGTACGAGGCAAAATTCGCAGAGCTATCCAGGTTTGCACCTCATTTGGTGGAGAATGAGGAACGTATGACGCGGATGTTTTTGAGAGGTCTGAAACCCGATATACGTCAATATCTCATTTTTCATAAATTTTCTCTATATTCAGATGTTGTCAACAGGGCTCAATTATTAGAGCGAGATAATGAGTATACTCAACTGAGGGACAACAACCAGGGTCATGCCGGTGACAGCAGTCATTGGAGCGATGATAACCAGCGAGGAAGGAAGAATACGAATAAAAGCGGTAACCACTCGGGTGGTAATCGTGGGCATGATAATAGAAGATGTGAGTCTAGTGGACATTTCAAAAAGAGGAGATTCAACAATGACGGGAAGACATCATCAGCAACATCAGCATCAACTGTTGCTAGGCGAGGAGAACGACCACCAGTCGTGTGTTACAAATGTGGGAAAGAGGGACATATCAGCCCAAACTGCCCACAACAATCCAAGGTATGTTATAACTGTGGAAAGGAAGGACATATAGCCCGAGAGTGTTCTGTAATAAAACCAAGTTCAGCGGGGATGGTGACTCCAAAAGCTGTCACGAATAAGTCGAAATCAACGGTTCCTGAAAGAGTGTTTGTTGTGACTGGCCAAAACGCGAGGAATCCGAACGAAGTGATCACGGATAAGCTAATCTTGAATTCTTGCGAAATTTATACCTTACTAGATACCTTTTCTACCCATTCTTTTATCTCTCCTGCTTGTGCTCAACGTTTAAACTTGACTCCGGAGAAATTAGATTTTAACTTATCTGTTGAAACTCCGTTGGGTGAAACCTTCGTTACATCTACAGTTTATAAATCTTGTTTAATCCAATTTGGCACTATCACATTACCTGTTGATCTTATCTCTTTAAAGATATTTGCTTTTGATGTGATTTTAGGAATTGATTGGTTAACCACTCATCATGCCAAAATTGATTGTTTTCGTAAGGTTGTTAGTTTTCATATTCCTAACCAACCTGTCATACGAATTCAAATAACTAAACCAATAAAATCAGTCACTGTCATATCAAGCCACAAAGCTATTCGTTTATTGAAAAACAGATGCCAAACTTTCTTAACCCATGTTATGGATTTGAATAAAGACACGTCAGATTTGAATAATATTCATGTTGTTAGTAAATTTCCTGACGTGTTTCCTGAAGAACTTCCCGGTCTACCCGCAGAATGTGAAGTTGAATTCTTTATTGATTTTAAACCTGGTACAAAGCCCATTTATAAAACCCCATATCGAATGGCTCCTATTGAACTTCAGGAATTAAAGGTCCAACTACAAGAGTTATTGGACATCGGTTTCATTCGTCCTAGTACATCTCCTTGGGGTGCTCCTGTTTTATTTGTAAAGAAGAAAGACGGGAGTATGCGACTTTGTATTGACTATCGAGAATTGAACCATGTCACCATCAAGAATAGGTATCCACTACCTCGCATTGATGACCCGTTTGACCCCATTACAAAGAGCAATTCTTTTCAAAGATCGATCTTCATTCGGATATCATCAATTTGAAGATTAAAACCGAGGATATTCCAAAGACCGCTTTCATAACTCAAGACGGGCATTATGAATTCTTAGTCATGTCTTTTGGATTGACTAATGCTCATCTTCTTTCATGGATATGATGAACCGTGTATTCAAGGAATATTTGGATCGGCCATTGTTGTCTTTATTGATGACATCCTCATCTATTCCAAAAGCCGTGAAGATCATGAGCACCATTTTAAGTTCGATACTTGAAAGGCTTCGTGAAAACAAGCTTTATGCCAAGCTAAAGAAATGTGAGTTCGGCCAAGGAAGTAGCATTCCTTGGGCACGTGGTGTCAAAACATGGAGTATCTGTTGACCGACGAAGATTGAAGCAATATAAAGTTGGAGACAGCCAAGTAGGTGACCAAAGTCACGCAACTTTGCTAAATTAGCTAGTTATTATCGAGATTCGTGGAAGGATTTTCTCGAATCGCTACTCTGCTAACTCAAATTGGACTTTAAAGATATAAAATTTGTATGGAAGCGAGGAATGCGAGAAGAGTTTCCAAGAGCTCAAGAGACACTCCTTTCTTTACTGCTCGCAATACCATCCGGTTCTGATGGATTTGTTATCTACAATGATGCTTGAGCAAAGGGTTAGGATGTGTTCTCATGCAACATGGGAAAGTCATAGCCTATGCCTTGCGACAACTCAAAGAATATGAGAGGAATTATCCTACTCATGATCTGGAGTTGGCAGCAGTCGTATTCGCGTTGAAAATTTGGAGACACTACTTGTATGGGGAGAAAGTGGAGATTTATATGGCCCATAAAAGCCTTAAATATTTCTTCACCTAAAAAGAACTCAACATGCGGCAATGACGTTGGCTTGAGCTGTTGAAAGATTATGATCACACTATTCAATATCATCCTCAAAAAGCAAACGTAGTAGCTGACACATTGAGTAGAAGATCATATGCGAGTACGAGTGCGATATTGTCAACACAAAGGCTCATTTTATATGACTTGCATAGGATGGAGGTAGAATTAAAGACTCCAGGGACCCATGTGATGATGGCGAATATACGAGTAGAACCGACTTTAATCGATAAAGTTAAAGTTGCTTAAGCTACGGACCTGGGGCTGATGCGTATGAAGAAGAAAGTGCAAGAAGGTGCTGTTCCAAAAGCAAGAATCGATGAAGAAGGAATACTTCAAGTCAACTCTAGACTTTGCGGTCCTAACGATTCTGACTTGAAGCATAGAATCATGATGGAGGCACACAACACCCCATTTGCAATCCATCTTGGGAGTACCAAAATATATCATGATATTCGACACACATTTTGGTGGAACAATATGAAGAGAGAGATCGCGGAGTTTATCTCGAGATGTTTAACCTGTCAACGTGTAAAGGTGGAGCATCAAGTGCCAAAGGGTCCATTGCAACCACTTGAGATTCTGAAATGGATGTAGGAACACATTACCATGGATTTCGTTACAGGTCTTCCCAATGTTTCTCAAGGCATAGATGCGATTTGGGTTATTGTTGATAGATTAACCAAGTCTGCTCATTTCTTGCCTATACGTGAGACTTATTCCCTTGAACGTCTTGCTCATATGTACTTGAATGAGATTGTGAGATTGCATGGCATGCCAGTATCAATAGTTTCGGATCGTGACCCAAGATTCACTTCACGATTTTGGGTTAGCTTGCGAAAAACTATGGGCATGGATTTACTGATTGATTCAAAGATACCATCCTCAAACGGATGGGCAATCTGGAAGGACTATTCAAACCCTCAAGATCTATTAAGACTCGTGTCCTAGATTTCAAAGGAAGTTGGGATAAGTACTTTAATCGGTGGTGGAATTCTCCTACAACAACAAAGTTATCGTTACAATATCTGGCATGACTCCATTTGAGGCGTTGTATGATGATGAAAGTGTCGCTTCTCCAGATTATCTTTGGGGCGAGGTGGGTGAAGCAACATTGTTGGAATCAGAATTAGTATGCATGACTACAGAAAAGATCCAAATGATACGACAACGTATTCAAACCTCACAGGATCGACAAAAGAGTTATGCTGATCTTCATCGAAAGGACGTGGAATTTAATATTGGTGATCATGTATTACTACGTGTTGCTCCATGGAAGGGAGTTACAAGATTTGGAAAGAGAGGAAAGCTCAATCCAAGATTTGTTGGTCCATTTGAGATTCTTGACCAAATAGGAAATGTGGCCTATAGACTCGCATTACCTCCAAGCATGTCTCGTGTTCATAATGTTTTTCATATATCTATGCTTCGTAAATATGTGAAAGACCCAAACCACATTATTGATTTAGAACCAGACGAGATAGCCGAAGATTTAACGTATGAGGAAGTACCTGTTAAGATTTTGGATAGGAAAGAGCATGTCCTACGCACCAAGGTTATGCCACAAGTTAAGGTTTTGTGGAGGAACTGTGACGCCCCCAAAATTCGGACACCCATATCCCGAATTCGGTGCATCACGTGCAACTACAAATATCTTAGACAATAATAGTCTAGTCGAATCAAAGACTTAGACAATTTTTATCATGTATTTAAGAATTATAAGTCCAATTCTTGCAACAAAATCAAGGTATACAAATGATTTTTGAATAGAAAGAGATATTTGCTTGACAAATATGATTGATATGACAACAATTCAAATGTGTACAGTGTGAGAATTAAGGAATTTTCAACACAATAATAATAGTGTTCAGATACTTGCTCAATGTAAATTTGAGTGAGGTTAGGGAACTTGCCTTTAGCGTTGATTACTACTTGTAGCGAAAATCACCTCAATGAACTATGTGTGTCCTATTTATGTAAGTATAGGTATTCATTAGCCAAACACACTTGATATACATATATAAACAACATGTACACATAACACATTTTTCTTTCTATCTATGTATACTGCTGCACCCATCAAAACTCATAGTTGTACACTAACATGCTCATACTTTTGACCACTGCTAGTTTATTCATAATCTTTCTTCTTCGTAGTTCCAAGAGGTTCATTGCTTTAAGTAGACCATAACATCTATTAATCCCACGGACCCTTTTCTACGCATGTTTGCAGGCATTAGATTTATTTTCCCGAAGTTAGTAAAATTCTCTACTTAGAACTCATTCGTGTAATAATAGTTTATAGCAGTATAGGAAAATTTATTAATCCATCCTTATATCAAGTTATGATGCTGTCTCCGAGTCCCAGGACATCTCGCCATGTCCGAAGCCGAAGACATCTGGCCATGTCCGAAGATATTATGACTTGTCCGAAGATAACACGCTTCGTCCGAAGACATTACGACTTGTCCGAAGACAACACGCTTTGTCTGAAGACATTACGACTTGTCCGAAGACAACACGCTTTGTCCGAAGACATCTCTGAAGTCAGCTCTTTCAGAGACTTCGGTCTACACTATTACGACAGAGTCTAAGTTTGTTGGGTTAATTTCATTAAGACTTTATTATATGCATACAACCTAAGGAAATTTCTTAATACATGGTCTAACACGATCGAACCCATCAGCTGGTTCCTAAGTACGGTGCAGCTGCACCCCATGGAGTTCAGAAGCAGTGAACATGCTATGTTTTGCAGAGTAGCCACAACTTGATTCCAGACAATTATTAACGCATTCATGCACGAAAGTAAACTTTCTAAACACCCTATATCATGTTAATTCATCATACTTGACCTATTAATTTGGAAAACCGAGAATCAAACAAGACTCAAGTTAAGAACGAAGTAGAAATTATACCTTCTCGAGCTTTAACCTTTATATCTTACACACTGATATAGTAATGCTTAGCAACTAAGAATTCTTTACTCAGATTTCTCCAACACTCTTATCACTATAACAGACTGCCATGGTGGCTTGTATTTAAAGAGAAAAGCATGGACTAGACACTTGCTTTACACAATGTTGAGATTCATGGTGCAATAGAAATGAACAATGGTTACTTAGGGAGTTGGTTAACCACTCCATACCAGCCACTTAGCTAGCCCTGCATCCCTAGGATTAGCAGCTTGAAAGTTCAAGGTAAAAGAGAGTTTAAAGCTATCGTTCTCGTACTTGGTGACCCTTAATTTGGGGACAAGAGAATAGATCTCGTGAATAGACAAGGTATAGTCGGTCGGGCCCACTGCCCCACGCCACATTTTATTTAACCAACACCTTGTACTATCAGTTAACTATTTTGTTGGATTCCGAATTGAATTCTAAATATCCCAAGTTTATTGGGCTAACTCAAAAGTCCATCAATTAATTTATTGGGCTAGACTCCCAATTAATTATTTGGATTATAAACATGTAAATACTTAATTATTCCTCACTAATTCCATCATTGTGTCACACCAAACCTTTCATAAACCTATCATAATTCTCCACATCTTATCAATTATTAAAAGCTCAATTTTAATTCAATTAAGTTACTAACTTCATGCCATGTAAGCATTTATAAAATAATCAGAGGCTCTATTTATAAATATTAATATTAAATCATAAAATTTACGGTTATTACATCCTCTCCCCCTTATAAAAATTCCGTCCTCGGAATTGATACAAGGTTATACAAAAAGATGGGGATAGTCTCTCCTCATCCTATTTTCTAATTCCCATGTGGCCTCCTCGACATCGTGGTTTCGCCAAACAACCTTTACAGAAGATATAACTTTGTTTCTTAGCATTTGTTCTTTCTTATCTATTATTTGAACAGAAATTTCTTCATATGCCAGATTCTTCTCTACTTGAATGGGCTCATAGGAAATCACGTGCTTATAGTCAGACTTGTACGGACGTAGTACGGAAATGTGAAACACGTTGTGGATGTGTTCCAGTTCGGGTGGCAAAGCAACTTTGTATGCCACTTCGCCCACTCGTTTCAATATCTCGAATGGCCCTATGAACCTCTGGACTCAATTTTCCTTTCTTTTCCTAATCGATCTTTCCTTCCAAGGAGATACCTTCAAAACACAAAACTACCGACTTCAAAGTCCCGGTTACGACGATGCAAGCTTCAAGCGTACTTCTTTTCAGCGATCTTGAAATGCTACCAATTTGCCTCTTATTATTGCTACCACGCCGGCCAGATCATTGGGACTAATTCGTCCCAAAAGTCGTCGTTCTCCGACTTCATCCCAACATAATGGTGTTCGCACTTTCTCCCGTAAAGAGCTTCATATGGCGGCATACCGATACTCGCATGATAGCTATTATTATTGTGTTTAATTCTACTAATGGTAAATGGTAGTCCCAATTTCCTCAAGTCCATTACGCAAGCTTCTAAGCATGTCCTCCAACGCTTGTATGGTTCGTTCACTCACTCGCCTCGGTTTGAGGGTGATAAGCGAGATTAATCTCAATTGAGTTCCCATTCGCTCCTCGCAAACTTTTCCGCATTTTGACGTGAAACGCGGATCTCGATCGAGACAATCGACACCGGCACTCCATGTCGCGATACGAATTCCTTTACATACAACTTTGCTAACTAGTTCAAATTGAATCGAATCTTGATGGGTAGAAAATGAGCTGTCTTTGTTAGTTGATCCACAATAACCCAAATGGCATCATAACCCTTCTGTGTAACCGGAAGTCCAACCACGAAGTCCATCGTAACGTGCTCCCATTTCCATTCTAGAATTTTCAGCGGTTGAAGTAGTCCACTTGGTCTCTGGTGTTCTGCTTTGACTTTTTGACAAGTAAGACATCTGCTAACACACTCTGCAACCTCTCTTTTCAAATTAGGCCACCAAAATGGTGTCAAGATCCCGGTACATTTTGTGCCTCTCCTGATGTACGCAATACGTCGATTGTGTGTTTTGTGTAGATTTCCTCTTCCGGTTCGATTACAGATGGAACCCATACTCGACCCTCAACCCTCAATATACCGTCCTTATCTACTTTGAACCTTTCTTCCTTATCTTCTACTATTCTCTTCTTTATCTTCTCACATTCTTCATCTTTCTCGTGTGCTTCCTTTATTTTATCCAATAACGCTTAGTGATCTCTCATCATGAGTAATTTTCCTTCCGCTTCTTTTGGTCCCTCCACCTCTATTTCCAACTTTTCCATTTCTCTTATTAATTCCTCTTGGGTTGTCAATTTGAATAACTTCTCCTTCCTTTTCTACTCAAAGCGCGTTCGCCTAAACGTTGCTTTTTTCCGGGTGATAAAGAATTTCACAACAGTAATCCTTGATTAGTTCCAACCACCTTCTTTGTCGCATGTTCAACTCCTTCAGTGTGAAGATATATTTCAGACTCTTGTGATCTGTATATATCTCAAATTTTTCTCCGTACAAATAGTGCCTCCAAATCTTCAATGCAAAGACTACCGCCGCTAACTACAAGTCATGGGTAGGGAATCGTTTTTCGAAATCTTTCAACTGTCTTGAGGCATATGCAATGACCTTGCCATGTTGCATTAGCACACAACCAAGTCCTCTATGCGATGCATCACTATACACCACAAATACTCCTGTATCATCTGGTAATGATAATACAGGCGCCTCACTCAACCTCCTCTTCAATTCTTGGAAACTCTCATTGCATTTGTCCGTCCATACGAACTTCTCTGACTTCCTCGTTAAATTGGTCAGCGGGGTTGCTATCTTAGAAAAATCTTGGATAAATCTTCGATAGTACCCGGCTAAACCTAAGAAACTCCTAACTTTTATTGGCGTCTTCGGTTGTTCCCAGTTACTCACCGCTTCCACCTTTGCAGGATCCACAGAAATTCCATTTTAATCTATCACGTGTCCTAGAAATTGAACCCTTTCCATTCAAAATTCATATTTTGAAAATTTAGCGTACATCTTTTCCCTTCTCAATGCTTCCAATACCATCTTCAGTGTTTCTAAGCGTTTTTTACTTCGCCTTTGAATAAATCAAAATGTCATCGATAAATACTACTACTGAACTTATCTAAGTATGGCTCTAAAACTTCGGTTCATCAAGTCCATGAATGTCATTGAGCATTGGTTAACCCAAATGACATCACTAAAAATTGTAATGTCCGTAAGCGAGTTCAAACGCCGCCTTTTGATGTCCTCCTCTCGCACTTTCAACTGATGATAACCCGCTCAGAATCTATCTTGAAAAACACTTCGCCCCTTCAACTGATCGAAAAGGTCGCCTATCCTTGGCAATGGATATCTATTCTTAATTGTCATTCGGTTCAACTCCCGATAATCGATACAGAGCCTCATCGATCCATCATTTTTCTTTACAAACAACACTGGTGCTCCCCAAGGAGACACACTTGGTCGAATGTAACCCTTATCTAGTAACTCTTGCAATTGAATCATCAATTCCTTTATTTCTACTGGCGCCATACGATATGGGGCTTTCGAAATTGGTGCGGTTCCTGGTGCTAAGTCTATTATGAATTCAATTTCTCTGTCTGGCGGAAGACCAGGCAGTTCGTTTGGAAACATGTCTTGGAAATCTCTTACCACTGATATATCTTTCATTTCTATTCTCTTTTGTTGAGTGTCCACTATATAGGCTAAATAACCTACACATCCTTTCCTTAACAATTTCTTAGCCTGCATCATCGTAACACAACACGATTGCTTGAGCGACGAGCTACCGTAAAACACTACCTTAGACCGATTTGAGGTCTGAAGGTTCACACTCTTCTTTTGATAATCGATTATCGTATCGTGGCCGGATAACCAATCCATTCCTAATATCACATCAAACTCTCCCAGTTTAATCGGAATTAAGTCTATGCTTAGTTCGTGACCTCTAATGTTTGCACGACAGTTTCGGTAAACAAACTCTATGGGAATTACTTCCTTATTCGCAATCTCTACGTTCAATGAATTTTCTAAATGTTCAAGAGGTATGTTTAGTCGATTAGCAAATTCTTCAGACACAAAGGAATAGGTAGCACCCGAATCAAATAATACATAGGCATTTATATATTGATTGGGAGAATACGACACCACGCCCCTTGCGAGCCATCATGCGCTCTTGAGCGATACCATGTTAAAGGTTCGGCAATGGCATTAATTGGATTGGGTTAGTCCGGTAGATCATCGACTTGTCGCCCTCTCATGTTGGCCGCTTCCTCCGCTGCTCCCCTTCTTTGGGCAATCCTTGATTTGATGCTCAATGAGCCACACGCCAAACATCCCATGATCTTTTTTTTGGCTTTGGGCGGTTGGGTGAAATGTGCCCTTTTTCGTCATAGATTGTAGCAGACGTTCGCTCTTCCAAAGATTCCCTCGATGGTTTTTCCCACATTTCGAGCAAGCTTCACTTCTTTTCTTAAACCCTCCTTGAAAACTTTCTGACTAGTTGATGTTTCGGTGGTTGGTGTTGTTGTTGTTGTCGTTGTTGCGGTTATCCCATTTCCTCTTTCCCAGATAACTTCCACCACTGCCACTCCCTCCACGAGTCTCTCCCCTAGCATTCTTATTCTTCTTCTCCGTGTTGTATTGGCTCAATGCCTCGCTACCTCCCTCAACAATTATCGCCTTCTCCAATAATGTGGTGAACGAGTCGATTTGAAGGACCGACACATTGTTGAACAACCAAGGTTTTAGTCCAAGTTTGAAGCGTCAAGATTTCCTCTCTTGATTCTACTTGATGTGTTCGCATAATCGTATGAGTTCATTGAACTTGGTCGTGACATCGTGCACCGCTATCTCCCCTTGTTTTAGTTCTAGAAACTTTACCTCCATCCTATTCTTCATGCTCTTGGAAGTAATTCTCAAGAATAAAGTCTTAAACCTTTCTCGTGTTATAGTCCCTTCTCCCGCCTCTCATTGATTTGCTTCCCACCAAGAGAGTTTGCTTCACTCCTCATCATATATGTAATGAACACGGTTTCTCGGTCTTCACCCACACGAGCAATGGTGAAGGCTTTCTCCATTTCCTTGATCCACGTTTGTGCTACAATAGATCCAGAGGTACTATAAATTCTAGAGGTCCTACACTCTTAAAGTCCTTGAAGTTCATGGATCGAGCTACTTGGGGATTGGGTGTTACTTGTTCATTTCTTCCCCAAGAGCCTCCCCAACAAATCTACAAGCCTCTGAATGGGGTCTACTTGTCTCTCTCATCATTAACCGACACTTCCTATCAGCGCTTAACCTCACGTCTGGGCGGCATTTTCCTACATCATAAAACTTCTATTTTTATTATCTAATTATATTACTTAAACAATTCTCCATAAAAGGAATAAGATTTGAATACATTTTAAACAAGATCATTTATATTCATATACCAAATTGTTACATTACATGATTATCTCCAAAGATACTTCTATAAATGACACAACTTATCCCCTAATATCACAAAAGATGGGGACAACCATTAACATACTACCCTCTAACATAACTCAAAAGTTTGGGGCTTACAACTATCTCACATTCTACATAAAAGACCAAATTACAACAACAGATAATACACTACATAACTAACTACAACTAATAACTTTTAACGCCTAGACTTAATCTATCATTCCGCGCTCCACAACGCCTCGGTACTCCTCCGAGTAATGTGCACCACCAAATCTCAAATTTATGGTGTGCCGTTACATCCTCTCTCCGGCGGGTAGTAGTGATTTACCCCATCAATCGATCCCTCCACGGACGCAAGACCGCATAGCCCATCCTATTCATCTTCCTCCTTTTGCCTCACTTCATCTTCTAGATCGTTAGCCTCTATCATTGGCCCTTTCCACTTTTTCTTCAAAATGGATCCTATCCATTACCTCCATCCCTAACTCGAAATGCGGATAACTTCTTTCTCGCTTTCTCGCTCAACTCCTCTCGCTCCATCTCTTTCAACTTCCCCGCCAGCTCTACATTCCTAACCACCGTCTCCGTGAAACAAAGCCCCCATCTGGATTCCTCGCCTCCTTACAAGGAGCAATCTCTACCTCCATCTCCTCCGCATCACTAACTTTCTCTGCGTGGTCTTCGCCCTTCACTTTTTGAATTCGGACTCCTGTCCCTAGCCTCACCTCTAACTCCTCAACTCGCACCCTAACTCTAAAATCTGCTCCTCATACTCCCCAACATCCTATCCTCAAAAGTAGCCTCGCGTGAGTCCCCCATGGGCTCGCTCCACCATACGCCTCCATGGGCTCCTCCTCCGGATCGACTCTTCTGTATTGGCTCCATCTCCTCTTCCTCATCATCATCATCGATAGGAACTACAATTGATATAGGCTCCGCTATCAATGGTGCCTCATATACCACGTGTATGCCACGCGGCTCCTCTTCTACTACTCGGCTAGGTCCTCCCATGTCAGTCATCCTACAATCCCCAACACAAGACAAAACAAACAACAACTCCATTAGAATGTTAAATAACATAAGTTCATTGTATAGAATGAAGTTATATTCTGTAACACGCTAAGTCCATCTCTATGAAAACTCTATATGATTTTCATCCCTTTCTATCTTCTAAGTTCTCCTAAGTTATAATCTAAGGGCTCGCCTTCTAAGGTTTATAACTATGGCTTTTGATACCAACTCATGGATTTCCCCAGAATTGGGACACCCATATCCCGAATTCGGTGCATCACGCTGCAACTACAAATATCTTACTAAAATCAATAATGGAAATACTAGAATAATTTACATTGATATAATATAAATATTTCGTCCCCAAGGTACCGTAACCATTACTACTACGACAATTCAAAGGATTAACTTAACCATAACTTAATCATTCTTGAATACATCATAACAAGCATAACAATAATAATAATACGCCTAGTCTTAAGGACTAAGTTATTCTGTCAGCTTTGCCCTTTCCCTTGTCCTCGTCTCAAGTAAGTACCGCTGCTCTCTTCTTTAACTCGTAATGTTTTAGGAAGCAAGAATGAGCAACGAGTTTGCCCAAAGAAGTAATATAGCCGAAAAGAACAAGCGGTTATATAGCATTTAGATCTTTCAAGGGTATAATAATAATTGGTAGTTCAAGGATATCAAGAAATATCAAGAGTATTCAATAGGTGTCGCTATAGACCAAGGATATCAACAAAATTTTAGGATTTATTCATTTCGAGATTCAACATGAATGAAGTCTTTGAAGCAATACTAAGGACTAAAACTCTTACTGAATTAACAATATTACACTGTAATTCAATATAAATGAGTACAACAGTGATCAACCTAAAGTACCTACGTTATGCATAACATTTAATCATACTTTACGTATAGTATCGCGGTTCCCTCAATAATATATAATTTCCCTTCAACGAGGGGTTGTTCATCTCAGATAGATTTACGATAGTTCGCACTAAAGTCAATCGGTTTGGATAGCTTTTAACACACATAATAGTCTAGTCGAATCAAAGACTTAGACAATTTTTATCATGCATTTAAAAACGATAAGTCCAATTCTTGCAACAACATCAAGGTATACAAATGATTTTCTAATAGAAATGGATATTTGCTTGACAAATATGATTGATATGACAACAATTCAAATGTACATGCAGAGAATTAAGAATTTGCAACACAATAATAATAGTGTTCTGACACTTTTCAATGTAAATTTGAGTGAGGTTAGGAACTCGCTTTTAGCGTTGATTACTACTTGTAAATGAAAATCACCTCAATGAAATATGTTTGTCCTATTTATGTAAGTATAGGTATTCATTAGCCAAACACACTTGATATACATATATAAACAACATGTACACATAACACATTTTTCTTTCTATCTATGTATATCTTCCGCACCCATCAAAACTCATAATTGTACACCAACACGCTCATACTTTTGACCACCGCTAGTTTATTCATAATCTTTCTTCTTCGTAGTTCCAAGAGGTTCATTGCTTTAAGTAGACCATAACATCTATTAATCCCACCGACCCTTTTCTACGCATGTTTGCAGGCATTAGATTTATTTTCCCGAAGTTAGTAAAATTCTTTACTTAGAACTCATTCGTGTAATAATGGTTTATAGCAGTATAGGAATATTTATTTGATATGGATATAAATAATGGATTTATTTATGTGGTTATTAATGAAGGAATTAATGCTGAGGTGTTTTATCAGTATTTTGTTGGAATGGAGGTATTAAAAATCATCCGTTTATGGATTTCGGATATTTTCTGTTGGGAATTTGGAAAAACTTTCTTCTGTAAAGTTGTAGAGAATTCGATTTCAGGCAGAATGGACATAAAATTCGTATTTTTCTGATAAACGGGCTATTTTCTATGAATTGTTGAAGTTTTAGAAAATAAAATAATTTTATTAAATTTATGGGTGGGACCCACTTTTGGTTGGTGTTAATAACATGTGGGTCAAATAAATTTCGTAAATGAGGGTCGATGGCTTTCAAAGCATGCGTAGAAAAATGAGAATAAATAATATTAATTTATTATTTTAGTCTTCTACATGGCGTTCAAAGATTTTTTCATAAATAGACGCTTGGTTAGAATTGAAAATCATACCAAAAATAAGTTTTCTTTCTCTCTGTATTCTCGGCGTATTTTTGTGAGTATTTTGATACTTTGAGAGTTGTTATTTCGCAAGTTTACACGACTTTATATCCCAAATTCGCTTAAGATGCAGGTTATTTTGAGGTAAGAGATGTTATTTCCTTTCGAAATGATATTATTTTCTTCAATATCATTATGCCGAAATATTGGTGAACTTTTTAATCAAATTTAGAACCTTTTGTGTCGGGGTTACTATTCACATATACGACACTATTCACGAATATGGCATTATTCACCGAAAAATAAAAATTTTCTTTTTTATCCAAGATGTCTATTTTGGCTACTATCTTTGATTGTATCCATGTTTTGATCGTTATTTTTGAATTCTGCTTCATAATTGGTTATTATGAAGTATTATTGATCTTGGATAAACTGTTATACGAATCCCTAATATTTGTCTTCCTCTCCACTTTGGATTCATTTTTTAAAAATATTTTCATCATCCTCGAGTCTTAAATGATAATATTCATCAATATCTTTGGCCCAGTAGGTGCAAAGATGAATGATTAATCGATGAAGATCTTTGGCCAGTAGCAGTAGCAAGATGAATATGTATTGAGATGAACATGACCAACTCGGTGATATAAATGAATATCTTTGGCTGTGAAGGCAAAAGATGAATATTTGAATAAAGATGTTTATTGATTGTTGTTACAAGGATAAAATATTGATGATGGACTTTTAAATCTTAGAAGATAGTAGAACTCATTATCTACGTGACTCTTCTAATGGATTGTTGTTTCCGCTGCATTTGTTGATCTAAAACTTGTTGTCTCATTATATTTTATCAGATTTTTCCCTGTGGAAGACTAACGATAATTTGTTGTATATTATCTTAGTCATAATATTCTTTACTGGGCTAGTTGAGCTTACCTTTTTCCTTTTTGTTCCATTTTTCTTCTCGGAGGTGAGAATACATGCAGGATCTGGTAAAATGGAGTGATGGTTCTAGAAAGATGTTTAAGAAGTCCTCACTATTTATGTAAAATAGTGTTTGAATAATTAGAATGAGGACTTATTTGAGTGTGGATATTGTCTGAAAGACAATATTTGTATTTAAACTCACAGTTTGTGTTGTCGTATTTTACACGACATTTGTATTATTGAAGTTGTAGTTTGCTTTCTATACCATGTATTTTGGCGACTCAAAATGGGTGTTGTATACCTATTTTGGGGACGTCACAGGCCCATCTGCCATTATGACGAAGGTTGATTTAATCCAGAAATTAAAAGGAGAAAAAGATAAATTTTAGTGCAGTTGGTATCCAAATATTTATACAAAGGTAACCATTTTAGTTTTTGTGGGTAACCAAGAAAAATTTCAGTGCAGTTGGTAACCAAAACTTTCAAAGGTAACAATTTTAGTTTTTGTTGGCTACATTTGTATTAAGGTTTGGCTACCAACTGCACTATGAAAAAAAATATCTATAATAGATTTTTTATAATTATTGGTAACCCAATAAAACTGAATTGGTTACCTTTATATTAAGGTTTGGCTACCAACTGCATTATAAAAAAAATAAATCTACAATAGATTTTTTTTAATTAATTAGTAACCCAATAAAACTGAATTGGTTACATTTGTATAAAGTGTTAGCTACCAACTGCACTATTAAAAAAAACTATAAAGATTTTTTTAAAATAAATTAGAAACCTAATAACACTGAATTGGTTACCTTGATATGAATGTTTGGCTACCAACTGTACTATAAAAAATCGCAACAACTGTACTATGAAAAAATCGTAGGTGAAGGATAACAGATTACACAGGTTGTCTGTTGTTCTCTTCTTCCTTTCAGTGCTTTTGATTATTTTATTAGAAAAATTTCCTCACTTCCTTCATCCATAGAACCTGTAATTGAAATGTTGCATTTGGACCCCCAGGTGATCATATTCGTAATATCCACTTCCCATTTGATATTGAGGTTGATACATCAACCGCTGTTGCTAGTGAAATGGTTGAAGAACTGGACCTGACAGATCAAGATGTAACAGGATCAGAATTCAAATACTAAGAGGAGGAGAGAGAATTGGATTTTCTGTGCTCATGATATTTTGAAAGGAGAGAGAAATGGGTTTCCCATTTGTCTGTTGCTATGATGTTTTGAAAGGAGAGAGCAACTGTATTATGTTTTGAAAGGAGAGAGAAATAGTTGAAGAAATGATGTTTTGATCCGCTGTAACATTTAAGAAAAGTTGCTGATGTCGCTTTTTGATTTGTTCATGATGTTTTGATTAGTATGCAGTTGTTAGATGAGGAGAGAGAGAAAAAGTTATAGAGATAACTACTTCCTAAATTAAGGAATCCTAATAGCACTAATATTGTAAATAAATATAAAAATGTATTAATTGTGTAAATATTTTATGAGTGAACTATTGTTATAATTAATTTTAAAAATATAATAGAATATATAATTGTACCTAAATAATTTATATATGATTGTAAAATTGAATCAAACCCATAAATTCTGTAGAATTAAAATGAAATGGCTCCAATATTAAATGACATTATGTTTAGAGGTTGAGTCCAAGCCCTAACCTCATCAGGGCCCAACCCAAACACAACACAGAAGATTCCAAATCCAATATAAATCCATATACGGCTAGCAGTTTTTGTTGGGCCGATAAATACCGACTTCCAAATTCTCTCTCCAGATTCCAGAAGCCTCTGCAATTGTACCAACACCTTCTCAAGCTCTGAAGCTCTGAATTGAAGATTGAACTTATGGAATCAACCCTTAAATCATCAAGCGTTTGTAATTCTCAATCTCAACTCTTTTCTTCCTCGGAAAACAACTCATCCAAAACTCTATTTTCCTCTGATAATCAATGTCCTCCTCAATCTTCTGGATCATATTATCATAATTCATCGGAAGCTCTACCTTCTTACGTTCGAAATCCGCCCCAAGCCCCAGATTTAAATAACCAGACCCAACCACAAACAAATCTGGATTCATATAATCAGAACTCAGTCTTTAACGACCAGAATAAAGAGGATTTGAGCAAGGAAAACGTTACTCAAGTCGATAATTCAATCAATTCATTGAAACCGGCGATTCCTAAGCCATTGTTGTCGGAAAATGGTCTCACAAATACGCACAGTGGCACTGACAAGGATTATTCCGGTGGAGAAGAGGAAACAACTAGTAGGCGGCGGCGTAGGAGCCGCTGGGACCCGCCTCTGGGCGAATCCAATAACGATGGAGCTGGTAGCGACGGCACTGGGACGAGGAAGAGGAAGTCGCGGTGGGCGGATGACACGAAGCCTGTGATTCAGTTACCTGATTTCATGAAAGATTTTACTGCAGGTATTGAATTTGATCCCGAAATTCAAGCACTTAATAGCAGGCTTCTTGAAATTAGTAGAAAATTACAATCTGGATTGCCTTTAGATGATAGGCCTGAAGGTGCTAGATCACCTTCGCCTGAACCTGTTTATGATAACTTGGGAATTCGAATTAACACTAGACAATATCGTGCACGTGAAGGATTGAATAAAGAGAGACAAGAAATTATTTCGCAGATTATAAAGAAGAATCCTGCATTTAAGCCCCCAGCTGATTACCGTCTTCCGAAGCTTCATAAGAAGCTTTACATACCCATGAAAGAATATCAAGGCTATAATTTTATTGGACTTATTATTGGACCAAGGGGCAATACGCAGAAAAGGATGGAAAAGGAAACTGGAGCCAAAATTGTGATTCGGGGTAAGGGGTCTGTAAAAGAAGGCAGGCTGCAGCAGAAGCGGGACTTGAAACCTGATCCTTCGGAGAATGAGGATTTGCATGTTCTAGTGGAAGCTGAGACACAGGAAGCACTTGATGCTGCTGCTGGAATGGTGGAGAAGCTGTTACAACCTGTAGATGAAGTGCTTAATGAGCATAAGAGGCAACAACTTAAGGAACTTGCTGCTCTTAATGGAACGATAAGAGATGAGGAGTATTGTAGGCTATGTGGTGAACCTGGACATAGACAGTATGCTTGCCCTTCTCGAACTTCAACTTTTAAGAGTGATGTTCTTTGTAGAATTTGTGGTGATGGAGGGCACCCCACTATCGATTGTCCAGTGAAGGGATCTACTGGCAAGAAAATGGATGACGAATACCAAAATTTCTTGGCGGAGTTGGGAGGGACAGTTCCTGAGTCGTTTACCAAGCAAAACGGGGCAACATTGGCTCTTGGTCCGGGAAGTTCAGGAAGCAATCCTCCTTGGACCAATGATAACAATGCTGGGGTTGCTGCAGGGACCTCACAAGCTGGGTTAGGGGCAGTTGTAATCAAGCAAACGAAGGATTATGATGAAACAAATCTCTATATTGGATACTTGCCGCCTAATCTTGAGGATGATGATTTGATCCGCTTGTTTTCACCTTTCGGTGTGATTGTAATGGCTAAGGTTATTAAGGACCGTGTCACTGGCTTGAGCAAAGGTTATGGTTTTGTGAAATACTCTGATGTTCAGCAGGCTAATAGTGCTATTGCTAGCATGAACGGCCATCGTTTGGATGGGAGATCAATAGCTGTTAGAGTTGCTGGTAAGCCCCCTCAGCCTGCTGTGCCATCAGGCCCTCCTTCTCTAACAATGCCTACATATTCTGCTGTGAACCAGCCTATCAGTACCTATCCAACCCAACAGTTCACCCCTGGTGCTCCTGTCAGGATTGCACCTCCTGGAAGCTATCTTGGCCCTCCAGTTCCATGGGGATCACCTGCACCTGCTCCGTATGCTCCTTACCCTCCTCACCCTCTTCTACTTCCTGGTTCAACCATGTATGCAACTCTGCCTGGTCAACCTATGGCCCCTTATGGAGTTCAATATCCTCCATCAGTGCATACAGTTTCTAATGGTATCACAACGACTGTAACTTCTGGTGAAATCCCTTGTGTGTCTTCTGCTGAAACACAACAAAGTTACCAACCTGGAGTTCAATCTCAAATTGGTACAGATGTCCAGCCTGTTCCTACTTATGTCTATGGCAGCTCCGTCACTGCTGTTCCCCCAAATACTCAAACAGCATATTTGACACCATCGTTTGTTTACCCACCTTATTACAGTGCAGCTCCTCATCCTCCTCCTCCTACAAGTGTGCCTCACTCGACAGTGGACAATTCACAGAGCACAGGAAATGTGCCGTGGGCATCAAATCCAACAGGATCGACACCTGTGTCATCCGCAGAGAAGACAAACTATGGTGCAGAGACCAAATATGAGAAGTTCACGGCGGAGATGAAATGATGTGGGTCCTTTATTTCCTTTTGGTGGAAGGTAAGTGGATCAAATTTTATTATTATCCATATGTTGTTTGTTGTGTTTTTGGTGTATATGCTATGTTTTTTTCCCTTGTGTACAGATAACAGTTCATTCTCCATATGTTGTTTGTTGTGTTTTTGGTATAAATGCTATGTTTTTTTCCCTTGTGAACAGATAGCAGTTCCATTGATTTGCATCAACTGACAATATGTTGGAAGCTTTATAAACAAAACAATTTGACTTTGTCAATTTTAGGGCAATTGTAATTGTCAAGAACTACCGAGAAAAAGTTGTCTTTACATTTAGCAAAACATTGTGCTAAAATATTCAAAATTAGGAGTTACTGAAATATTTTTCATATTTTATCTTTATGACTGATTATGTACGGGTACCTAGGTGGTCTTACGAGGTTAATCCTATTGCTTCTGTATTTGTAAGCTAATTATAAACTGGTTAGATCAGTTGTGATAAATATAGATTCGGCACGACATCTTATATTATTTGCCTGTTATGTTATCCATGCAATTCTCTGTAAGACATAATTGTTCTTTAAAAGAAAAACTCTTGTTTTGCTTAACATCTTATGTCCGTCCAATCCCCCCTTTTTTTAATCCTTTAAGTGTAGTGAGCCAAGTATTCTGGTCTTTGCTCTAGAGTAAGGCAATTCTATCGAGACAATATTTTGTATGTGACCTAATAGGATCTGCATTTGTTTTATGCTATGGAATTTGTGTTTCAGATTGCAAAATGTTCTGTGATGTACTGAAGCAATCTAGTTGTTGTCCTAAAGTTTCCTTTATTTTGCTCATTGCCATGTTTTACATTACAATATGGTTTCTAAAAATTCTAATCACATCTAATGTAAATTTTAATTGGGACTATGCAATGACTCAAGTTATTTCTAGTGGTTCAAGGAAGGAGCGGTAGCTCAGTAGGCCTTGTGATCTAAAATGTTGTCTGACGGGTGGCTTTGTAGAATCTCAAATCAATTTTGCATGTCTAAACGTGATATGGTCTTCTTGTAGAAGGTATATGGTTAATCAATTAAAGTTCTTCATTAACTGGAATTTCTTATATTAGAAACTAGCTTAGTAGTAGCTTATAAAAAGTTCAAAACTGTAGGATCATATATGAACTTAATTAAGAGAGATGTTATTGTTCTCATTGCAATCTTTACTTGGAAGATTTATTTATTTTGTTTTTTCATTTGTCGTTTATGGTTCACACTATTAACCTGAAAACTAAAGTAGATAGAAAAATTTGTTCCGGATCAGCTAGCTTAGTGTGCCAGAACGAAAGTGTATAATGTTTTGAACGTTCATACTAAAATACAGTTCATTACCATGTTAGTAGTTACTGTGTTAACCCATTCTGGTAACTCATTAATTTATCATACCCCCACTATATTTTATACCTAGATTATAGTGGTATTTTCATTGTATGAATTACATTAAAGACCTTATTGTGTAGTGCTGAGCGTATAATTCTGATTGGTTGCAAGTGTTATTGAGATGTATGCGTTTCTTTGTGATGGATCAGCGTTGTCCTTTTCCTCAAGTTTTCATTGTAAAATAAAAAGGAAAATTATTGATAATGAGAATGATGAACATTGATTCTTAACTGCTTTGTTGTTACATCTTTTTTTAAAATCACGTTTCTTAACAATTTTTCTCTGTTAATGTTGCGATATTTTGGCAGGCATAATTTCTGGAGCACTTGTCAACCTGATTTCTTACCTCTTTCAATGACTTCTTGTTGGAAGTTTGCAACTCACATCTTTAACATTGTTGTACTGTTATGACATTTGCAGAGAGCTTGGTTTATAGTTCAGATCAGAGGGTCTTATGTCAGTTTTCATTTCAGAGGCTTCTTGATATTTTTGGTGAATATTTTGTAGGTCTATTTTCTCTGTCTTTTGGACAGTTAATGCTGCTGCTATACAGCATGTGTTTTTTTCCGTTATGTTCTTTCTCAGATTTGTCTCAACTTTATTGATGGCAAGCTACTGACGGTTTATGTTCGTTACATAACGTAGACTTTTGGAGCTTAATTTCTTTGTTTTCTGCTTTCTTATGCAGCTTTCTGCTTTTAATTGATTTTATATTATTCTCCTGTACAATTATAAGTTATTCTTTGCTTCCATGCACCTGAAGCAGCTTGATGCATGCATATACCATTCCTGTGTCCTGAAGGAAATCATGCCCTGAAATCTGAAGGCATTGGGGGTAATGTGAATTTTATTTACTCTTTCCTTCATTTTCTATATTTATGTCACTTCTAGCTATATTTAGATCCTGATGTACTTTTCCAGTTTATATGTGCTAGGTAATGAGTCAATGTTTACTGCATCGTGGTTTGATACGGTAAGTGGAACGGGAACGAAAAACGTAAGTTTTCATGGTTCGGAATGGAGTATACGGAGTATGTTTTTTCGGATTGTTTAGTTATAATACGAAATACGTTTATTCATTGGAAAGTGGTGTGCTCGGAATAGCTTTATTAAAAGAATAGTTTAAACTTGTTGAGATATAGTTAAAACTAGTTGAGATATAGTTAAAACTAGTTGAATTGTTTCTAAGTGTAGTTTCACAACATGCGTTGACGCGCATTTTGCGCATTTTTAAGGAGGTTACGTCATGTCATCATCGCTTATTAGACACCCTCAAGGCGCTTATTTAGCTACACTAGTTGGCATTTCCTAAAATCTTCTTTTATATATTAGGGCTTTTAATAGAGTGTTCTAGATAAACTCATGTGATAATTGTGCTTGTAAATATTGAAGATATTTTAGAGGATGATTCTAAATTGTTGATGCTAACCTTCCAGTATATTTGATCCTTAGCATTGGTTGTATGGCCAAAGGGCTCAATGATCCTCATTTGTAAATCATAAGGCAAAAGTGTAATCATAGTTCTGCATGGTTTGATTACTGTTACCTTTTTCCATGGGCACTTGCATGCATTGCATGTTTCCTTGATCCGAAGGCATGAAAGAATGGTTCACTTTCTTGTTTTATCTCTTTGACTTCCTCAGTTGGTGACATAGTTTACCCGCTAAATGCTCATAGGCATTAAAGCGATTTATTCTTGTCATGGTTATCATCTTCTCATGTAGTTTTTGGTGCACGTGAAACAATTCTTGGCTATGATCCTATTATGGCCTATCATTCAAATTAAGAGAGAAGAAATGCTGTTGTTGGATGGGTAGGTTTCTGTATTTTAGCATCCCACCCTCTGCAATCTCTACGTCTCTCTCCATCTTTTTTTGTCTCTTCCTTTTGTTGTATTTTAATCCTTGTACATGACTCTCAGTCGGCTAGAGCGTCCAAATTGGTATCGTGCACTTACGAAAGGAAGAACATTAGAGGAGGTGCTTCCATACTAATCCAAATCTTCTTTAACATGTGAAATTGATCTTATTTTTCTTTCCTCCTGTTTTCATGTGAATGCAGCAAGTTTATTTATCCATCAAATTCATGAGCTCATTGTGAATTTTAAGGCTTTGAAAGAGGATTGTTGGTTTATGATGTGATGTCTTCTGCTTAGACTTTAGGATTGCGTGAAGTCTGGCATGTACATGGTTTTGGTTTTTTGATTTTTCAACAGCTTTTCTAACCACCTGAAGATATATAAAAAGATTTGATCAAGTTTATTTTTTCTGGGTTCAATTAAGAAGTTCTGCAAGGTGTTTGTTGCTGCACAAGCTTCATGGACCGTCATCAGATATAAGCCATTATCAGCCTTACTGTATGAACACAAATATAAATTTGAGTGATGATGATGATGATGATGTTTTCTTTCCCAGTGTTGTAGCTATTACATTACAGTGTCTTGTTCTAGAGTGTTGTATGTATGATAACCATGTTAAGACCATTTTGTATGTTGTTCTACCCTACCCTACCCTAGTCCATTCCCCCTAACCTAACTGGACAACAAAAAACAGGGTTTCAGAAGTTGGTGCGTTCGAGTTTTTCAAATATGTTCCTTCTTCTCTATCAACTTGTAATGGTGTATTGGTGTTCTTCTTTAAAGCAAGTGTACTTGTTGCATAAAGATATAGTTATATTTGGTATCCTCGGATTCTTCAACTTCAATAATTTTTAGGCTACGGAATAGGTAGGTAGAATATATTTCTCTCTCTCTCTCTCTCTCTCTCTCTCTCTCTCTATATATATATATATATATATATATATATATATATATATATATATATATACACGGGCCCGATCAGAAGCAATACGCTTAACTAACATTACGCCCTTAAAGAGCATTCTTATTTAAAGCCCTCGTTTTTCATTCTCTCCTCACTCAGTTGGAAATTGAAAAACTACGCTCTCGCCAGAAAATCCTCACTGCCAAAATCGATTCCCTTGAAATCGATTGTTGCAAAATCGGTCAGAGAGAAAGCGAAGCTCTTCGTCCACTCCAACAACGCAGCTGCAAAAATCGAAGAGAGACAAAGTCAAGCCCTAGAAGAAACGCGATTGCTGCACATTCGAAGCTAGAGAGAAGAGAAAGCGAAGTCCTAGAATCCTATTTGGCCCTTCTCCGCCGCTTAGCCCATCCAGTTTCTCCCAAGCGTCCAAATTTCAAATCGCATAAGAGTCTCGCCTCGTTTGAACATTACCTTTCAAAAGTTCTTATATAAAAGTTGAGGAACGTGCATAACTAACCTAAGATTATGTATGTGTTAGTTATTTGGGAATTTCTTCTTTACTAATTTTTTGGTTGTTATTATTGAAGTATTCACCGAGATTTGGGAAACTATGTGTCTCGCGTAGCAATAATTCGTAACATTATGCTCAAATCGTTCTCCGCTTCTTCTCATCTTTGTTGTATGTATAAAAGGATATAATAATAACTGGAGACTATGTAATGTTTGATAATGAATTTTTTAGAAAAAAATTTAGGTACCACTTTTTGACAATCGCTATGTGATATCACTTTCTTAACAGACTCCCACTTCGATTTCAAGGCAACCGATAAACCATGTAGTAGATGAAAAATTTTTGGAGTACAATTTGAAAAGGATCGAATTAATTAAGGATTTATATAATTTAATAAGAAAATTGCCTAAGGTCGATAATAGTGGTGGATGTGGAGGCTTTGAATTTCCTCAACCGTTGATGAGTTTTTTGCAGAATGATCCCCACCAAATTAGGTTAGTTTTTTCTTTTTTCCCCATCTCTTTTCTCAAATCTTTGTGGAGTCATTTTATGGCGTATCAGGAATTATTACATAATTTTTATGTGTTATATCTCGCTTCTAAGTAGTAATCTCATTTTCATTTAGTTAGCTACTCCTTGTTGATGATAACATATAACAATAAAGTGATGATATAGTTATAATTGATGGATCGTGTTAAATTTATACTGATGGATACCAAGTGCTAGTGATGATAGTTTTTTATGAAGACAAATTTTAAAGATCGACAGTGATAGTTAATGAAGGAACTTTAGCCTTACGCATACATATTTTTCCAACCTCCATAGTTGCGGGTATTTCATGTGGTATGATCCTCCGATGTAGCCGAGAGCCATTCAAGTGATTCCTGGTTTGTTGAGAAAATTGAGTGCTCTTGAAAATGAAGCTCAAAATAATAGACGCAAACATATGATTTACTGCTTAATCATATGAGTTTCCTTAATTTTGCTACTTTGGAATTTCTTTGGAACCATCTCTGTGCAAGAAGATGCTTAAATAGAAAAAATTTGTAATTAGAATTTGGGAGATGGAACGGTTAGATTGTGTGAAGTCTTTATTTTAAATGTAATGAATTAATTGTAATGAAGCAAAGATATTGCACTCTGTAAACTCTGTTTAGTGTTTTATAATTATTTTAGAATTGTAATGAAGCAAGGATATTGCATGTTGCTTTATCATGTATTTTATGCCCTTATCAAAATTCCATAGTCAATGACCATACGAGTTTTACTTGAATAAGGTGCATCAAGTACTGTGATGGGTAGGGAATAAGGTGCATCAAGTACTGTGATGTGCATCTACTTATGTACTGAATCAAATAAATGGTAAGGTCAATGTTGAAAGTGAAACAGAAAAACATAAATTTATCATAACGTTTGAAGAACATTTGCCCCTTAATTGGCATGAAAATTCATCTAGTTTAGCAGTAAGCATATCAAGGATTTATACCTTCCATCCCAAAATTAGGAATACATCTCTAATGGCAAAAAGCACTTTTACCCCACTGTGGTTATAGTGTTTTAAGCAATTAGCCACTGTGTTTTTAAAATATTCAATCAATTCCACTATGCTTTTTAAAAATGTACAATCAAGTTTACACCGCCCAATTTCTCTTGGGACGTTAAATAATTACACACGTGGCATTGAAAAAAAATCAAAAAATCATTATTTTCTCATGTGCTTGGCCAACCACCAAATTCTTAATACTATCGAGCCCACGACTTTTAGAAAAAAAACAATCGCCCAACCGTGGTTTTAATAATATTTTTATGTTTTATTTTCTTTCTTTTTTTTACCTAAATATTTATAATATGTATAATATTAATAAAATTAATATTATAATATTTATAATATGTATGTTTTATTTTAAAATAAAATAAAAATACTTTTAAATTTTTTCTTTTCATTTATCTCTTTTCCTTTCTTTTAATTATTTTAATTCTAAATAATACAAATAATCAAAAAAAAATTCCTCATTCAAATCCCCCAAATACCAAATCCCTCATTCAAATCCCCAAATTTCCAAATCCTTTCTCGTCCTCCTCGTCAAAATCATCGTCACTATCTCTCCTCCGATTCTCCCTATAGTCCTCCTTCAAGATATCTTGACCATCCTAAGCCAACTGGGTCAATTCGGATAGTTGGAGAGGCTGAGCAGAGGAGGCGGTCACCGAGTCGATGATCTCAAGAGTCATAGTAAGCGAAGAAACGATTTAATTACTGATCCGAAAGGTCGGGTCCGGATCCGAAAATGGTGTCAAGCGGTCCTACTTTGGGGTTGCTTGGGATATTTACGCCGGTTCGACTTTCTCAATGTCTCCGTCATGAGGAGCTCTTTCTTTCACCGTCTTTTTCAATAAGAAAAAAGGTACAAAGTGTGTTGATGATTCTACCACCGAGATTTAAGACGGTTGCTGTCTTACCGATTGAAATCAAAAATTTGCGTAAACAATTTGATTACCCCATTTTCGAAAGCTTTGAAACTTTCTAGGATATTTTTTAACAAAATGGAAAGGATTATTAGATTTGAAAATTGAGACAGATAAGTGATAATTGCAATCATCTATAATTATATTATATGGAATCAAAAATGGGGTTATTAAGAAGTAAGTAAATTATGGTTTGGGTGTAATGTAATATAGCTCTGTAAGTAAATAATGGTGAAAGCTTTTCTGCTCTGTTTGTTGTTTGTTGATAATGAAGGAGGTTTGTATTTAAAATGTAAGATAAGCTTTTATGTTATTTGTTTAACTAATTTTTGCTAATTATATCAAATTTTATATTTTATGTTTAATTATGTACTTACCTTTTTTATATCATTAAAATATATATTAGTATTAATTTTAAAATAAAAATAATTATTAAAAGAAAGGAAAAGAGACAAGGAAAAGAATACAAATAAAAAAATGAATTAAAATATTTATTTTAATTTTATTATTATTTTAATTATTTTTTGTCATGTAATTAATGATTTTTATTTTTAACTTTTGTAAAAATTAATATAATGTTGTAATAGATCTCATTGATACAAATATTTTGATATATTATTTGTATTATTTAGAAAAGAGAAAAAAGGAAAAGAAAAAGAAAGAAAAATATTATACATATTATAAATATTTAGGTAAAGAAAAGAAAGAAAATAAAACATAAAAACATTTTTATTTTTAAAATTTTATAAGTATTTTAAAACGTAAAAGTATTTTTATTTTTATTTTAAAATAAAACATACATATTATAAATATTATAATATTAATTTTATTATACATATTATAAATATTTAGGTAAAGAAAAAGAAAGAAAATAATAATTTTTATTAAGAATTTGGTTGACTAGCTTGTCACATCAAAAAATAATAATTTTTTGATTTTTTTTCAATGCCACGTCCGTCCAAAAAATTGGACGAAATGGCTTGATTGTATATTTTTAAAAAACATAATGGGTCAATTAAATATTTTAAAAGCACAATAACTAATTGCTTAAAACACTATAACCATAGTGAAATAAAAGTGCTTTTTGCCCATCTCTAAAGCTGCATCTTATAAGATAAATTTATGTTCTCAAAATATTTACCCTTACAATTAGCTAAAATTTACAAGATCACAGGATCTAGCAAAAGTACAAACTGTCCCCAAAAAAAAGATGAGAAAAATAAAATGGGGAAACGAAATAGAAAAACACAGAATTTCCAGCAAAACTTTACATCAAGAGAATTTCCATCTGCCTTTGGCTTTATGCGCTTCACCCTTGAGTGCAGGAATACTCCAG
Source organism: Panax ginseng (assembly GCA_020205605.1). Taxonomy (NCBI): domain Eukaryota; kingdom Viridiplantae; phylum Streptophyta; class Magnoliopsida; order Apiales; family Araliaceae; genus Panax; species Panax ginseng. The sequence continues at coordinate 131,266,084 of CM035144.1, forward strand.
CAAGGGCCACTCCATCTAATAAAATGAGTCATAAATTAGTCATGATACCAAAAATGAGTCATAAATCAGTCATAATACCAAAAATTTCCTAAATCAGTCATGATACCAAAAATGAGTCATAAATCAGTCATGATATCAAGAGCATCCGATGAAGTTCTGACAACAATGAAGTTCTGACAATCATAAATACTGCTAATGCAAGGTGCAAAAAACAGAATCAAGCATTTTAAAAAAACTAAAGCATAAGCTCATCCATGCATAAGCAAGCAACTAGACTGTTTGTCATCAACCTGTCTATCTCTAAAATAGTATTATGAGAATGAAATCAACTAATCTAGACATGTACCAGTGACCTTATAATGTAGATAAGATCAACTCTCTACAATGACAGACTTTTCTTTCACAATGACAGACATAAGGCCTTCCATGTTTGTTTTTCTTTTTTGTTTTGATAAGTGAAACATAAGACATAAGGCCTTCCATGTTTGTCAGAATCTCCACTGAAATTGTAAGCATTTTTTCAACTTGAAAAAACAGTGCACAGTTTCAACTTGAAAAAGTGGACTTGCAAACAATCAGATCAAGACCATCTTTTCACAACAAAATTAAAAAACAGCAAAAAAGGCACAACTACCTGACTTTAAAGTGGTACCAAAAGTCAGTCCCATGATTACTGCAATTCTGAAGGACACTCTGTAGACAAAAATTTCCAAATTAATACAAATATATAGATATACAAGTGTTGTTATAGCAATCTCAGTTCAACCTATGAGTGAATCACATTCCTCATCTACACTTGGATCTTGAGTAGCACCAACATTTGATTCTCCAATTCTACAAGGCAAAACTCATGCTCCAGTTTGAAATCATCAAGTTGAACGAGTTCAATGGACCATATGCATCTGAGAATAAAGGAAATCAATTTTGTGATTGTTTGCTTAGAGAACCAAGTTGATTTTTCAGTATGATAAAACAATTAAACACAAAGGGATAGTTTTTCACATAGCCCTACCACAAATTTGACAAATGATTGGAAGCAAATGCAGATGAAAACAACACTGGAAATCTGCAGATGAAAACAACACTGGAAATCTACAGGTTTATATGTATTCAGATTTTACTGACAACTTAATTCTGTACAATAATTCAAGATACCAGCACAGTTGAAAATACTCACTCGAGTCGAGTCGAGTCAGTTTTAAATCATAATCAGAAGCCAACCATGTACACTATAACTCCTTTCAATAACAACAACAACTAAAGAGATGAAAAGCATGATGTCCCAATATCCTACCATCAAAAGTGTTGTCCTGCTAAAAAAATTGAGAGATACTTACTAATTTCCACTCATCATCAATCATAGGAAAATAATAGCTTAGCAAAAATTTGATTAACACCTCAGTCTCACAAGCAATTTTAACAGAGAGAAGAGAAAAACAGAAGCAAAAAATTAAGAAACCAGCCCTTTTAGAAGTTTAGCAGCAGAGATAAAACAAAACCCCTTCCTAAACTCCAAACAAAGATGAAATATATAATTTTCAAATCGAAAAATGAAAAGAAGTCATCCGAAAGAGAAAGCCCTTACCGAATTGAAGTCTGTAACCAGCAAAATCAAAGTGAGGGATTGAGGGAGATCGAACTGCTTGCTTCCGATTCTAAGTCACAGCGAGCTTTGTAGGGCTTCAATTATAGGGCTTTTCCTTTCTGAAGCTCGGGATTATCAAAGGAACTCTGGGCAAGTTGGACTTCCTCTCGTCTGGAGACTTCTATTTCTAGGGCTTGGCTTTCTCTCTCTTCGATTTTTGCAGCTGCGTTGTTGGAGGGGATGAAGAGCTTCGCTTTCTCTCTCATGATTTTGCGTTAATCGATTTCAAGGGAATCGATTTTTGCGTGAGGGTTTTACAGCGAAGCGTAGTTTTTCAATTTCCAACCGAGTGAGAGAGAATGAAAAAAGCGAGGGCTTTAAATAGGAATGCTCTTTTTGTTAGGAACAAGAGAATTTATGAAAAAATGATTAAAGAAATTTGGGAGAAATCTCTATATTTATTGAAGAGCAAACTTATATATATATATATATATATATATATATATATAATTAGTGTCTTAAATTACAGAATAGCAACACTTGAAAAACAAGAAAATTGAAATTAAGCAAGATCTCCACGTTCAGTTCCTAATAGACGTGGTAAGACTAATTCAAATAAATAACTAACCCTTAACAATAGAGAATTATTGACAGAGGAGAAATCTCTGTTATTAAAGAGTAACCCACTAAAGCCCAACTTTCTAAAAGACGTGGCAAGACTAATTCAAATAAATAACTAACCCTTAACAATATATCCATCTCAGAACAAACTCCCAATAGACTTCTCCCTTAAACTTTCACTCAGAAACTATCCAGCTTGAGACTGGTTTAAACTCATCACATCAGCATTAACTGTTCTTGTGTCCCACAATGCACCAGTTCTACTGTACCAGCTTTTGTGAGCTCTTGAAGGAAATGAAAACGTACATCTATGTGCTTACTACGACCATGCATTACTGGGTTCTTTGAAAGTTTGATTGCAGAACTATCACAGCGAATAATTGTCTTACCTTGATTTAGACCCAATTTTTCCAACACCCTTTTCAACCATACTGCTTAGCATGCACACGAAGAAGCATTAATAAACTCTGCCTCTGTGGTAGATAGACTTACTACTAGTTGTTTTATTGATGACCACGATACTGCTCCTGAACTTAATAAAAACACATAGCTTGAAGTACTCTTTTTGTCCTCCAAATCTCCAGCATAATCACTATCAGTGTACGCAACATGTTCATCATCTCCTCCTCCCTTCTCAAAGAAAATTCCATCATCTCCTCCCTTCTTATAGAAAATTCCAAACCCAATTGTTCCTTTCAAATATCTAACACCCTTTTTGCAGCCTGTAAATGAAGCTCGCCAGGATTCTCCATATATCTACTAATAAGACTTACCACAAAAATCATGTCAGGTCGAGTAGCTGTTAGATACATGAGACTACCCACGATCTGTTTATAGTAAGTCTTGTCCACCTTAACTCCACCTTCATCCTTCACGAGCTTAAAGCCAGGAACAATATGATTATGAACAGAATTACTTTTGTCCATTCCAAACCGTTGCAGCACCTCCAAAGTTCTTTTGACTGATAAAAATATCATCAAACCTTTGCAAGACTTCAATACCAAGAAAATACCTTACCTTACCAAGATCTGTCATGTCAAACTATGTTTCATGGAATTTTTAAACTCTGTAAACATCAATTCATCATTTCCAGTAAAAATGAGATCATCAACATAGAGACTTAGAATTAATACTTTGCCTTCTTTGCTTGTCTTGATGAACAAAGTATGCTCATAGTCACATTTCTCAAAGCCTTCTTTCATGAAATAGGCCTCTATACGGTTGTACCAAGCACGTGGTGCTTGCTTAAGCCCATAAAATGTCTTTTTTAACTTGTAAACCTTCATTTCATTTCCCTTTTGCACATAACCACATGGCTGCTCCACAAAAACCACTTCATTCAACTCACCATGTAAAAATGCAGACTTTACGTCTAACTGGTAGATAGTCCATCCTCTTTGAGCTGTAAGTGCTACCACCAATCGAATGGTCTCCATACGTGCCACAGGTGCAAATACTTCAGTATAATCTACCCCATGTTGCTGAGTATACCCCTTCGCTACAAACCTAGCCTTGTATTTGTCCACTTCTCCATTTTCATTAAACTTGGTCTTATAAATCCATTTCACTCCAACCTTCTTTGCTCATTTAGGTAACTCCGTCAATTCCCACGTACCATTGTTTTTTATGACTTCCATTTCTAAATTCATGGCTCTCCTCCATTTCTCACTTTTTACAGCATCTTCAAAGTGAGTAGGATCAGTAGTTGCAAACATGGTCAAATGAGCTTCATTATCTTCTTCAGAAATGCCTTCTCCTGTTTCATAGTCTCTCATCCAGATTGGTGGTCTCCTATTCCTTCATTCGAGCTAGGAGAACTTTCTTCGGCCAAGGAATCTGAAGAAAAATTCTCTTCGACTGCATCTACATGAGCTTCAGGATCAGATTCAGATTCGTTCCCCTCTTCATTAGGATCAACTTCATTTCCTTCTTCATTTTCATCAAACATAGTTTCGTCCTCCTCAAGATCACCCCATTCTAAGTCGCACACAATGGATTCTTCATATTTCTTATCCCAATCCCAATTATTGTCTTCTTCGAATACAACATCCCTACTTGTTATAATTCTTTGTGACACTGGATCATAGAGCCTGTAAGCCTTGGACTCCTCACTAACTCCCAACAAAACACAAATCAAGCTCTTATCATCCAGTTTAGTTCTTTTACTGTCAGACACATGAACATGGGAGATACATCCAAAAACTCTAAAATGCTCAACTGAAGGCTTAACTCCACTCCAAGCTTCTTTTGGAGTCTTGTTTTTCACTGCCACTGTTGGACTTCGATTCAAGACATGCACTGTCCAATTGACTGCTTCAGGCCAGAAAGATTTTGGAAGTTACTTTTCGAAAATCATACTACGAACCATATTCATAATAGTTCTATTCTTCCGTTCTGCAACACCATTTTGTTGCGGTGTGTAAGCAGCTGTCAATTGTCTTCGTATGCCATTTACATCACAAAAATTGATGAACTCTTGTGATGTAAACTCTCCTCCTCAATCAGTTCGTAACACTCTAATGAGCGAGTTTGTCTCTTTCTCAACATGTATCTTAAAACTCTTAAAAACAGCTAAGGCTTTTGATATCTCCATCAAAAAGTAAACGCACGTCTTTCTACTAAAATCATCAGTGAAAGTAAGCAAATACCTCTTCTTGCCATTTGAGATGCGATTGATTAGTCCACAATATCAACATGCACTAATTGCAGAAATTTTGAAGCTCTCCAGGTACTTTTTCTTTGAAATGAGAATCTTTGTTACTTCCCTACCAAACAAGCCTTACATAGCCTTGAGGGAGACTTAAACCGTGGTAAACCATTCACCATCTTGTTTTGTTGAAGAGTTTTTAAGCCCTTAAAGCTCAAGTGTCCATATCTATAATGCCAAAGTTGCACCATATCTTCCGTGATTTGTTGAAACAAGTAGATGCTATAGGCTGAGATATAGCATGTAGTATGAACATTCGATTCAAAGCCATCTTCGTCTCTAGTATTAAGCCTTTCTCAGGATGAAAAACTTTACACTTTTTACCTTGACACAGAATGGTAAAGCCCTTTCTTGCAATTGCCCAATACTTGGTAAATTGTTCTTTAGCTCTGGCACATAAAATACTCCTGTGATAATCTGTATTCTTCCATTAACTTGTAGCCGTACATTAGCCTTTCCCATTACAACCATACTTGAGTTGTTGCCCAGCATTAAAATCCGAGAAGTATTCCTTTTTTCCACACATATGATTGCTACATCCTGAATCAAGGAACCACATATCTTCTCCATTGGCCTTATTCAGATCAACATAAGACATGAGTAACATCTCTTCTTGAGTATGAGCATAGTTGGCTTCCTTTTCCTTGTTTGGACATTCCCATTGAAAATGTCCAAGCTTATGGCAGTAATAGCACTCCACTGTGGCGTTGTCGTAACTTTGTCTGCCTCGTCCCCTTCCTCTTCCTCTAAAACTTCCACAGCCTCGACCTCTTCCTCTAGACTGATCTCCACGAGTAATCTTCAAAACGTGTTCTTCCTTATGAGAACTCATGCGTTGTTCATGCACAAGCAGACTGCTTTGCAACTCATCAATAGTCGAGGTGTCTATATCCTTAGACTCCTCGATGGAACATACAATATAAGCAAATTTTGGAGTCATGGATCTCAAAATCTTTTCAACTACAGCATCTCCCTTGTTTTCACCACAATTTAGCATTATATCTCATCTAGAAATTCAAATGAGTCTATTAGCCACCATAATAAATGAACAAGCGGTGGGTGAATTTTCTAGTAACTCTTATGTTAATTTTAAAAATTTTGATGGTTGTGAAAATGATGAGGAAAATAAAAATTTTGTATTCAATTTGACACAGTTTGAGTCGAGCGAATTTGAGGAGTCTAAAAATTATGAGTGTATGTCTACAATTGATCATGTCACATTTAATGAGTCGGTTGAAACATCTATAAGCATAAAGCTCCATACCTTGAAAGACTTATTCCTAAAAAAAACACTTAGTGATTTTTTGGATTAAAGTAAACATGATCCAAGAGTTGTCAATGACCCAAGAAATAATTGAAAATAGACTCTTGATTGAAAAAGATCAAATTAATTTTTTCTTAAATCACCTTAACCGAAATTGGAATGAATCTGAATATTTAGACAAGGTCAATGAGCTGATATCCACTACAAATTAGTCAACTAAACTAGAACATGTATTTGAACTAATTCTTCCATCCTTTGAACATGTTAGTGAAAGTTTTCTCGAGGTAAATTGTAAGCATAATTCTAATAAAAATTCTGATTATTTTCAATTTCCTAGACCTCGTGAAAATCATGACAACACCACTTACTTACCCATTTGTATCATTCATTAGGATATATGAAATTCATAAGTATGTACATTTGTTTTCTTTCTCACCACATTTTCTTGCAGAACAAATGTCCCGCATACAAGGTACAATTTTTTCACATCTTTGTTCTCTTTTCTTCAATCGCATTATTAAAAATCTTCCTAGATAATAAAACTAAAGGCAGTAGAGAATGAGTACCAACATTAAAAGTAAATCATATTTTATGTTACCCCAAGAAACATACACTACAAAAATTTGAGCTTTCTTCTCGTATCACTAATTTAAAGTAAATCTTCACATTCTACAGGAATTATCAATAACCAAAAAAAGTGTTAAAACAACTAAAATTACCCAAATTTGTGTTTTCCCAAAAAATAAATAACCCCAAATCAATTGTTATATAAATGAAGAAACCCATGAAATATAAACATAAACACAAAATTTGTGTTATTTTTAATTTTCATCCATCAAAACATATTTTGTGTTGCTCCAAAACATACACACAAAATTTGGGCTTTCTTCCAGCATCACTAATTTAAATTCAACCTTAACACTGTACATGAATTATCAAGAACCCAAAAAATTGTTAAAACAACTAAAATTATCCAAATTTGTGTTTTCCCGGAAAACAAACATCCCCAAATCAAATCTTATATAACCGAAGAAACCCATGAAATATAAACATATCGGTAGATATAATTAATTAAGCATATCTTGGTGTCAATGGCTTTGTAGACGACTCCATAGGTACCTTCACCGAGAACTTCACGCTTCAGGTAGCGATCGGCTTCTTAGTGATTAAATGATCGACATCTGACATAATCTTTACTAATACCAACGAAAAAGAAAAAAGAACAGTTGCAAATATAAACACCAAACTCACAAAAGTTCTATCAATTGGACCTCCACAATTTATGTATGTGGCAAATCATTTTCACAACTTTTAAGATGATGGCAAACCAAGATTTTATATTTAGAGCATATGTTTTTTCCCAATAATATTTCCATGCCAAATTGATCATGTTTTACATTAGTCGAGCTTTATTTTGTCAGATTTTAACCAACACACCAACTCCAAAAGAGTACTCATTATAGCATCTAGAAAAGGCTGCAATCACATAGGATAAATGTTGTAGCTTGTTGTGTATTTTACAACTAATACATGCCTTGGAAGGTTCCAATCCCATCACATCTTGCTCCATATCTAAAGAGAAAATGAGAAGGGAATGAATTTGAGAAAGCCTTGGAATGTTCATATTTTTTATCATAACAAAATTCAACAGCATATCCCATTGCTTATCATACTCCTCCACTTTAGCCCAAATTCCTAAATACTACTATCACATTGTATAAAGTTAACATTTTTTTAACAGAGTAGCATCAATTAGGTGGAACTAAAGTGAAACATAAAAGTATGATTAGGAGCTCACAGTTGTCGGGAATGTGGCTAGAAGTTGCTCATAAATTGGGACTGCCCTTGAAATCGGCAAATGCTGAAAAAAATAAAGGAAACAACATTACAAACTATAAGCTATTTATCACTTTTAAATTTCACATATTCCAAGGGTACACACCAGTGCCTCATTATCAAGCTTTTCCGCAGCTTCAACACTGTATTTATCAATCATGACTATGAAGCTTGTGATATACCTGCAAACATAAAACTTTACACGAACAAAGCAGTAAAATCATTTTATCAATTGCAAAATCTCATGATCAAATAAAAAAATGGAATCTTCAGCACTATGAAAAAAAACGTTTTAGAAGCCAATGGGAGGGAGATGTGGTCTTCAAAAAAGCAAACCTATCTTTGCAATTGCCAAGGTTATAAAAATAAAGGTTTGCTCATTTCATTTGCAGCTTATGCAATTTCTGCCTTCAAATGTATGGAACAAACAAAATGAGAACCTAATTTGAGCAACATGGAAAGTTTCACAGTCCAAGACTCATTATTTCTGATAGGAAATGACATGAGGGTAAGAGCTTGATGGTCACATTCTTGGTAAAGCCTAGAGAATTTGGTTCAGTTGCATAAATCCTCTCGTAATAGTCAACTCTATGTCCGGGTTGGGGGTGCATAATTCCATGCAGTCATAGATTCCTTGGTGTGTATTTTGAGAACATCAAAAGAGGAGTTAATAGTCAAAGAAGTAAAAATTAACCAAGTGTAACTAATAAAACAAAATGGCACTCTAGTGAAAGAGGATGATGTTGTAATTCTTTAGTAAATAAATGTAAAAGAACATTTCATAGTTTCCACTGACCTTATTACCAGGAACTATCTTTGCAACTTTTGTTCAGTAGTTAATTACATATCTTGAGAAGTATTTGAAAGATACAAAAGTTAATTTTTGTTTTTGTCATTAGAGGATACTATACGGAACACCTTAAATTTGTAGCAATCAAGAATACACATTAGATGAGCTTGACACTGGTTACAACTTTCAAGAAACATTTTCTAACAAATTATATGATTCCTGAGAAGTACATTTGTCTATGCCTGTGAAGCATATGGAACACAACTTTACGTTCACAAGAAATGATACAAGTTCATCTTTATAACTTTACATCTTATGTTGTTCCACACATTATAAACAGCGTAAAGAAGTGAAAGGAAGACAAGTACCTCCAATTTCCTTAACGTATCCAGAAGCATAATGCCATAATATGCTTAAGTTGAAGAGCCTTCAACTGATTTTGCAGCTCAGATACTTCACAGAGCATAATAGACTCGCAATCTTTTATGAGTGCCTCTCACCAATGTCTTCCTGCAATAACCGTGATCCTAGCTTCTCTGTTGAAACAACAATTTCTTCGGAAGGAGAAAGATCGCTGCTCGTCAATAGGTTAGGAAACTGATCCTTAGCAGCTAAAAGAGCTTCGATCCATGAAGCTCTATCCTCTCTAGATACACAACGCAGATGAAGAGTTTATTGAATCCATAAAAAATAAACTGGTTGAGTATAGATTTGGTTGCCAAGATAAAATAGCATCCATTGCCTACTGGAAACAATGGTAATTGATAAATGAGAAATCATTCGGCTTTGGTTGCTTCTAAAAGCTTAACACTTGGTAATAGGTATTCCTAGTATTAGAATTGGAATAGTTTATTTGAACAGATTCATATATACGTGTATATATGTAAATATATATATCTTATATTTATATGAGAAAATAATTAATGTCCCAAGCAGTAAAGCACACACAATTAGTACATGCATTTAGACAATTATGTGTTCTTCAATAGAAAATCCCTGAAGCAAAATGCTCATAACCACCACTATCAAAACTCAAGACTCCTAAAGGTAGTACTAAAAGAAACGTCTATACATAAATTTCTGCACTACGAAAAAGGAACATCCTAAGTGAGTAGTATGAGGGAAAAGATCAGAAAATTCAGATCTACTGCAGTAATAACCTTGCAGTATAAAGTTTAGAAGCAAAGTGACCACAAGTAACTTTGAGGAAGTGAAAGATATGGAGAAGAAAGGCTTGTATTAACCTTTATGTTAGATGCCAACAGTTATCAATCATGTATGGGGGGATTCATTTACTAAGATACAGACTGAATTCAATGGCAAATGTAAAAAATATAACCCTAGAGAACTTCCTCACTTGAATACAATAGACATAGATCCCTTAATTAAATGCCTTCCTTCTATAATAATCCTTCAACTTATCAAGACAGTTGTTTTTAAACTTAGCAAACAATTTGCACTCTCATGTAATGTATTCAAAAAAGTAATAACAAACATAAAACCAAACAACTTACCAAGAAACATCCAAACAATGACACATAACTAAACCACAATTATCCACTATCAAAAACAAAGAAATGGGCACATGATACCTCAAGACAGAAATTGCAACACCAATCTACAGTTGCATCAAATTGTTATAAACATAAAACCAAACAACTTACCACTGAAAATTTGAAGGCCTCAGAAACCATATTACACCCTTGACCCATCACAATTGAAACCCTAAAAAGGATTCATAGGCATAATTTTCAACAAAAAAAAAAACCTTACGTTACCTTACATTACCACTCATTACCTTACAAAAAAAATCATTTATGGTATCCCATCAAATTCCCAATAATTTTAGACTGGGTGTCAGATTTGTGGATCTAATACTTTTCCTCTTTTTTTGTATTTAATCCTTTCCCTATTATTATGTTCAAAATTGTCCAAATTCTACAAATTTATATTTTCTATAAACTCTTCTTCTTTGTACTTTTTTTCCACCTTTACATTCCTTTGGGAAATATTAAAACCCCAACATACAGATAGCTATGGAAAACTACTATGTGAAATGGTAGAAGTGGTACCACCATACCTTTCTCATGCTTTTGCTTTTTCTTTAGAACGAAAGGAATCACAAGCGACTTCGAAGACTAACAAATGACAGTACCCATTTTTAATCAAATTTTTAGCTCTAAAATCCCAAGAAAAATAAAAACCATAAATTAGCTCTCTATCCTTTATTTATAAACACAAACCCAACAGAAATTCTCAAACATCAATGCTCAATATTGAACCCTCTCTTCTTCAAATACCCACTGAAAACTGTAGCTTAATCTAAACCCACCAGAAATTCTCAAATGTTATTCTACATACCAAAAGACTTTAAAATTAAGACTATTCCGAACAGAAATACCTCAAAATTAAATCAAATTGTAAAAGTTTTGTATAATAATCAAAAGAAAAAACAAAAGGCTACCTTGGGGGAATTAAGCGGAAATAGCGAAAGATGAAGCACATGCAGAAGCAGAGGAGGGATCCGTGGAACCAAAAAGATCAGAAGTGAAGGTCGATGAAGAATCCGCGCGCTTTTCTTTCTCCATATCTCTATCTCTATGTGTGTATATATATAGTAGAGTTATATGTATAGCTTTCTCACTCAGTCTGGACGTAAATAAGAGTTGGAGAAGAGGGGGTTTTGTGTATTTATAAGCAACAATTAATCCATCCCCAAGGAAACAGCCGACCAATGTCAAGTAATAGATTTAGGGTTGGGTATGAGAGCTTTAGGGCTGGAATTAGGGTTGGGTATGAGAGATAAGAGATTTAGGGGAGTTGAGAGGGATCGAGTTGTTTGGGGGAATTCTAAGCCAAATCTCTGTGTAACAGAGATAGATAGAGGGTTTGAAATTTGAAATTTTATCAATTTCCTTCCCCTCTTATACTTTCTCATCCCATCCCATCCCATCCCATCTCATTCCATATCCCATCCAATTATACGTCAGCAACTCTCTCTCATTCCCCCTATTCAAATTTCAAGCCCTCTATCTCTCTGTTACACACAGAGTTGAGAGATAAAAGTTGGCTTAGAATTCCCCCAAACAACTTGATCCCTCTCAACTCCCCTAAATCTCTTATCTCTCATACCCAGCACTAATTCCAGGCCCAAATCTCTCGTACCCAACCCTAAATCTATTACTTGACATCAGTCGGCTGTTTCCTTGGGGTGGATTAATTGTTGCTTATAAATACACAAAAATCCTCTTCTCCAACTCTTATTTACGTCCAAACTGAGTGAGAAAACTATACATATAACTCTACTATATATATACACACATTGAGAAAGATATGGAGGGAGAAAAACGCGCGGATTCTTCATCGTCCTTCACTTCAGATCTTTTTGGCATGTGCTTCATCTTTCGCTATTTCCGCCTAATTCCCCCAATGTAGCCTTTTGTTTTTCCTTTTGATTATTATACAAAACTTTTACAATTTGATTTAATTTTGAGGTATTTATGTTCGAAATAGTCTTAATTTTAAAGTCTTTTGGTATGTAGAATAACATTTGAGAATTTCTGGTGGGTTTAGTTCAATATTGAGCATTGATGTTTGAGAATTTCTGTTGGGTTTGTGTTTATAAATAAAGGATAGAGAGCTAATTTATGGTTTTTATTTTTCTTGGGATTTTAGAGCTAAATATTTGATTAAAAATGGGTACTGTCATTTGTTAGTCTTCGAAGTCGCTTGTGATTCCTTTCGTTCTAAAGAAAAAGCAAAAGCATGAGAAAGGTATGGTGGTACCACTTCTACCATTTCACATAGTAGTTTTCCATAGCTATCTGTATGTTGGGGTTTTAATATTTCCCAAAGGAATGTAAAGGTGGAAAAAAAGTACAAAGAAGAAGAGTTTATAGAAAATATAAATTTGTAGAATTTGGACAATTTTGAACATAATAATAGGGAAATGATTAAATACAAGAAAAGACGAAAAGTATTAGATCCACAAATCTGACACCCATTCTAAAATTATTGGGAATTTGATGGGATAGCATAAATGATTTTTTTTGTAAGGTAATGAGTGGTAATGTAAGGTTTTTTTGTAAGGTAATGTAAGATTTTTTAAAAAAAATTATGCTTATGAATCCTTTTTAGGGTTTCAATTTTGAGGGGTCAAGGGAGTAATATGGTTTCTGAGGCCTTCAAATTTTCAGTGGTAAGTTGTTTGGTTTTATGTTTATAACAGTTTGATGCAACTGTACTTTGGTGTTGCAATTTCTGTCTTGAGGTATCATGTGCCCATTTCTTTGTTTTAAAAATTTGATAGTGGATAATTGTGGTTTAGTTATGTGCCATTGTTTGGATGCTTCTTGGTAAGTTGTTTGGTTTTATGTTTATTATTACTTTTTCGAATACATTACATGAGAAAACAAATTGTTGGCTAAGTTTAAAGATAATTGTCTTGATAAGTTGAAGGATTATTATAGAAGGAAGGCATTTAATTAAAGGATCTATGTCTATTATCTTCGAGTGAAGAAGTTCTTTAGGGTTATGTTTTTTACATTTATCATTGAATTAAGTCTGTATCTTAGTAAATGAATCCCCCCATACAAGATTGATAATTGTTGGCATCTAACAGAAAGGTTAATACAGGCCTTTCTTCTCCATATCTTTCACTTCCTCAAAGCTACTTGTGGTCACTTTGCTTCTAAACTTTATACCGCAAGGTTATTACTATTTAAAAAGTTACAATCAATTAAAAAGGCTTATACATAATCAATGTTCTAAAAGGCGCTAGGCGGGAAGCGAGCGGCCGGAGGGGGCCTAACGCCTAGGGGGCCTAGGCGGGATTTTTTATTTTAAGCCAATTTTAATATTTTATCTTACATTTATCCAAACAAAACAATAATATAAAACAAAACAGTCTATGATAAAGATAATAAAGACATTTGCTTAAAGTTCAAACACATATTCATATTGTTAATGTGAAAGTTCAAACACAAACATGCAATTGTTCAAAGTTCAAACATATTTTTAACGTATTAATTTTATTCATAAACAAGATTGCTATTAAATAATAAAATTTTAAATTTTAAAAATTTAATTAAATATTAAAACTTAAGAAACTAAACATAAATTTAAGAATTATATTAAATTAAACTAAATATTACAAATGTATCATCATTTATATAATTTAAAGTTGGTTCAAAAATTACAACTATAATAAAATTATCCATTTTGACTTGATATGGTTCACTTCTTGTTGTGATTTGATATGCTATAATCTGTATTATGAATATGGTAAATCATTAAAAAAATAAATATATCAAGATCTGGTTTGAGTAGTTATTAAAATAAAATAAAAAAACTCTCCGCCTAGACCCCGCCTAATTTTCTAGAAGGATTTTTTTGCCGCCTTAGGCCTAGGTGAAGTGTCGGGGGCCTAGCACCTAGGTGGTAGCGCTTAGGCAGGACCTAGGCGGAGATTTTTATAACACTGTACATAATAAAAAATAAATCTTGAAATGTAGTTAAACTTAATTTAAATTTATGAGAATTTGACTATTAAAGTTAGATACTCTTTATTTATTCATTGAAATTTGTCTTCATAAGAATTTTTTATTTAAATGCTTTGTGGAGTATGTATGAAAAGTGCGGGTGTGTTAAGAATTAATTTAGGCTTTTAGTTTAGTGTGTGTCCATATTCAGTGCTTCATTTTTTTTGTTCATAATTATTTTTTGAATTATCTGATTGCCTTTAGGCACGCAAGTGCCTATTCCTATATATCCCCGCCACCTCCTCCCCCCCCCTCTTACCCCCTCCCCTCCACCTATAATGGGGAATAAAACATTTATACAAATTATTATTGTTTTTAGACAAATAGCACGCATATCTAGAGTTAATATAATAGAAATTCACAAAAAATATGAAATGTATATATGTAAAAGAATGAACAAAATAATTCAATAGCTAGACATTATTAAATCATACATTTATTATATTTATATATAAAGATAATATAGTAATAGTGTAGTTTAAAAACAAATTTATTTTCCATTCCATCATTCTAAACTCACAAACAAGGGAAATATCATAAAAATTCCATCCCTTCCCTTCCTTTCTAAAACTCACAAACATGACAAGAGAAAATTATAATCCCTTCCCTTCCCTTCCTCCCTCATACTTTCCCTTCCCATCCCATCCTTCTAAACTCACAAACACAGTATAAGAATAATTAAAGCAGTTAGCTTGCTGATCTTGGCAGAAAGAAATGATCTCAATAAAGAATGAAGCTTCTATTATTCCAAATTGGAAAATAAGTCATATACATAAATAAACTACATGACATCTTGGTCATGATACATAATATAACATAAGAGGAGAGAGAATACCATTGGCAGTGGAAGCCCTTGTAATATTCGTCTTGCTCTGTAATAATATTATTTCTTGTTGAACACTAACATTAAGAGTCTTGTTTGGAAGAACAATGCTGTTGACTATCACAACTTCAGCTTCGACAGTAACAGCTTCACCTGGATGATAAATATTACGTTGCAACTGTACTGCATGAATTGGACCATCTCTTTCTAAAGAAAACAATTGATAGGGAGAAAGCATCCAGAAAGTACCAAGGATTGTGATCCCAAGCTTCGCATTATAATCTCCTTCTCCCTGAAATCAATTTTTTTTTTTTAATATTTAAGAAGGCTGTTATAACAATTAGATAGTGAAGTAGATGTGTCAAGGGTCTTCCTTGTGAATGGTCGCCACTAGTAACTCTTCCAAAAATTAAAGAAACTCAACTGGGAAATGCTGAAAGCAAGCTTAATGAGCCAAAGGCAAGAGACAGTCTACGAAAATATAGATATAACTAAGGATCTCTCTTTGTTGGCGCTCAAACACTACCAAAATGTCATTTGTCATGTAAAATTAAAACAAAATTTCTAAACATCATATTTTCCCTCATCATGCATGTAATTAGGATGGTAGGGTAAATAGTAAACTGAAATACAGAAATCAAAATATCATCAGAGTGGATTGAAGAAAAAATAATGAAACCATTTTCAGATAAAAATACAGCTTCAAATATATACAAATGATGGGAGACAATTTCTCACTCGAAACAAAACAAACATGTCAAGATATTATAAACCCACCTGGACACGAGACCATCTCCCTATAGAAGATTTCCAACCAACAATAGCATGAATTACAACTGCATTTTCCTGAGGAGCAAAAACATCAATGTCAATCTCTGGGTGAACTTATTGATGCAGCATTATACAAAATTGGGTATATACCTTGATTTCCACATCATCAAGAACAATACAACTGATAAGCCTCACACCAGCTCCTATGCAAGCATTGGCAGAAATAGAAACATTGGGACCAATCTGTTCAGAATTTTATGGAAGAGTCAATCATACAGATTAAGTCCGAAAAGCATGATCAAACGCATAGAAACCACAGTACATGCCTCATTTGAAGTCTGTGATTATAAAAGGAAACAATCATATATAATAGGCTGATAGCAACTCTCCTCTCATAAACCACAAATTTCATTAACTCAACCATAAATAGAATTAGGTCCCTAGTATAAAAATAGCGTATGGTGATTAAACTCTATGATTAGAGATGATCAAAGAATCTTAAGAAAGAATTTGTGTCCTACTAATTACATGATAATCACAAAAACGAATTCGCAACTAACAATTAAGTTCAAATGATAGTCAGATACAAAGGGAAAAAGAATTACCTTGGCAGATGGATGGATTTTTGCTGATGGATGAACAAAAACATCACCAATGATTGTGGCACTTTTTGTGCCATCCCCGCATGCCAAAAGATGGGGAGAGGTATATCGGAATTGGTAAAGATACAAGGCAGAGCATTTCATCGACATTCTGCATTGAATTAGATCAAAAGGGTCACACAATTGCCCCCAAGAAAAGGAAATGTTTAGATAACCGCATTGGAGGTTAAGCGTGCCCAGGAGTTTTAATCTGTTCCCAGAAGTCTAATGTTTCATACGTATATAACTGCTTTTTGCCTGCAAGAGGTGACAGGATATCTTGATCTAATCTCACAAAATCTGTAGAAAGGTTCCTGTAAATGAACTTGTATCAGGGCAGGAAGTTGAAAGAAATTTTATTAATCGAATTAGAAGCTGTAATATAAATCCACATGCATGTGTTCTGGAGTGTTAGATATGGAGTTGTTACTAGAAGGGAAACATTAGTTTCCAAATACCAGAGATCAGGCCCCAAGTTCAACTGAGTCTCGATAGTGAAGGTACGCGTTTAATAAAGGTCCATTGCAATGATTAAAGGTCAGGGCTTACAGCTCAGGCATTTGAGCATAGTATGCAAGTTTCAGTACGAGTACAACCACTTTATGTGAAATAGAAAAGGTTAGGTCTGAATCCTATCCTTCGAATATATCAGCTTGATGGGGAAAACACAGAGAAATGGATTTAATTCAGTACAAGTTAAACCTGGATCGAAAAACCTCAGTACTAAATTTCCTGATAAATTGAATATTTCTGATCCAACCAAACATCAAGCTTTGTTCTGAATGAGGTGGGTGAAACAGGGATGCATATGCTATCAAACCATCGAGTGACATCCTACTAACTCACTAACAATAGCATTCTAGCCAGAAATCTATGAACTACTTTATTATTCTCCAATCCAGTTACCATGACTCTCTAGGCAAGTCTAACAATGGTCTGACAAGTTTCAATAAAATTCATAACTTTATGCTAGTACATAAGTTTCTAGCAATTTTCTCTAAATTAAAGAAGGTGCACGGAAGTTCTCTACCTCTTATTTGGGACTTCGTTACTTGGGAAGCCTTGGCAGTAGAACATGGATATATTATTCCAATAAAACGATGTTCAATTCTCGATGTCATAGACTCAGATAGGCTTCTTACAACAGGTGGATGTATTGTCCAGATGATAAAAATAAATAAATTAAATGAACATTGAGATTAGAGAGAGATTACACCTTGTTGCCGACTGGAGGGCTTCAAAGCTGGATAAAAGTCTGAGATTAGCTGCAAGTGGTAAAACGAGTTCAGAATGCATTATAGGAATTGCATCTGTAGGATTCAACATGCCACTAACAATTCATTAAAGAAAAAGCACTGGATTGGGTGCTCTTAGATATGCACTACATCTTCCTTTGTGTCATTGAAGACCACAGAAAAGAAGAAAAAATATTTTTCAAGTGTCTCAAATTATGAAAAATATGAGAATATCCTTACCGACATTTTTTATGAAGAATTTTAAATCAAGTTAAATATATATAAACAAACACACACACACACACAAATTAAGGCAGCTGATACTTTAACCAGAAAATTTACCACCTAAATAATTTGGTGGTAGAAGACAAAGGAGATCAAGTATCTAATTCAATGTATACCTTCACAAATCATGTTAAAAGGAAGAACTTTATTAATAGAAATTCACTGAAAACAGCACTTTCAAGTTCCAAAGCTTTTGAAATAAATGTTAACTGTGTTGAGTTGAAATATGCACTAAAGAAATGTCTAGGTTATGACCGTAACATTTAATCAATTGAGTCTCAGATGACTAACCTCTGTCCTTTCTCTGCGAAGAAACACCTTGAATGGCAGTAAATATATCCGGTGTAAATACATAAACACCACAATTTATTCGATCACTCACCTGCAATTCATTGAATATTAGACTTAAGTAGACACAATAGTAAAGAAACGTGATTGCAACACATCATTAAGCAATACCAAATGCTAAAAAATTGTTGAATCTCTGGTCTTGTACGTACAAAAGTTTCAGGCTTCTCTGTATAGTGCAACAATTCATTGGTGGTAGGATCAGCCACCAGTTCCCCAAACTGATTGGCTGACTCAGGGGAAACCTACACAAAGAAAGTATAATGGAAATCTAAGTAGTGGAAAAACAACTATATCTAGAAGGCAAAAATGACTCGGCCAGAAAATTGCCTAAGCGGACAGCCTCCACAAAATATTACTGACCTTGATTACTAGGATTGTTCCAATACCACCATATTTTCTATGAGCATCTGCAAAAAAGTAAAAGTCAACCAGACATGATATCATATACAAACCTTCTTATGATCAAGTACAAGTTTCCATGGGTCAAATTACACTGAATCGAATGAAATAATATGTAAGAATTCTGTAAAGTGAGGATTCAGATGGAGCAAATTTAAGAAAGAGAGGTTATTACCAAGCATCTCAGGCAGTGGAAAACTACAACAAACATCACAATTCAGCAAGAAGATATGCGACTGCCATTCAAATTTATGAAATCATAAGTAATGTTAGTTGTCATGCGCGATGATAAGTTTTAAATGACCACATTTTCCTTACTATAGAAACAGAATTAACAAAATTAACATTAAATGTTTGAAGTAAAAATAGGAAAAGACTATAACCGGATTGTCTTCCATGAGTTGATCTCTAAAGTTATAAAGTCCACCAGCTGAGCCATGTGGCTTGTCCTCTCTCAAGTATCTAACAACAGTTTGATCGACAAGGAAACTCTGATATCAAAATTCAACAATCAAATTGATACTTGAATTTCAAAGGCAAAGGAGTGAAGATAACTAGACAAGAAGTTACCTGACGGGCACTTTAAGCTCATTCGAGATAGAGGAGACATACAAGGCAAATTGTCGCTCCTCATAGAAACCAACAAGATAGATCTGAGCCAGGTTTGGAATCTATAACAGAAACATATATACTTAAAGGTATTATGCAGTTAATACACAATGATGTAGAACAATACCATATCTAAAAAAGTGAGCGGACCTCGGAGATGTAGCAGAAAAGAAATCTCAATTACTCCTCCAAAGGCCCAAACAAGAAGCCAGAAAGTAGATGAACAAAGTTTTGGATTTTAAATAAAATCAAAGAGTGATATAAATACCCTTTTACAAGCAGAGATCGGATGATGAACCATTGGCTGTCCTGCCAATGGAAATAGTGGCTTTGCAATATTAAGTGACAATGGCCGGAATCTGGTACCTGAATCAGAAAGTCTTAAACGAAATTGTACAAAAGGGTAGGACTGTATTACAAAATAAATTATGGGGAAAAACAAATATATCATCTTCCTATCCAAGAAGATCGAATATAGATGAAAAGTTGAAACCCAAATTGATTAAGAATGAAACAGAGGTTTTGATAATAGTTCCCTCCTTAAGAAATGCCGATGGGGAATGTTAATGGAACTTCCAACATACTAGAAATTGAAACAGAAGAGGAAATTATTACCTTTGGTTGTGCCACCGACCATGATCACAGCAACAACTCTTTCCTCTGAGCTGCTCACCATCTCTGACCAAAACGACAACCCAGATCTCTAATTAAGACAGAATGACACTAGATCTCTAATGTTAGCGGCGGTAGCAGCTCAAATATGATTAAAGGAACCCAAATTGTTCATGAATGAATAATTGATGGGTATAGGTCGAAAGGAACTTTTTATAATAATAATAATATAGGAAAGAAGAGATAAAAGAGTAATGCAAATAATGGTAGGTACATTCAACAGAACAGAACAGATAGGTCTCAATTATAGTAGCACAGTGTGTGCAATTGTGCATGCGCATGGGCATATATACATATATAATTTATTTTGAAGAGAGAGAGAGAGGGAGAGGAGAGGGAGGGAGGGGAGAGGGATACATATCCAAAATGTCGGTAATAATTGTCATTGCAATGGTATAAAGAGAGAAAGTAGAGACTATATACCACTCGCTTTGCGACAAGTACGCAACGCAAGAAGATATGGAAGTTTCCCACATCAGCTAATTAGATCACTGTCGGATCCCTTTCTTTCTGTCTTCCTAAAACATGCCCTCAACTCAAACTTTTATTTAAGCGGATAGGTTTAATAATACTCAATCCAGTTAATGTTTACTTTATGTTAAAGTTGATTAATTCAGCAATACAATTCTGACAGATAGAAAGAAAAATTACCTCACTTACGTGTCAACATTATATTAATCAATTAACTAAAGTTAAAGTTAATTTCATATTAATCACCCCTTCTAGTATCACATAATAATTATAATAATAATTCATTGGGACCTAATTACGATCATGTGATTAACTTCATTATAACCTTTTAACTTCCCTAACAAATAAGTTCATATACTTGGATGAAATGCATGAACAGTGCCATTAATAGTAACATCATGCGACTCAAAACCAACCAGAACTAGGAATAATGGAGGAAGGAAAAATATTTAGAAAATTTTCCGAAAAAAGAATCTACATATTGTTCACAATATTCCCTTCATATAATAATTATGACAGGGTTCAGATATTTCCAATAAAATATGCTTGGCAGAAAAAGGGACTCAAACTCAAATTATCAGGCATTGGGCCCTTGAAATCCTCCCTGGTTCGAAGAGGAACCTCCACCACCATTTTGAGGCGCATTCTGGTCATTCACTGATGTTGGTTGTTGTATAGTCTCTCTCCGATCTTGGCCCCAGTCATCTCTTCGCAACGGCTCTCTTCTCTCAGTCTGCATGGTCTCTCGGCGCCTATCGTATCGAACACGAGGTCTTGACCTACTCGGCTGCCTATCATTAAACCTATACTGTGGTCTATGGATGACTTTCCCATCAACAAACAGATCTCCTGTAATGTCATCAGTAAGCACAACTATGTGAGATATACATTAAAGAGAACATACACTTCCAAGTTCCAATTACAGAGAAAATCACAAGGGGGAATAACAACTCCGTGTATATATTCTAAATTACAATAAGACCAACCTCCATAATCTTTATTAGGTACATCGATATATGAATCAGGCAAAACCCACAAAACACCTGGTAGGCCTGTTCACAACAAAAAGATTTAAAAGTATTAAGTAATCATAAGTTCATAACCAGAATAAAAAATAAAAATATGGAATGCTAACCCTAACAGATCAACACATCATTAACCAATACAGCTAAGTGACAGCTACGCTAACAACAAAGAAAAACTGTAACATAAAATCCAATGAAAGTAAAAGGCACATCAAACTCTTTGAAAAAAAGGGCCACATTATTTGCTAATAAGAATAGTAGTAATATCATAATATGCAAACCTGTTAACCATCCTTTAATAATACAATACAGTCACTACATTATAGCATTCTTAGCTGCAGAGTAAAACTAAAGCTTCAAATGTTTTCCACATTTTTGGATGTTTGGCACCATAAAGAACAAAATTAACCTCGGTTTTTTTTTCTTCCGAAAAATGACCTAGGATCATCTTC
The DNA here is from genome assembly GCA_020205605.1 of Panax ginseng. Taxonomy (NCBI): domain Eukaryota; kingdom Viridiplantae; phylum Streptophyta; class Magnoliopsida; order Apiales; family Araliaceae; genus Panax; species Panax ginseng. Next base: position 131,288,161 of record CM035144.1, read on the forward strand.
TGACAAGTCAAACAGATACAGTCACTAAAAGTTCCAAAATTAGAGATACATTTCTAAAATGACCACTTTAGGAAAATTTTAATTTTTCAAATATATCTGTAACATTGGCAAGAAATAGTCGTTGAATCTACCAAGTATACAAGAAATGACAAGTTAGGAATTTCACGTGACTTTGTCTAAAGTCTAAATTAGAAATGTATATCTACAACAACAATTTCATAAAGAAAAATCATACTTTTCACTTTGTAGGAAAGCTCTTCAGTAATCAAAGCACCAAATCCAGTATATGTCGATGTACAAACAGAGTAGATCTTCTTTTTCGCCTCTTCCTCACTGAAACCCAATCAAACAACTTAAATTAACCAAAATCAAACAACTTAAATTAACCAAAAAAAAATAAGAAAAAAAACTTCCCCGCCATCAAATATCAATATCATTAGCAAATAAAGAGAAACTACCGAGTAAAATACCTTCCAGTAACCGAAGCTAGGGTTTTGACATATGAGTTAATCATCACTTCTTCTGAGGGTTTTGGATCCGAAGTGAACTCCATAACGATGAGCCAATGCTCATAATCGCATCCATCAAGGAGTATTGTCTGCTTTGGCGGTCGGTTGCTCCAGTTCGGAGACGGGTCGTTCAGGGGAGAGTAACCCGGCCCCGTTGTCTTATACCGAACTGGAATTTGGGTTGTGCCCGAATCGAGTTGGGATATCTGATTAATAAGTGATAATGAAAAGCGAGAACCGGAGGAAATTGATGAAGATGATGGCTGAGAGAGAACGCGGGAAAGGAGAGAGGCTAATGTGCGCCGGGTAGTGGAGGTCGCCATAGCTGGAGATCTGATCTTCAGATGATGTTATAAACGGCCCGTTGATTTTTGTTGTTACGTAATACGGTAATAGGGTTTTCTGGTGCCAAACGACAATGTTTAAGAGATGGAGGGAGACGGAGGTGGTCGTACGCACTAGGCAGCTCATGGAATTACTATTGTTTGTGTATCAAATTTGGGATTATTTTTAGGAAAGTGAGAATAGCAATACACTGAATTCCTCTTTTGGCATGTAAACATTACTAGTGTTTTTTTTTCACTTGGTTGGCTCTCGAGATGAGAGCAGATCCTCCGTCTCCAATTTTTTTATTGTATTGTGTTTCTTCACTTAAATTTTGACATCTAATCTTTTATTTTATACTAATTAATTCTAAATTAAATAAAAGGAGATGTGCCAAAATTTAACTGAGGGACACAAAAAGAACAGAGAATTTGGGGACAGAGGATCTATTTTTTCTAGGAATATGTTGGGCCTCTATTTATCACATTTGAATTTTTATTTTTTATTTATTTTTGGATTTTTGAAACTTTCTAAAATAAATAACCTAACAATATTAAATGTTATATTAACATTGTTCCAAAATAAAAGTTTTAGTTAAATTTTTACGCATATTAAAAAGAGGATAAAATAATAAAATTGTTCATATTTAAATTCTCATTGAATTGTATATTTTTTTCACATAACTAGTGATACTCCAAAAATATGCATAGAAAATAAGATTATGACAATTAATACTAAGGATATTATAAGCAAACTATTGTAAAAAATATGACAATTAAAATTAGAAGTGAATTTTGTAAATAAGGAAAATGGGAATGTTAGGGGTTTCAAAATTTTAGTCTCAAAAAGTGTCATAGTAATATTGGTTGAATAGATTTTATGTGACTAGTTATGTCATAAATTATTATTAATAAATGAGTAATGCTACAATGACAAAAGACTGTAACAAACAAGTTGATAGAAAATGAGTGTCATGTTATAATTAGTTAATGTTTCATCATACATGGACGGATAGTATAATTATAATTAGAGTAATGCTACATACACAAATTATTTTACAAACATTTTACAAATTGCTGATGTGACATACTCCATCTCAGCATATTGATTTACAAATTGTTTCAATGTAGTCTCCGACCCCACACAATATGTTGATGTGGAGTATGTCATATCAGCAGTTTGTAAAATATTTATAGAATAGTTTGTGTCTCTAGCATTATTCTTATAATTAATCCATGTTTTACACATTATTTAGTATACTGTTTTTGTATTTAATCTTTTGTAACTAAAGTACTATTGTTAAAAAATTTAATACCACGTATTTTGAGACTCATTTAAGATTAAAAATTTGAGACTTCTAATATTATCCTAATAAAAAATATATTTAACTTGCTCCAATGAAGTGTCTTGATGGTTAACATTGTGTTTGTGAGATTGGAGAGAGAATAAAATAAAGAAATTTAAAAATTTTGGAGAGAAAAGAGAGTGAAGAAAATGAATTTTACTTTCTTTCAATGTGTTTGGGAGTTTTAGAAGAAAATTTTAACTTAAAATAGTATATTACCATCTTACCCTTATGAGATTATATTTTATAAATTATCATAAGGGTAATTTTGATATAAACTTTAGTTAGTAAACCAAGTGTTAAGCAAAATTCCTTCCAAATCTTTCCAACTTGGGAAGGAGAATTTCAAAAAAAAAAAATTGTTCCTTCTCTTTTATTTTATCTCCTCTAACAACTCACAAACAAGGATAACTTATTCTCCATCCTAAATTTTCTTTTTCTTTTTTCTTCTTTTCATTTTAGAAGTCACAAACACAACATAAAAGACTAAAGATAAGATAATGATATCAGCAGCTCTCTCATTCCCCCTATTAAAATTTCAAACCCTCTCTCTCTCGGTTACACACAGAGTTGGGAGATAAAATTTGGCTTAGAATTCCCCCAAACAACTCGATTGCTCTCAACTCTCCTAAATCTCTTATCTCTCGTACCCAGCCCTAATTCCAGTCCCAAATCTCTCATTCTCAACCCTAAATCTATTACTTGACATCGGTTGGCGGTTTCCTTGGAGGTGGATTAATTGTTGCTTATAAATACACAAAACCCCCTCTTCTCCAACTATTATTTACGTCCAGACTGAGTGATAAATCTATCTATCTATATATATATATATATAACTCTACTATATATATACACATAGAGATAAAGATATGGAGGGAGAAATGTGATGCCCCCAAAATAGGTATATGTGACACCCCCAAAATAGGTCCATTCCATCCAACCCATTCTGAGTCGCCAAATACATGGTACAGAAAATAACTACAACTTTATTACAACAATTATCGTGCAAAATACAACAACACATATACTGTGAGTTTGGATACAAATATATACCAAATGTGACACATGTCCCAACCGTGGACAACACCTCACAGTGACACCTTACATAAAGGCATCGAAATTAAAACTGTTTTTAGAAATTAGAATCTTTGGGAAGTCTTTCGAGAAACCTTCAGATATTGGAGGCCACGCGTCCAGGTTATAGTAGATATCATATGGCCACGAATTATCCTTGGTTGACCCGATAGACCCCAAAGAAAAACGAGAAGATTCTTATCATATTCTTTCCAATGGTGAGTTTTCTCTTGACATATCATTATCTCTCTCATCTAAATTGAGGTTATATTTCAAATAGACTCCAAGATCATATAGGTAGTCTTTGATAGATATACTCGGAAGTGGATGAAACCTGACTACGTCTTTATGATGACACGAGGTTGTATGTCATTAGACATCTTGTATGATAGTGTGGCAAAACACACCTTCCAAGTTAAATTCACCTCACCTCAACATCTATAGACCATAGTTACATTCCTTGTTTATTCCCCTGCTCAACCCAACTACACTCTTATTACACGAAAGGAATTGTGAAGAAAAAGGGTGAAACCAACTAGCTTCAATAAAAATATTATGACTAAAGATAATTAAATTATCAATAGCCTTCATCAATAATAAATCGAGATTTAGAACATATAGTAGATGATAAAAAATTTCAACCATAGTTGCGTAGAACGAAGCGATCCATTAGAAGAGTCAAATAGACTATAAAGTCTATTATCTTCTCCATGTTAAAAGTTCACCAACAATATTTTATCCTTGTAACATCAATCAACAATTCTTGTCCACAATCACATGTATAACTCATAATCGTAATTATTGTTCTAAATTCCTTTTCTCATTCAGGACGAAGATAATTTTTATCACTCGTCTTTACCTAAAATATCAAAGATCATGGTTATACCAAATCACAGTTCCTGTTCATAATCATACTAATAAATTCATCTTTGCACTACGGGCCAAAGATATTTATCAAAAGTTCATCTTTGCACTACAGGCCAAAGATATTCAACAACATGTCATCTTTGCAGACTTCTGACCCAAAAAAATATTCATCAACAATTCATCTTTGCCTTTATCTTTGCACTCAAAACCAAAGATATTCATCAATAAGTCATCTTTGCCTTCTGACCCAAAGATATTCATCAACAATTCATCTTTGCACTACTGAGCCGAAAGATATTCATCAACAATTCATCTTTGCCTTTGTGCCAAAGATATTCCTCAACAGATTCATATTTGCATTCTGGTGCCAAATATATTAATATCTCAAAGAAATATATAATCATTTGAAATTTAAATAAACAATAATTATAACCATGTTGATCAATTCACCTTTTCAGGCTTAAGCTAAAGATATTCAATTATAAATTCATAGTAAATGATCATACCAATTCATGATTCAATTTTCCACTCTTGGCCAAAGAGAACTTCGGTCATGATCATACCAATAATCTACCCATCTTTACACTCCAGGTGAAAGAGAATTTCAATATCGAGGGTTATAAAAATGTTATATAAAAACAATATAATCAACATATAGATTTAATCTCAAGAGTAAGATTCATAAATCAATGATTTCATAACAACTTAATCAAAATGTTATAAATCACTTAATAATCTCATAATCTAATATTATTAATACTACCACAATATTTTAGTCATTTCTTAAACTTATAAACAATTTATTTTAATTGTTTACACTTTACTAATAAATACATTTAATCATCTTAAAATGCCAAACTTATAAGATCTCATCATCAATAACCAAAACCCTTATAAAAAATCTGCATATACCTCATATATGATTCTCAAGCCATAAAATCCTATTTTCTAATTTTCTTACTTTACAAAACATATTTAATTCATTTACTCATAACTACAAAATTTTCATGAAAAATATCAAATCCATTCCAAAAATATTTTTTTTCTGGGATTTAGCATAATATAGTTCCATATTGAACATATATTTTTTTCAGAATTTTAAAAATTCATTTACTATTTTTCACATGGCCAAAACCACCGAATATTCATACATTTATCATAAATTGTAATTTTATCCAAAAATTCCGAAATTCACAAGGTATACTTATATTATATAGATGTACTCTCAATAAAAATTTCATCAATTTTGGAGTTAACCACAAGGAGTTATAAGGGTTTTCTTTTAAAATAGTCTTTCCTCATAAAATTCATAACTCTTAATCTATAAATCCAAAAATCGCCATTTTTGGACACAATTAACAAAACTCATCAAATTATCATTTCAAATTTTTCCAGAATTTTTTAAGGTTCATAAGAATTTCAAAATAATAACCCTTAAAATCCACTTATTATCCTTTTTTACCTCAAAAAGAAGCGGATTACATTTGGAATAACGTTGAACAAACTTGCACCGTATAGCAATACTCAAAGTATACTCAAAATACTCACAAGAATACACTCGATAATATAGAGAGAGAAAACTTGATTTACGGTGTGATTTTCAATTCTAACCTAAGCACCATATTTATAGGAAAATCTTTAGAACACAAAGCGAAAAATTTAATAAAAATATTAATATATATATAATTGTCAAGCCCACTTTTACCAACTGATTTCAGATCATTAAAATCACATGTGAGCCACTCAATTTCAACAAAAAAAGCGTTTTCTTAAAAAAACATTTTAAACTCAAAAATCAATTATTTGAACTCCAAAACTTCAATAATTCATAATAAATAGCCCTTTTATCAGAAAAATTCAAAACTCACGTTTTTTTATAGGAAATTCCATTATCTACAACTTTGCGAAGGAAGTTTTCCAAATTCCAAGCAGAAATTGACCAAAAATCCACAAACGGATAATTTTACAAAAAGCATAATCAATTTTCGGTCGAGAAATAGGTCTACCGACACACACAAAACACTGCTTTTAATATTTATTGCAACAAAAATACTCTTTTTCCTCATATACTCATATATCCCACATTCATTATAAAAATATCACCATTATTATATTATTAAAATATAATAATATATTTAAATAATTATTTTATCGAGAAAAAGATAAAATATCAATTTTCAACAATTGTCACTATAAAAATTTTCTCCATCTATATCCACATAAAATCAATATTTTCCTCATCATATGAATCAATAATTAATTATTCACAAATAATATTACGAATCACAATATTGACAACCGGGCGGTTCCTGGGAAGAGAACTTTCCAATAAGAATTTCTCTTACTTGCGGGCCTTGATTAGGTGACCAAACCTCTCCTCGATGAGAACTTTCTGTACATTGCCAATAATGCTATCTAATAATATTATTCAAATAATATGAATTATTGATGCGATAATGAGAATATTATCGGTGACAATTATTGAGCAATAATAATATAAAATATCAACGCGCGCAATTATTGAATCAATAAAATATTGAACAATAATTATCAGAACAATTATTGAGTAGTGCGCTTCTTTACGTAAGAGTTAATAATTCAAAAATCTTTATGCAATCACATGTGCTTCTTTGTGCGGCAACGCGTGACATTTTTCTTTACCCACCTAAGATTCCAACACTTGATAATAAAGAAACCTTATGCCATTATTTATAAAAACTTTAATTTGTCTTTTTCTTCATCCGATGAGTTATTACATTATGGGGCCCACAAATGGTTGCGTCGTAAATACGAATATTCCTAACGAAAAGAATATTCCACGACCCAACGAATATTCCCAACAACAACGAATATTTTATAACCACTTTGCGTATTTTTGAAAAATTTCATATATCACCCTTAACTTTAACTTTTATCAATTTAACCATTTCTTGAATTGTAATTATAAGAAAAATTGAATACTTTTATTTCATAAAATTCGAGGGTCTTACAATTATCTGACACCCATTCCGAGTCGTCGATAACATAGTGCGAAACAACTACAACTTTATTAATACAACATAAAAACTGTGAATTTAAATACAAATATTGTGTTTTAAATAATATCAACACTCAAATAAGTCATCATTACAATTATTGATATATTATTTTACAAAAATGGTGAGGACTACTAAAACAACTTTCTAAGACCTTCATTCCATACCCCCCCACTAGTATTGCTTTGCATTCTAGCCCGATAAAGAATATTATGACTAAGATAATATAGAACAAATTATCGTTAGTCTTGATAGGGAAAAATCGATAAAATACAATAGAATAACAAGTTTCGGATCAATATTAGCAGAAACAATAATTCATAGAAGGAGTTACGTGAAAATGAAATCTACTATTATCTATGAATTTAAAGTCCATCATGAATATTTTATCCTGTAAAAATCGGTCAATATTCATCTTGAATCAAATATTCATCTTTCTTCTCAGGGCCAAAGATATTCATCGATCCGGTCGTGTTCATCTCAACACCAGTACATCTTTCGCAATACGGACCAAAGATATTCATAAGAAAATCAACCATCTTTGCACTACAAGTATATTAAGTAATATCATCATTTAGGACTGAAAATGATGAAAAATATTTTAAAGAAATGAATCCAGTGAAACAAAAGAATAAATTTTAAGGATTAAATCTTGAAACAATCCAAGTTCAAAAATACTTCATAAATAATCGTGGTGAAGTAAAATTCAAAATTGATCAAAACATGAATCTGATAAACGCTTATTATCCATAATAGATATTTTGGACAAAAAAAGCGAAAATTTAATTTTTACATGACTAATCTTAGTATATCGTGAATAAGAACCCCGGCACTAAAAAGACAAGAATTTCAAAAGAAAATATTACCAATATTAAGCATAATGATATTAGAAAAATAATATCATGTTAAAAAAATAACGTCCTTACCTCGAAAAAGATCTTACATTGAATCTTGGATATCTTGTTGAAGGAACTTGCACCGTATAACAACACTCAAAGTATCAAAATACTCACAAGAATACGCTCGATAATATAGAGAGAGAGAGAGAAAACTTGAGTTTAAAGTGTGATTTTCAATTCTAACCCAAGCACCCTATTTATAAGAAAATGCTTAGAACACCAAAGCGAAAATTTAATAAAATAATAATATATTTATATAAATTTCCTCGCTTTGAAGAAATCTGAATTCAAAGAACTTAACACATGTTTAATGAGGCTCACAAAATGTAAAAACGCGTTTTATTAAAAAAAATATTTAAAACTTCAAAATCAATTATTACGAAACTTGAACTTCATAATTCATAATAAGTAGCCTTTTATCGGAAAAATTCAACTTCATGTCTTTTTCATAGGAAATTCCATTCTCTAGAACTTTTAAGTTTAAGTTTTCAAAATTCCAAACAAAATTGGCCAAAAATCACAAACTAGACGATTTTATAAAGCTATAATCAAATTTCGATTCAAGAAATGGGGTCCATGAGACATGTTTAACATGTTTTAAACAACTTTACAACAAAAATACTCTTCCTCCTCATATATTCATATATCTCTATATGGACGCCCCCAAAATAGGTTCATTCCATCCAACCCATTCTGAGTCGCCAAAAATCGTGAGTATGAAATAACTACAACTTTATTTTTACAACATATAAGCTGTGAGTTTAAATACGAGATATTGCCATCTGACAATATCCACACGCAAATAAATCCCCATCATAATTATTGATACATTATTTTACAAAAATGGTGAGGACTACTAAACAACCCTCTCTAGAACCTTCATTCCATACCCCGAAATCTAAGACTTTCATACATTCATTAGCCTCCCAGAAGAAAAATAGATCAACAAGGAAAGGGTGAGCTCAACTAGCCCATAAAGAATATTATGACTAAGATAATATACAACAAATTATCGTTAGTCTTCAACAGGAAAAAATATAATAGAATACAATAGGCAACAAGTTTTAAATCAATATTCGCAATGGAAATAATAATTCATTAGAAGAGTTAAGTAGAGAATGCAAACTACTATCTTCTATGTATGAATTTTAAAGTTCATCGTCTATTTTTATCCACGTAACATCAATAAATATATATCTGAGATCAAAATTCATCCTTTACACTATAAGGCCGAGGACATTCACCAGTTAATTATGTTCATCTAAACACTGTTCATCTTTGCTTCTACGGCCAAAGATATTCATCGAAATCAATCATCTTTGCTACTGAGGCCAAAGATATTCATCGAAATCAATCATCTTTGCCTACTGAAGCCAAAGATATTCATCGAATCAATCAATCATCTTTACACCTCTACAGCCAAAGATATTCAATAATATCATCATTTAAGGCGAGGATGATGAAAAATATTTTTAAAGAAACGAATCCGGTGAAACAAAATGACAAGGATTAAGGATTAAGGATTAGTACTTTGTTTTATCCACGTCCAAAAATACCTCAAAAATAATCATAGTGGTGTAAAATTCAAGAATGATCAAAACATGGATCTGATCAAAGCTAATATCCATAATAGATATTTTGGACAAAAGAAAGAAATTTCATTTTTAGATTGAATAGTCTTAGTATCGTGAATAGTAACCCGAGACACCAAAAGATAAAAATTTCACAAAAACATCTTCACGCTTACGTGAATAGTACTTCGTGAATAATAACTTCATGAATAATAACTCATGAATAGTAACCCGATATGAAAATTTTCCAAATTTGATAAAAAGTTCCAACCAATATTTTTGAAAGATAATGATATTGAAGAAATAATATCATTTGAGAAGAAAATAACATCTCTTACCTCGAAGGCAATCTTACAGTTGAAACAGGATATAGGCTATGACTTGAACTTTCACCGATATAGCAATACTCAAAGTATACTCAAAATACTCACAAGAATAAATTTCGATAATATAGAGAGAAAACTTGATTTAAATTGTGATTTTCAATTCTAACCTAAGCCTTTTATTTATAGGAAATTGCTTAGAACACCAAAGCGAAAAAATTTAATATAATATTATTATTTATAATAATAATTCCTACTTTTACCTTGAATCTAAATTTCAGCAACTTGTCATGTGTTAAATGAGGGAACCAAATGAAAAAACGTTTTTGTAAATAAAATATTTTAAACTTCCAAAAATCAATTATTTTGAACTTGAACTTCAATAATTCACAATAAATAGTCCTTTTGCCGAAAAAATTCAAATCTCGCGAGTTTTTATAGAAAATTCAATTCTCTACAACTTTACGAAGAAAGTTTTCCAAATTCAAAACAGAAATTGACCAAAATCCATAAATGGGCGATTTTACGGTATAATCAAATTTCGATTCGATAAATGGGGTCCATGAGCATGTTTAACATGTTTTAAACATTTTGGTAACAAAAATACTCCTCCTCCACATATACTCATATATCCCACATTCATCGTAAAAATATCATCGTTAATATATTATTAAAATAATATATTTAAATGAATTATTTTATCGAGAAAAAGATAAAATATTAATTTTCAACAATTGTCACTATAAAAATTTTCTCCATCTATATCCACATAAAATCAATATTTTCCTCATCATATGAATCAATAATTAATTATTCACAAATAATATTACGAGAATCCTGATATTGTGACCAGGCAATTCCTGGAAAGAGGGGGCTTCCGATAAAATTTCTCCTTCTTGGTAGCCTTGATTAGGTGACCAAACCTCTCCTTGGACGTAAACTTTCTAGACATTGCCAATAATGTTATCTAATAATATTATTAGATAATATGAATTATTGGTTCGATAATGAAAAAAAATCTTGTGTAATGACAATTATTGAAACAACAAAGATATAAAATATCAACGCAGCAATTATTGAATCAATAAAATAAAATCTTGAGCGATTAATTCACGTAACCATTATTTAGTAGTGCCTTCTTACGTAAGAATCAATAATTGGTGCAATCTGGTGTGCTTCTTGTGCGATAGCAGCGTATTCTTGTGTTTTAACCATGAATTATTCCAACGATTATAAGCAGATATAACTACTCTGTAGATTATTTTTAAACAACTTATTTTTGTCGTTTTCTTCCTCCAATCGCTTTCCGTTATGGGGCCCACACATGGGCTGCAGTCGTGCGAATATTCCCCACAGAAGCGATGCTGAATATTCCACGACCAAAACGAATATTCTCCGAGCAATAATGAATATTATATCAATATTTGCGCATTTTACCCATAACTAACCACATTAATCAAATCCACCCTTACTATTTCAAAATAATAAATAAAGGAAATTCCTTTTATTTAAAAAATTTGGGTCTTACAACCTCCCTCACTTATGAAATTTTGTCATCGAAATTGACGTACGTGCACGGTGTTTTCAAAAGATGAAAATACCTCGCTTTCATTTTCGTTTCCAACTCCTGGGTCATTTCCTCAATAACATGGTTTCTCCACAAAACTTTAACTTGTGGTATAACCTCGATACATGGGACATGTTCTTTCTATCCAAGATCCCGATAGGTACCTCTACGTCACGTTAAGTCTTGTTATCTCGTCTGTTACTAACTCAATGGCGTGGTTCGAATTAGTCCACGTATTTACGTAACATCGATACGTGAAAAAGCGTTATGAACACGCGTACATACTTGGCGGTAAAAAGCGAGTCTATAGGCCACAGGTTCTATTCGATCGAGAATTTCAAATGGATTAATAAATCGAAGGTTTGAGTTTTCCTCACATCACCGATTCTCGTTTTTGAAATAACAACTTCTTGCCTTCTTCTTCAAATTCATCGACTCCCGGTGTGTAGCTTGAACGAATTTAACTTTATCGATTAAAGTCGATTATACTGCGTATATCATCACGTGGGTACCTAGAGTTTTCATCTCCATCTCTATTATTTGTAAGTTATACGAAATGATTCTTTGACAATATCGTACTCGTCTTTCGTATCACGATCTTTTACTCAACCACGTCATTACCACGTTCGCTTTTCGAGGATGGCATGGTCGTAACATGTCTTTGAAATGAGTCTCTCTTAAGTTCTTGAAAGCTCTTCCCACATTCCTTCTTCCATTCGAATTTTGTATCTCTACGAGTCAAATTGCGTTAATGGAATAATGATTCGAGAATATCCTTGAACGAATCTCCGATAATAACCAACTAAGCCTAAAAGCTACGTATTTTGATTCTGACTTAGGTTTTCTCAACCGTGACTCATATCCCAATCTTGGATAAGCGTCACAATGACACCTATCGATTTACTATCGCTTACGAATATGGTGTCCCTACGAGAATGCGGCTTCGGTGCATTCCTGAAAAGAAGTCACCAGATAGAGGCTCGGGTATCAACTTCTACGGTTGGATTTTTAACTCACGAAGTTCAATAGGAGCCATTCGATATGAGATTTTAGAAATGGGTTTTGTCTGGGATTTAAAGTCGATACAAATTCAATATCACGCCTTTCTGGGAGTAGGCGAAGAAATTCTTGAAATACGTCGGGAAAAATCAATAACAACGGGAATATTATTCAAATCGGCGTGTCTTTATTCAAATCCATAACATGGACTAAGAAAACTTGACATCCGTAATAAGCGAATGACTTCATGGCGATATGAAATTGTTTGACTACAATGTTTGATTGCTTGAATTGAATAACGGTTGCTTAGGAATATGAAAACTAACAACCTTACGAAAAGCAATCAATTTTGGCGTGATAGTAGTTAACCTTAAAATCACATCAAAAACAAATATCTACATAGAAATAAGGTTAACGGGTAATGTGATAGTGCCAACTGAATCAAGCAAGATTTCTAAACAACGGATGTAATAAAAGTTTCTCTTAATCTGAGTCTCCACAGATAGGTCAAAGTCTAATTTCTCCGTAGTCAAATTCAAGCGTTGAGCAAGCAAGAGAGATAAAAGAATGGGTAGAAATAGGTTATCTAGTAAGGTATAAACTTGCAAGAATTTATAATTAACTAACCGTCTTAACCGTTCGGGTTCTCAGCGTTTTTCTCCATGCCGGTCACGACAAACGCTTCTTCTAGTAATTACCGTAACCATTATTAAGTAGTGCCTTTTACGTAAGAATCAATAATTGGTGCAATCTGGTGTCTTCTTGTCACGATAATAACGCGAGACATGTGTTTTAACCACCGGGTATTCCAACGATTAAAGCGGTAACAACTTCTGCCGTTATTTTTAAACAACTTATTTTTGTCGTTTCTTCCTCCATCGCTTTCAGGTTATGGGGCCCACACATGGTTGCTTGGCCGTATTTAAATATTCCCAGACGATCTGAATATTCCACGACCAAACGTAATTCTCCAACAATAATGAATATTATATCAATATTTGCGCATTTTTACCATATAACTAACCACATTAATCAAATCCACCCTTTACTATTTCAAAATAATAAATAAAGGAAATTCCTTTTTATTTAAAAAATTTCGGTCTTTACACTACATTCATTGTAAAAATATCACCATTATTATATTATTAAAATATAATAATATATTTAAATGAATTATTTTTTTTCGAAAAGATAAAATATCAATTTTCCAACAATTGTCACTTTAAATTTTTCTCCATCTATATCCATATAAAATGAATATTTTTCTAATCATATAAATCAATAATTAATTATTCATAAATAATATTACAAAATCACAATATCGACAACCAAAATAGTTCCTGGAAAGGGGGGGCTTCCAATAAGGATTTCTCCTTCTTGGTATGATTAGATGACGAACCTCTCCTTGGCATGTAACTTTCTAGACATTGCCAATAATGTTATCTAATAATATTATTCCATAACATGAATTATTGATTCGATAAAGGAAAATATTGTGCAGTGACAATTATTGAAACAACAATAATATAAAATATCAACGTAGCAACTATTGATTTAATAAAATAAAATATCGAATAGTAATTACTATAACAATTATTAAGTAGTGCCTTCACGTAAGAATCAATAATTAGTGCGAATCTTTCGTGTTTCTTTGTTTTTAACCAATTTAGTATTTCAACAAGATAATCTGGTAACAACTACTGTGGATTATTTATAACCAACTTATATTTGTCGCTTTTCCTTCATCCAATCGCTTTCCATTATGGGGCCCACACAGGTCAAACTTGCTTGCATTTAATATTCTCCGACGGTAAGAATATTCCACGACTAAACGAATATTCTCCTAAACCAATAATGAATATTTTATAACCACTTGCTTATTTAAAATATTTAGCATTTTACCCATAACTAACCACATTAATCAAATCAACCCTTACTATTTTAAAATAATAAATAGAGAAAATTCAATTTCATTAATAATAAGTTGGGGTCTTACAACCTCACCTCCTTATGAAATTTCGTCCCTCTAAATTGACGACGTATTCTGTGTGTTTGAAAAGGTGAGGATACCTCGCTTTCATTTAGTTTCCAACTCCTGGTCATTTCCTCTATAAAGCATGGTTCCTCCACAAAACTTTGACTTGTGGTATGACCTTTGTGCGTGGGACATGCTTTCTTCCTATCCAAGATCTTGTGACAACCTCCTCCAAATGCGTTAAGTCTTGGCTTATCTTGTCCGGGTTCTAACTCAATAACGTGGTTCGGGTTTTTCACATATTTACGAAGCACAGATATATGAAAAACATTATGAACATGAGACATACTTGAAGGTAACGCGAGTCTATAGGCTACATTTTCTACTCGATCAAGAATCTGAAATGGACCAATAAATCGTGGATTGAGCTTTTCTCTTTTCCCAAATCTTGTAACTCCCTTCCATGAGGCAATACTGTGACAATACATAATCCCCGATACTAAATTCCACGTCCTTTCGATGAATATCCGCATAACTCTTTTTTGTCGATCATGTGCCGCTTTGTATCGTTGTCGAATCATTTGGATCTTTTTAAAGTAGTCATCACGTACCAACTCTCGGGTCCCAACAATGTTCTTTCACTCACCTCATCCCAACATATTGGAGAGCGACACTTTTCGCCCATACAATGCTTGAATGGAGCCACACTATACTTTGCTCGATAACTATTGTTGTAGGAGAATTCCACCAATGGTAAATACTTATCCCAACTCCCTTTGAAATCTAGGACACAAAGTCTTAATAGATCTTGAAGAGTTTGAATAGTCCTCTTTGATTGTCCGTCCGCTTGAGGATGGTATCGCCGAATCGAATCAGAATCCGTGCCCATAGCTTTTTGCGAAGCTAACCCAAAATCGTGAAGTGAATCTTGGGTCACGATCCTAAACTATGGATCTTGGTAGAGGAAGAGTACAAACCGCTTCAAGTCTGCGGTTTAAAAATTCAAAACCGCTTTAGAAATCGCTTGTGATTTATGCGGTGCTTGGTTTTAAAGTGTCTTGATCTTGGTTTAATTGAGTGCGGTTTCGGTTCCAAAATCAATTGAAACAAAAAAAGTCTAAGCCTTTAATAAAATTTAACATAAAACTTACATCGAACAATTAACTTAAGGACGAGTAGCTTTGATGAAAATTATATCAAGCATGTTTTAAAACTAAAACATACTGCTTATATAAAACAACGGAGACCATATATTCGATAACAAGCAAGAATGTTTATCTAGTTCCCCAAAAATTAAAAGTATATACTGGTGATAGAATGAAATTATATCTCATATATTGCAGGGAGGACTTATAAAATATAATCCTAACTATACCTAATTTGAAAAATAATCAATTAGACTATTACTATTATAGCATTGACATTAACCAATGCATCAAGTGCTCGAGTCCCTCAGCTATAAGCCCCCCCAATAACGCATCAAACAAATTCGAAATTCCAAACCCAATTGCTTAATTTTTAACTCTATAACCTCTAACATCTTCTTTCAATTGGTGAAAAAATGACAATGGAAGACGGGGTTTTCTCGAATATGTTCAAGAGAAAAGTAACTTTAAATTCTTAGAGATAATACATACATACACACACATGGTGCGATTTTGGTTTTATGTGTGCGGTTTTAATAATAACCAAACCTAAATCAGAATTTGGTTATTCAACCCACCTAAAGCGCAACATCTGTGAAACTGTTGGTGCGGTTTTAATTGGTGCGGTTCATGCGATTTTTGGTGCGGTTTCGGTTCTAATTTGGTTACTTGCTCAGCCCTAGATACTGGCATGCCATGTAATCTCATAATCTCGTTCACGTACATATTAGCAAGACGTTCAAGGGAATAAGTCTCCCGTATCGGCAAGAAATGAGCAGACTTAGTTAATTTATCAACAATAACCCAAATCGCATCTATGTCTTGAGAAACCGTGGGAAGACACAGAATTAAATCCATGGTAATGTGTTCCCACTTCCATTTCTAATCTCAAGTGGTTACAATGGACCTTTTGGCACTTGATGCTCCACCTTTACACGTTGACAAGTTAAACACCTCGAGATAAACTTAGCGATCTCTCTCTTCATATTGTTCCACCAAAATGTATGTCGAAGATCACGATACATTTTGGTACTTCCAAGATGGATTGAAAAGCGGTGTATTGTGTGCCTTCAAAGATGATCTTGTTCTTCAAATCAATCGTTAGAATACAAAGTCCGAGGTGGACTCAAGTATTCCTTCTTCATCGATTCTCATTTCCTAATAAAGACCTTTCATGACTTTCTTCATACGCGCCACCGAAGTGCACGTGGCTTTGAGCAACTCTAACTTTATCGATTAAAGTTGGTACTATGCGTATACTTGATATCATCGCACTCGTTCTTGCATATGATCTTCTACTCAACGCGTCAGCTACCACGTTTGTTTTTCCAGGATGGTATTGAATAGTGTGGTCGTAATCTTTCAATCAACTCGCCGGTAAATCGTTCTTGCACGTTGAGTTCCTTTTGGGTGAAGAAATATTTGAGGCTTTTATGGTCTGAATATATCCCCATTTTCTCTCCATATAGATAGTGCCTCCAGATCTTTAGCGCAAAAATGACTGCTGCCAACTCTAGATCATGAGTAAGATAATTCCTCTCATATTCTTTAAGTTGTCGCGAGGCATATGCTATGACTTTCTCACGTTGTATGAGAACACATCCTAACCCTTTGCCTGAAACATCGTTGTAGATAACAAATCCATCCGAACCCGGATGGTATTGTTAGAACAGTCTTAAAATGAGTCTCTCTTAAGCTCTTGAAACTCTTCTTTGCGTTCCTCGCCTCCGACGAATTTTGTATCTTTCCTGGTCGAATTTGAGTTAACGGAGTAGAGATTCGAGAAAATCCTTCCACAAATCTCCGATAATAACCAAATTTAAGCCCGTAAAACTCGTGCTTCATCACCGTCTTCGGTTGCTCTCAACTTTGTATTGCTTTAATCTTTGCCGGGTCAACAGATACTCCATGTTTTGACACCACGTGCCCAAGAAATGCTACTTCCTCAAGCCAAAACTCACATTTCTTCAACTTAGCGTATAACTTATTTTCATGAAGCCTTTGGAGTACCAGCTTCAAATGGTGCTCATGATCTTCACGGCTTTTGGAATATATGAGGATGTCATCAATAAAGACAACAACGAACTGATCCAAATATTCCTTGAATATCCGGTTCATCATATCCATGAAAGTCGTAGGAGCATTAGTCAATCCAAAAGACATGACTAAGAATTCATAATGCCCGTACCGAGTTCTGAAGGCAGTCTTTGGAATATCCTCAGTTCTAATCTTCAGCTGATGATATCCGAAACGAAGATTGATCTTTGAAAAGAATTGTGCTCCTTGAAATTAGTCAAACAGGTCATCAATACGAGGTAGCGGATACCTATTCTTGATGGTGACATGGTTCAATTCTCGATAATCAATACAAAGTCGCATACTCGCCTTTCTTCTTTTACAAATAAAACAGGAGCACCCCAAGGAGATGTACTAGACGAATGAAACCGATGTCCAACAACTTCAGAAGTTGGACCTTTAACTCCCGAAGTTCAATAGGAGCCATTCGATATGGGGTTTTAGAAATGGGCTTTATACAGTTCAAGATCAATAAAAATTCAACTTCACGTTCGGGGTAGACCGGGAAGTTCTTCAGGAAATACGTCAGGAAATTTACTAACAACAGGAATATTATTCAAATCTAACATGTCTTTATTCAAATCCGTTACATGCGCTAAGAAAGTTTGACATCCGTTTTTCAATAAACGAATAGCTTTATGACTTGATATGACAGTGATTGATTTTAATGGTTTAGTTGTTGAATTAAATAACAACAGGTTGGTTAGGAATATGAAAACTAACAACCTTACGAAAATAATCATTTTGGCACGATGAGTAGTTAACCAATCAATCCCTAAAATCACATCAAAAGCAAGTATCTTCAAAGAGATAAGGTCAATGTAATGTGATGTTTGCTAACTTAGATCAAACAAGATTTATAAACGATGGAGATGATGAATGTTTCTCCTAACGCAGAGTCTCCATGAGATAAATCAAAGTCTAATTTCTCCGGAGTTAAGTTTAAACGTTGAGCACAAGCGGGAGAGATAAATGAATGGGTAAAGACCCCAGATTCAAAGTAAGGTATAAACTTCACAAGAATTTAATGATTAAACTTACCCGTGATCACTTCATTTGATTTCTCAGATTTTGACGATCAAGACAAACGCTTCTTCCGAGAAGCGTTGACTTTGACTTTCTAGAATGACACCTTTTGAGTCACCATCCGTTATTCGGTTTATGCCACAGAGGCCAATTATTTGATATAATTACTTAACTTTTTGATATTATATTTGATTGAATAAATGAATGATTTTATTATGGTTTTATTTATTTGCGTTATATAATTGTTAACATAATAAAATTCCTTAGAATAGTGATACAAATTATATGGGTTTCAAGTATGTGACTTGAACATGAGATTATATAATTACAATTAGTATCATTGTTCTTAAATGTCCCTAATCGAGTATCATTGTTGATGGGACAACATTGATGCATCGAGACTAGTATGTGGATCGATGATGACCAAATCTCATTGGTCATAAATATATGAGATATTAAGTCAATGTATAGGTACATGTTAGAGAGCGATGTCTTCGATGCACCCACCATGAGAATTCTATGTGGAGCATTATGCGCGAAGTGTCATTAGAAATTCTCATAGTGATAATGATGTAATGGTCCTCCGACACGAAATCACTATATTATTACACGAGAATTTATGTACTTTGATATCATCAAATGTCACCTTTAATAGGTGGGACTATAAAGGTGATTATTGGGTACATCATGAATCGTGTGAGAGAATATAGTTGATCTAGATGGAATTTAACCCTCCTATATATTAGGGATGATATCCATAGGCCTCTTGATTGAGTAGGACTATGAAATGCATACCATGCTCAAATAGTGATTTGTTTATATATAGTGCGCTCATTGATCAAGAAAACTTCAGATTAAATTATGAAGAGTATGACACATTCCATGACTCGAGTTTAATCCGTGATATTAAGGTTAAAAGGATTAAATTACATTGAAACATTGGTCACGAAAAGGTTGTATCGAATCATCGATCTTATTATTACTTGAGTAATGTGATGCATTACTAGATGTCATTTCACCATTTATAATTTTATAATATGATTTTAAAATTATTGCCAACGTAATAATAACTTTATAGGTCACACACATGTAACGTAATTTAAAATATAATTAATTTAAATTTCAAGGATTTAAATATATTAATATGATTAATAGTATTTAAATCATGAATTTAAGTTAAAAAGGATAATTTGTATATATGTATATTAATTAAGTAAGACTTAATTAAGATATATATATATATATATATATATATATATAAATTGGATTTTATTAAAATACGTTTTTGATTAATCCTTTTAACTAATATATATATGATATAAGAGCTACTTAGGATAATAAAGATAACATCATAACCATAGCCGCTTTCAGAGAGACTAGAAAGAAAAGCGCATTCTAAAATCCATTCCTTTTGGTGGCTAAAATCTGCTAGATTCCCATTTCTTCGCAGATCGTATTTACCGATTCATGCAGGCGTTCGTGTGGATACTCACGTAGGTTAGCGCGATTTGTTTTCGATTATTTGGAGATTCGAGCGCATCAATTTCTGAAGCATTTTCATATTCGGTATAATTTCTAAGCTTGAATTAATTATTTTCGCATGGATCCTGCTTAGGGTTTGAAAATTGCTTTAAATTATTCTATTTTCATTTGTCGTTTACGTGTCGAAACCTACACCATCCCTCCGGACTTGGTTTCGCCACTGCATAACTCGGCGAGATGTCCTTCTTTTTCATAATTATAACATACCTTGAACATTATCATCATTGAATCTCCTCTTTTAAAATCACCCCACTCACTTCTTCTATTTTCATGGCCATGATTACCAATTTGAGTGGTTACCATTTTTTTGTCCGTATTTTCTTTCTTCGCTAGTTATCGTTGTTACGATGACTTACATCCACCGTATGATCCTCGATTGTGGTCCCTACGGTTGAAATAGTACTTTCGTTATCTCGCTTCTAATAATTGAGTCATGTTGACAACATCCTAATAGAGAGAAAATTTATAAGAAATGAGATATCGACGATCGCCGGTTTCAAACCTCTCGAAACATCCGCCATCATCGCTCCTCATTCTCCACTAAATGAGGTCTGAACACGGATAACTCTAAAACTTCGCCGACTTTGGGACACCGCCATGTTGTTTTGTTCCAATCTAATAAACTCCACTTCTTCATATGACAAATACTTTCAGAAAGTACTTGTCATTGAATCAGCTTCAAAACGTCTCCCAAGACATGCTTAAGTCTTGGCTAGATGGAGTACGCTTCACAGATTTCCACCAAGAATCACCTCATTCACGGAACATAAAGTGGCGAATGGAACCTTCGTTTCCTCCACGCATCCCAAGACATCGAATATCTTGGTGATTTGTTTGACCCACGTTTCTTCCTTAATCGGATCCGGCTTTCCCCAGAATTCTGGTGGTCCCAACTCTTTGAACTACTTGGGTTGTGACAAATCAGACGTTGAAATCATTTCCACTGTATTTTGTGCGACGTCTCTCTCGTCTTCGATTGCATGAATTAACGCAAAAAGCTTCAAAACATCCCGTCGTTCATCATCTCGCTTTCGGGTGGTGTTGTTCACGGGATGAACATTGCCACTTATCAGACGTTTCTCCTCGTTGGTGAGTAAAGGTGTCTCCACGGTTTCATTTACTCCCTTCATTAACATTCTCGATCGACATTCTCAAATACTGCCATAAAACAAGAGTTAATTAAAGAAATTAACATATCACATAATATCCTTATATACTGACCAACCAACAAATAAGCTTAGGTAAGACACACTGGCGAAGGTTTACTCGTCTCTCCCCTCCTAGTTCTATTCCCCGATCTCCGCCAGAGATCATATCCCTAAGCTTTGATACCAATTGTGATGCCCCCAAAATAGGTATACAACACCCATTCTGAGTCGTCAATAAAATGGTACAGAAACAATTACAACTTTATTAATACAACATAAAAACTGTGAATTTAAATACAAATATTGTTTTCTAGACAATATCAACACTCAAATAAGTCCTCATTACAATTATTGATATATTATTTTACAAAAATGGAGAGGACTACTAAAACAACTTTCTAAGACTTTCATTCCATACCCCGACTAGTACTCGCTACATTTTCGTCTTCTGAGAAGAAAAATGGAACAAAAAGGAAAAGGGTGGGCTCAACTAGCCCAGTAAAGAATATTATGACTAAGATAATATAGAACAAATTATCGTTAGTCTTCAACAAAGAAAAATTTGAAAAAATACAATAGATAACAAGTTTCAGATCAATATTCGCAGCGGAAACAATAATTCATAGAAGAGTTACGTAGAGAATGAAATATACTATTATCTATGAATTTAAAAGTCCATCATGAATATTTTATCCCTGTAAAATCAGTCAATATTCATCTTGAATCAAATATTCATCTTTGCACTACAGGACAAAGATATTCATCAGTCGGTCATGTTCATCTCAACACATGTACATCTTTGCACTACTGGCCAAAGATATTCAAAAGAAAATCAACCATCTTTGCACTACAAGCCAAAGATATTCAGTATTATCATCATTTAAGACTAAGGATGATGAAAAATATTTTAAAGAAATGAATCCAGTGAAACAAAAGAATAAATTTTAAGGATTCGTACTTCAAACAATCCAAGTTCAAAAATACTTCATAAATAATCGTGGTGAAGTAAAATTTAAGATTGATCAAAACATGAATACAATCAACGCTAGTATCCATAATAGATATTTTGGACAAAAAACGAAAATTTAATTTTTATGTGAATAAAGGTCGTATTCGTGAATAAGAACCCATAATTAATTAAAAGACAATAATTTTACAAGAAAAATCTTACCAATATTCCTAAGATAATGATATTAGAAAAATAATATCATGTTAAAAAAAATAACATCCCTTACTCTCGAAAAGGCAAGATTTACATTTTAATCTGAATATAATATAATATCAAGGAACTTGCAGACCGTATATCAACACTCAAAGTATCAAAATACTCACAAGAATACGCTCGATAATATAGAGAGAGAAAGAGAGAAAACTTCGGCTTCGTGTGATTTTCAATTCTAACCTAAGACCCCTATTTATAAGAAAATGCTTAGAACACTAAAAGCGTAAAATTTAATAAAATAATAATATATTTATATAAATTTCCTACGCACACCAAGAAATCTGAATTCAGCAACTTAACACATGTTTAATGAGGCTCACAAAATGTAAAAAACGTTTTTATTAAAAAAAATATTTAAAACTTCAAAAATCAATTATTCTGAAACTTCGGAACTTCAATAATTCATAATAAGTAGCCCTTTTATCAAAAAAATTCGAACTTCCTGTCTTTTTCATAGGAAATTCCATTCTCTAGAACTTTTTAAGTTTATGTTTTTCAAAATTCCAAACAAAAATTGACCGAAATCCACAAACGGACGATTTTATAAGCTATAATCAAATTTCAGTCAAGAAATGGGGTCCACAGACATGTTTAATATGTTTTAAACAACTTTTGCAACAAAAATACTCTTCCTCCTCATATATTTATATATCCCACATTCATTGTAAAAATATCACCATTATTATATTATTAAAATATAATAATATATTTAATGAATTATTTATCAGAAAAGATAAATTTTTAATTTTTCAACAATTGTCACTTTAAAATTTTCTCCCATCTATATCCACATAAAATGAATATTTTTCTTATCATATAAATCAATAATTAATTATTCACAAATAATATTACGAAATCACAATATCGACAACCGTGCCGTTCCTGGAAAGAGGGGCTTTCAATAAGGATTTCTCTTACCTGGCAGCAATTAGGTGACCAAACCTCTCCTTAGATGTAACTTTCTAGACATTGTCAATAATGCTATCTAATAATATTATTCCAATAATATGAATTATTGATTCGATAAAGGAAAATATCGCTATGAAAGGACAATTATCAAACAACAATAATATAAAATATCAACGTAATAACTATCAATCAATAAAATAAATATCGAATAAAGAATTACCGTAACAATTATTGAAGTAAGGCTTTTCTACGTAAGAATCAATAATTGGTGCAATATCGCGTGCTACCGTGTTTTTTAACCAATTTAGTATTTCAACAAGATAATTGTGAATAACTACGCCAAGTTATTTATAACCAACTTATATTTATCGCTTTCATTCATCTAATCGCTTTCCATTATGGGGTCCACATAAGGTCGCTACTGTCAGCATTTAATATTCCCGACGGTAGTAGAATATTCCACGACCAAACGAATATTCTCCGAATAATGAATATTTTATAACCACTGCTTATTTGAAATATTTATGATTTTACCCATAACTAACCACATTAATCAAATCAACCCTTACTATTTCAAAATAATAAATAGAGAAAATTCAATTTCATTAATAATAAGTTGGGGTCTTACAAGAAAAGTCGTCCTTCACTTCAAATCTTTTTGGTTCCACGGACCCCTCTTATGCTTTTGCATGTGTTTCATCTTTCGCTATTTCCGCTTAATTCCACCAAGGTAGCCTTTTGTTTTTCGTTTTGGTTATTATACAAAATTAGCTTGATGTTTTGGTGGTTGGATATGTGTTGATGATTGAGTATGTATTAATTATTGTGGTTGCATGGTGAATTATGATAATTGTTATGTATGATGGTAAGTTATTTTAAGTTGTAAAGAGTATTTAGGTAATGTATTACTTTTCAAATTTTAATCTAATTTTTTTTCTTGTCTTGGTGCCTTCGAACCACACGCAAGGTACACCATTTGCTTTCTTTTGAGTGTAAACCTCCTGAAGTTTATAAAGGCATAATGTATATAGATGAAGTTATCAAGAAAAAATAGGGGGAAAAGTCGAAATGAGTTGCATTGGTGCACAATATTTGCGTAGGCTTTCTTCTTTGTGGTTATTCTCTGATGAGATTTTCAAAATGCAAGATAGTTTGAGCATTGTACTAAGATTGTGTAATGATTGGAAGCCATTTATTCTCTTCTACTGTAAATTCCCATAAAATTTAGAAAACTTGTCAAATATTATATATGTGAACCAACCACATGGTATGTTAGTTGATGTCAGGTGTTATTGTTGTAATGACCAAGTCTCTCCTTTAAAATGGAATAGGTTAGGTTGCCTTTGAATATAATTCCTAATTTCATATGATTAGTTAAGATGAATCTATTGCTAAAAAAATCTCTATATTTGTTTCATACATTTATAACACCTAAATTTATATAATTTATACAATTCATACATTTATACAATTTAATAGTCGTAACTCTCCCTTACTCTTATTTGTCATGGTTCTTCATTTTTAAACTTTGTTGCTGAGCTAATTCTAAATTTATATAACGACCTGCAATCAGTTTTTGTATCAAGTTACGGCTCTGCGAAATTGTATACCCATCTACGTGCGACAAAAAAAGGAGTTGTTAGAACAAGCAAACAATAATTTTTAATTGTCAAGTTACTATTTAAAAAGTTACAATCAATTAAAAAGGCTTATGCATAATAAAAAATAAATCTTGAAATGTAATTAAACTTAGTTTAAATTTATGAGAATTTGACTATTAAAGTTGGATATTCTTTATTTATTCATTGAAATTTGTCTTCATAAGAATTTTTCATTTAAATGCTATGTGGAGTATGTATGGAAAGTGCGGGTTTGTTAAGAATTAATTTAGGCTTTTAGTTTAGTGTGTGTCCATATTCAGTGCTTCATTTTTTTGTGTTTATGATTTATTTTTTTTTGAATTATACGGTGCCTTCAGGCACGGGTTATCGCTAATAATTCAATATACTCTAACGTGGTGTGGTGTGGTGTGGTGTGGGGTGGTGTGGGTGGGTGGGTGGGTGCGTGGGGGCACTAGTGGAGGGGCGGGGTGTTGGGGAATAAAGAAAATTTGTATTTTCAAAAATTGGGAGTTACAATAATTAGAACAAGATTGTCACATTATTTATTTTAAAAGTTTATTTTTTGTAATGTAAAATATTTCATTTTCTCATCCCTCCGACTCGAAATCCTCCCACTTTTGAGGAGGAAGTTTTGAGCCAAAAATGAAATCAATTTTAACTCCAAATCCCTTCCCTTCCTCCTTAAAAAAAAACTCAAACATGAAATTTGAAGGTATTTTAATTATTTTCCCTTCCCTTACCCTCAAATGAAAACTTACAAACACACCCTAAATTTTAAAAATTGAGATACTTTTGCATCAATTGTGTTTCACTTGATCTGTCAAAATTTTCTGTTTGACCAAATTTCCTTGCACCTACTTATAGATCTGGACTCTGGAGAGGTCTTAGTTTTGATTTATAAGAGAAAACATAGCCAAATTTTGAAGAGAATCACAGAAGGCTTCAAATTTTCCAATAGTATATTAATGGATCCTCTCCATTTACTCTTACAAGTAATTTCAACCATTCTTTGTGGAATAACAACTTACATTTGTGACCTTACGGCAGCTTATTCAACTTCCTTGGGGAACCAAGCTAAGTCTATGTAACACCGGATATAAATCCTTCACTCCAAATTATTTTCATTTCTGGTAAAATCTTTATATGGAGCTTTGAGTACCTTATATCACTTCGTGCAATGAACATATTTTAGGGGTAATAAAACGTTAATGAATAGCCAAAGCTCGTATCTCGTATACACTTTTCTGAATCATATCAATAAATAACTTTGAAGTAGACAATAAAATCCCTAAAAGGCTGTATAACGGGACCGAAATCTGGAAGGTGAATGATGTTAAAACTCAAAACATTACAATTCGTAGTATCCCGAGGAGTGCCATTTGAAGCCAATACATATAGTACATGCATTCAACATCTGGTCATCTCTTCTTTGTCAATTTGAAAAGAAAGAATGGTGTTTAGATGCCTTGTTTTGTACTTTAATATTGAATGGAGCTTATTTATAACAGAAGGCACGAGTATTAGGAGAATAGTTGTATTGGATTCTTCCCAGTAACTTCAGAATACCAAGATTTCCATGCTTCCATATAATGACCAAATAGGTCTTTCAAAGCTGAAACATCACAAGAAAACCAGTTTTCTATTACTATAATTTGCTGGGACTCGGGACACAAGTATTAATGCACAAGTCACAACTGTGAGTCCATGTGAATGACATATAAATAAACTCCTTTGCCAAGACCAACAATATGCAAAACTATTCAGTTTTATATAGATACTTGACACTGTTAAACAAAAATATTGCGCTACTAAAAGCTTATGGCTATGACATGACAGTGTACCGTGAACAATCAAGCAAGTGATTGTTGTGAATATCATAACACAGATGGCTCAATTATCATCTGAAAGCTTAATAAAAGATAAGAGCTATCTAAAACTTTATGAAGTAAATTCATTTGTGACTAAATCTTAAATCAATCTTTGAGAAAATCAACTTATGAAATTTTTTTGGGGGGAAACTTTAGCAATTACATATTACTTAACTTTTGTGTGACAATGACTGATAAATCTAAGTAATAGTTTTCTTCGCATGATTTTGAATCTGCACATTACTAGTTATCACCAATTCCCACCAACTAAGCATATATTATTCCTGAATCTACAAACCACAAATTATCACAAGTTTCCATTAACCAAGTATATGTTATATTCTTAAACCTACAGGCCACAAATTTCCAGCAACAAAACTTGTTTTTATACTCGACCCAAGTGAAAACGTGGGCATGGAACAGGCTCTTATGATTTTATGACCAAATTTAATTTATTTCTAGCATGATAACTTCAGTGCATTGCAAAGATATCAGCCCATACTTTTAAGAAGTGCATCACAAAGACGTCAGGCAATATTTCTAAGAAGTTGAACTGATGCAAAATATAAAGCAATACCTTGGTTATGATACTGAGGACTATAAGTTGAGGCTAGACTTTCCCAATCACAAACCTGCTTCCCTTTGTTATTATCAAAACCTCCAGCTTTAGACTCATTTATAGGAGCAAATAGACCAAACTGATAATTCTGTACATTCTGTCTAGAGTCCTTCTCCAAGTTACTCCCATCAACAACATTTTCAAGAGTTTTACATTTCACTTGTGTTTGCAATTGTGCTTTCATAGCCCGGTCAGTATTTGCATCAATTGTCAGAACCACCTTGCACCTTTTAAAACTGGTATTTGTAAGTTCAGTCCCAAATGTCCTTTTCTTAGTCTCGAGAATTAGATCATTGATGGACGCACTTTGAGATTTTCCCCTCATCCCCAACCACCTGCGCTTTCTTGTTTCTGGGTGATGGGTCTGCATGCATTATAAGAATTTTTGAACAATGATTGAGAAAACGCTTCTTATCATTTAAATTGAGATGCATAAAAGATTACTTCCAGAAGGTCCTACAGTAAACATTAAAAAATGATGGTTTACCTTCTCAATGAAATTCATGGAAGACAACACATTTGCAATATCATACAGCTGCCTAACTTTAGCTGCAGAGTTATCTTAATAAGAGAGCGTTAGTTAAAGAGTTCTAGTTGAATATTCTGCTTAGAGAAAAGCAAATAGAGAAATTATTACTTCTCATCATTGACAGATCATGAGCATCTCCGACCAAAATCTTTGCAGCTTCATCAATGGAGATCATCTCCACCTAAAGAGAGAGTTATAGAATAATCAGTAAGAGATTAAAAGACGAGAGATTTTTCAATAACAGATCCAGAGACAGGATTTGCATACATTAGAGCAAAGGAAAAGCTTGACAAAATTTTGTGTCAGCAGCCCCAGAGATTTTTCTTTCCTATTGTCTGCAAAGATTAAAATTAAAAACTAAGCTCAAATCTCACTGTAACAGTTAGATTAACTTAACAAAGCAGCAATTAACTTTCCAGTAACGAATTGTGATTGTTTCTGTGAATCTAACAAGGCGCGTGACCAGAATTTTTGAATTACAAAAAAAAAAAAAGAACTAAGAGTTACCAGGTTTGGATGACCCTGATAACTTGAGAACAGAACTTGAGTTTGATTTTTCATTCTGACTTGAATGATTGGAACTGTAGAAAAATTCATCCTCGTCATCATCTGAAACCTACAAAACAGGATAAACAATAGTATCCTGTAATTTATAGCTGAAAGTGGGGAAATACAATTGAACTTTGTCAACAACAAAAAAAGAAGCATTACAGTTTCATGCCCTAAGAGTCCACACACAGATTATCTTCAAATGCAGTATAACTTTCCTTCAGACCTTCTTGCTAACAAAGCACCAGAAATTTCAATCATTCAATTAAAAATTAAATTAATTGGTAATCTAGAACTGCAATGTTGAACCTAAAGTCTTGAAAGAAAAATTGAAAGTAAAAAATACCTTAAGTAGCTCTAAAGTTTTAGGGATTACTCCAAACCCTTTCCAAGAATATCGGTTCTTGGCCCTCTTTGCAAGAACCTGATTGATAGTAACAAGCTTAGAATTCGACCTAAAATTCTCAAATTAGAAAAAACTAAAGAGAAAAGGGGTAATAAGAGATCTTACACCAATGCTTTCCAAGACATTGACGATGTCATATATCCGGCATCTCTCCACACTGTCATAGAAGTATAACAGTAAGGAAATGGATTCGAAGTATCCAAATAATGCAAGGATAATGAATTGACATCCAACAATATGAAAGAACAATAAAAGAGATGATAGAAGGAAATAGGGAAATTGATATTTCATTTGATTGATGCCCTCTCTAAATACCAATGAGTGTGTATATAGAAAATTATCTTAACATCTATAATTTCTACTAGAACCAAATTAGCCTCACATTTGGAGTAAATTACACCCATCCCATTTATTAGCTACTGTGACATTCCCCATTCCTTGAAAATAAACCTTGTCCTCAATGATTATATTTTGAGATCCAGTCAGGTATCCTAAATTTAATGCGAGCTTCATTGTTATGAAACATAAGAGAGTTGCCTTTCATGGGTTGAAAATGTGTAAACTTTCTAAAATCCCCCGGATCAAACACAAGAGAGTTGTACCATATCCAAGATCAAGTTAATCCTGAAGAACATTTTGGATAATTTGAGAACCCATCTTTTGATCAAAACTGAAATTCTGCAGCCTTTCAAACTCCTTTGAATCATAGTGAACGATAAGAATATGAAAGTTTTCAAACATAGTGACATCATCTTGCCTTCCTCGGATGAATATAAGTTTGGAAGTGATACTTCTTTCTTGTTTCAGTTTGTTAATGGTTGTTCTCGGTAAGCAGTCGTGGGGTGGTGGATAATGCAGTGAAGGGTTAGCTGTGGAAGAATAAAACACAAGGGTTGTGAATGTATCAAGGAAAAATATTGGTCTTTCACTTGTTATCAATGCAGCACGAATCAAAGAATGTCGAGGATATGCTTGTATATCTGGAGTGGCATATGATGACAGTAGTGGGTATATGGCACGACTAAGAGAACTTGGTTCTAGTGCACTGAATAAGCATTGAAGGTATATTCGGTAATATGGGTGAACACCTTCTTCAGGAAAGTGGAGTAGCGGGTTTCGAAGCAATGCAAAGACCAAGCGAGGCAAAGGAAGCCAATCATGAAGTAACATCCTGCCCTCATGAATGCTTTGCTCCAGTGAGGCTAATATGACCTTGTGAACCAATATTGGAAGAACCACTTCAGGATCAACACTATCATAATTTTCATTAATACTATGAGCAGTTCCAAATTGCAGTCCAAATTATTAGTCTCCTTTGGAAGAAATGCTGGCTTCTACGTGCAACACTCGATCCATAATTTGAAAGTTCCTCCTGAGGCACAACAACAGTATGTTGAAATGCAATCTGTACCATTGGAAGTTCTGAAGTGTGTCCGAAAAATCCAACCTCAATCGCAAACTCAAAGTCATAAGCATATGTGGCATAAGAATCACAACTAATAATATGTTGAACATTCTCATACTCTGGATCTGGGAAGAAATGACCATAAGAATGACCAGATTTAAATTCAGTTGATGTCCTCAGTTGCAGTATGCAACTAAAAGTATATTGACGACTTAACATTTGATACTTGTCCTGAGGTAGTGTTGAGTCATCAGTATTTGAATACAGAAATAATGACCCTTCACTTTCAATACTGAGAAACTTCAAAGATGCCAAATCTGTATATTCACATTCGGGGAAACCTCTATCAAGTGCAAGAACGTGGGTCAAGAAAACCACTATGTACACTCCCTGATTTGCCGTATTTAGGACCAATTGAGATTTTATACTGAATCCCTTATGAATTCTGCCATAATCTCGGCCCAGTGACTGCTTTGATACCAATTGTCACAATCTGAGCTCATAACTACCGAATCATCAAGGCAGGAAAGAGCTTGTGACTCAGTCATGGAAGTATAATAGTAAGGATAAGGAAATGGATTCGAAGTATTCAAATAACTAATCGTGCAAAGATAATGAATTGACATTGAACAAGATGAAAGAAAAATAACAATAAAGGAGATGATAGAAGGAAATAGGGAAATTGATATTTCATTTGATTCTGCCTTGATCTCCCAGTCCTCCCTTAACTCCTTTCCCTTTATTCTCCCCCTTTATGTCAGCATCAAGGGTTTGAATATCTGCAGATAGGCAAGCATTTCCATCTAAAAACACACAAAATATACACCAAGGAATTCATTCAGTTTATAATGTTAAAAAACAGAAGATAATAATGTAACCCTCTAATTTTCCGACGTACGGTGGAGGGCTTCCGAAGTGCCTCGTCCCTGTTCTGTCAGACAGCCTCGTTGGTTGGTGGAGGCCGTGATTTGTCCTGTCTGGGTAGATGTGCCAGACGTTGAGGAGCACCAACTCCAACAAACAAACAAACAACTCAACAAGAAGCCAGGGCCTGAGGGGTCCTTGTCTGGAGGGACTAAATGAAGTTCCAAGTCCATACGAAGTACCCATCTACAAATCCACGAGAAAATAAGTCGAATTTAATCTCGTCGACTTTCTTCCAAATCAGATTTCCCTCTGAATACCAATGAGTGTGTATATAGAAAATTATACTAACATCTATAATTTCTACTAGAACCAAATTAACCTCACATTTGGAGTAAATTACACCCATGCCATTTATTAGCTAGTGTGACACACACCTGCAACCTCACAAGTTTTATAAAAATCCACACAAAATTTTTAACGGGTATAGCCTAGCTATCTATCAACCCACACCTGCCTCCCATAGTACCGATGTGGATCTTCCCCATACACAAACCCCACATTTGAATTCACGGCATAAATATACAGAAAAAATAAAATAAAAAGAGTCATCAGAATTATAGATCAGGTCCAGACCTAATCGGGCTACGGCATCGTCAAGTCCAATTGTTTCCACACCATCTCGGTCATACAAGCTCAAGAAACTGCATCATGTAATTAAAATTTAGAAACTACAAAAGAAAAGAAAATTACATGCCTATAGATAGAGAGAGGGTGGGAAGGAGGGAACACTTGGAGCATAAGAGACCAAGAGATTTCTGTTTGCGGCAATAGGTAGAATCTCTAGATCCAGGTTCTTTTGAAGTAGATGAAAGTAGCGCCATTTCCTCACACAGGTTACAAGTCTAAAGAGACAGTTTGTGTGTATATATATATATATATATGCTTGCACTTTAAGAGAGAACGCAGGAGGGGAGAGAGAGAAGCTGTGCCTATATCTGTGTGTTGAACAGAGAGGGGAAGGAAGGAAGGGGAGGACCGTTAAGAAAGGGGCTGTTGAGTTTGGCGGGAAGTGTTTTGGAGTTTGGAGGGATAATTATTTTGTTGAGTGTTTTGAAAGTTTGAATTAAGAGAGAATTTGAATTCGGTTCATTTTTGCCATTTCTAATATAGAGACGCGCGGTCCTCTTATCCAAATGTCGAATTTGGCCTCGCTACCCTTATTTATATATATATTAATGATAACTCGTGCATGAATGCATTGTATAATTTAAAAAAAAAATATAAACACAAAAAAATAAAGCACCGAATATATATTATCTCCAATTGAGAATTTTATTTCATCCAAATTCCAATTGAGAATTATATTTTATTCAAATTTCAATTAAATTATATTAATTGTTTCCAATTAAGAATTATATTTCATCAAAATTCTAATATTATATAGGTAGTGCTCATAGATATAATCAGCAAGTGAATGTGCATAACCCTATCTTATGATAACAAAAAGTTGTATATCATTAAACATCTCGTATGATAGTGACAAAACACCCTTTCAAAGTTGAGTTCAGCTCACCCTATTCGGTTCACCAAAATTAACGGGTAAATGACGTATAAAATACGACACATTTATCTAAAATTCTTAATTAAATTCTCAACAGCTATAGACCTTAATTAAATTCTCAATGAATATATAGATCCATCGCTCTATTCCCTCGTCAATTCAAATACACTCTTTATTTAAAAGGGTGAACACAATTAAATTTAGTAAAAAATATCACAACTAAAGATAATTAAATTATCAATAGCATTCGCAGTAATAAATCAGAGATTTAAAACATATAGTAGATGATAAAACTTTTCAACTATAGTTGCAGCGGAACGAACAATCCATTAGAAGAGTCAAATAGACCATAAAGTGTATTATCTTCTCCATGTTAAAAGTTCACCAACAATGTTTTATCCCCGTAAAATTAAGCAACAGTTATTGTCCACAATCATGTGAATAACTCATAATCATAATTATGATTCTAAATTCCTATTTGCACCTATGACGAAGATAATTTTTATCACCTATCTTTACCTGAAATATCAAATATCATGATTATACCAAATCACAGTTCCTGTTCATAATCATACTAATAAATTCATATTTGCACTAGCTACGTGCCAAAGATATTCATTAACAAGTTCATTTTTGCACTACAGCCCAGAGATATCTAACAATAGGTCATCTTTGCACTGCATGCCAAATATATTAATATCTCAAAAAAATATATAATTATTTCATAATTTATATAAACAATAATTATACCCACGATGATCAATTCACCTTTGCACTTAAACTAAAGATATTTAATTATAAATTCAATGGTCATGATCATACCAGTTAACAATTCATCTTTGCACTACTGCCCAAAGAGAACTCATAGTCACGAATATACCAATAATCTATCCATCTTTACACTCAAGTGAAAGAGAAATTTCATCACTAAGATTATAAAAATATTATGTATGATAATAAAAACAATATAATCAAAATATGGATTTAATTTCAAGATTAAAATTCATAAATCAACGATAATTTGGTCAGAAAAAAAAACCAATTTTGTCGTGAATAATAACATGTGCATAGTATCTCATATTCAGAAATAAGATCAGATACGTAAATAAAGTATAGATACATAAATAAGTCATATACATACGAATATAGGTCAGATATCGCTGAATAAATTTCAGTGATATCGTGAATAAGAATCCAAATAACGAAAAGGTAAAAAATTCACAATAAAAATTATATCAATATTTCGGTATAATGATATTAAAATAAATAATATCGTTTATGAAAAATATAACATCCCTTACTATCCTTTACCTCAAAAGAATATCACTTCTGACTAGAATATCAGATATAATACTGAAGAAAACTTGCACTGTATAGTAACACTCAAAATATCTAAATACTCACAAAAATACGCTCGATATAATAGAGAGAGAAAACTTCTGATTCTGGTGTGATTTTCAATTCTAACCTAAGCACCATATTTATAGAAAAATGCTTAGAACACCAAAGCAGAAGATTTAATAAAATATTAATATTTTAAAAAAAAATTCCTACGCACACCACATCACACTCATCAGCACACAAAAGTGGGTCCCACCCACATTAAAAATATTTTTTATGAAAAAAATATTTATAACCCCAAAAATCAATTATTCTGGAACTTCAATAATTTATAATAAATAGCCCTTTTATCAGAAAATTTCGAATCTTATGTTGATTCCATAGAAAATTTAATTCTCTACAACTTTGTAGAATAAAGTTTTTTCAAATTCTAAACGAAAAATAATCGAAATTCACATACGGATGATTTTCAACACCTCTATTCTGACAAAATACTGATAAAAATACCTCAACATTAATTCTTTCATTTATATTCACATAAAATAAATATTTTCTTATCATATAAATCAATAATTAATTATTCACAAATAATATTACAGAACCACAATATTGACAACCAGGTCGTTCCCAAGAAAGAGGGGGCTTTCCGATAAGTATTTTCCAAACCTCTTTCCTAGACAGAACTTTCTTAGACATTGTCAATAATGTTATCTAATAATATTATTCAAATAATATGAATTATTGATCTGATAATAAAAAATACTGTGTAGTGACAATTATTGAATTAACAATAATATAAAAAGAATAAAGTTCAGATCACCACTTGAAATTTGGGGTCTTTCCCACTTAATCACTTGTAGTCAATAAAACTACATTTAAACTCCCGATTTTTTGATTTGAAGTGAATAAATGCTTTCCGTTACTTGAGTTGGCTAAAAACTTAATTACCTTATAAATATATATATATATATATTGAAATTGACAAATGAGAGAACATGCGAGGGAAGAACATAAATGGAAGAATAATAAAGTTGGTGTGGGATTTAAAAACCATGTCCTACCAAGCAGGCTAATTTATTATAGAGAGCGAAAGCCGTCTACTGTACGTACTTTGCTTTGCTACCGAGATTGAATTTACTTTACGGATAAATAAATAACAAACATCTAGCAAGGGCCGAGTATTTTTGCTCATCAGTACATACTTACATACATACATACATTCGTCCCACAGTTGACAGTACATCATCATCACCATCTCTTGTCAATTTATCTATTAAATCCACACACAATACATCACATTTTCTCTTCATATTTCTTCCACCTCTCTCCTCACAAACAAAACTCACTAATCCATCTCACGCATCGTCTTTGGCATCATGCATAAACCAGTAAATCACAATATTGTTTGGAGCCTGCCCATACATATCAAATAATACAAGGTGAGAATTAAAAGGGCAAGGAAATCCAAAATGTTCATCACAATTATGTCTTAAAAATAATTTAAAAACCATGTCCTACCAAGTGTCCAGAGACTAACAAAAAGGGAGGGGGAAGAAGACCAAAAAAAGGAAATACAATGTTACATTGTTTCATGCAAACAATAAATTAACTCATAGTTCTCGGTCTTGGTACTCAATAATCCTAGTCCACTTCCTCATAAGCAAAATCAGGAGAAGAAAACAAAAAAGGTGACAAAATTATTCCATCTAGTTGTCAATTGTAGAGACAGATGTTAAAGAATCCACAGAAACTGTCGAATATTTTTTATTTTTTTTAACACTTCATCAAATGTAAACAATTATTCGTGTCAGTGGAGACCTATGCTTGAATTGCAACACTCGTTAAATGCAAAAAGATGAACCTCTCATGAGAAGACCTGGTGTTTGTCCTCTTCACAATGGCATTCTGAGGCATGTTCGCTCGCTATTCACTATTTTCCATTTAATTTTTGGAAGCTGTGCCTGCTACGCTACGGTTTCAACAATCCCATTTCATCGCAGAGGCTTGTAACGTCAGGAACTATACCTCCATGACGATACGTCAGAATCCCATCACCTACAAGATCATTCAACAAATCTGCTGGGTCTTTGGCTCCGCCATGCTGTAAGAATTTCATTCTAATAGCAGATCCAGTGGCTAATGACAGTGGATCCTCCTTGCATATCTTTTGCCATATGGTTGCAGCAAAGCACTTGGCATATAAGTAGCTATAATAACCTACACAGATTAAAGACAACATATATAGTAGTAAATTTGCCCACATTAAGAAAAAGTAAAAGTAGAGGAAAGAGAGTTAAAAAGTTTCAAATTTATCCTTAGTTGCCCCACAAAATTATATAATATAATGAGTAATTTTATTTTTTCATACTAATGGACCCCACTAAATGACATATTTACCCAACACTTTATATACTTTATCTCATCCATCCTTTTGGGGATGGAGGCAGTAATTATCTAATTTAAAACAAATTCCAGAGCCACACAACAACGCTCCTCCACCTTCCCCACACCGCGGGCCAAAAAATAAAATAATAATTAAAAATTCGGATGTGCAAGCCCTGCAGGGTCAGGAAGTGACTACACTTAAAAACAAGAGATATAAGCACGTGAATTATGTTTTTATATTAGTGACTGATTAAGATGAATATTTTCATATCTTTATTAAATTCTAAGAACTAGTCTTTTGTAATCTTCATACATAAGCACCCAATTTGCAATTAGCATTAGTTATATTTACAAAAGTATGTAACTTAGAAATCCTTGTTTACAGATCATTCAGTCGTCCTGTAATCACCACATGTCAAACGTGCACATGTCACCATGATGTGCCAATGTCTATATATTTATATTAGCATTAGTTATCTTTACAAAAGTAATGTAAGTTAGAAATCCTTGTTTATAGATTACCTGAACCATAATTTAAAAAGTGAGTAAACCGGGTGTGCCAGTGTGTACCCTCCATATGCTTCCAGCTGGTATATTGTAGCTTTAAATCCCGAACAACAGCAACTGTATCTCTTGGTGCAGATGGCTGTTCCCCGTATAGCGTTTGATCAACTAATGCATAAAAAATCTGGTGATGATAGGAAGCAACACGCATTGATTAAGACATGTTTTCTCTTAATTCTTAAAAGTTATGAAGATTTCTGTGAAGTCTTTTATGGTCTCGGGCAAAAACCTGACGTTGCAACTCAGTTGCAGCAAACATTTTTTTGGCTCCCTGCATTGCCTCCACCAATTTTTTGGGTATCGTTTCCCCAGTTGAATAGTGTCTAGCAAATGTCCTTAACACCCGATAATCCCATGCATAGTACCTAGAAAAATCACCAAACCCAACATTAGGTTGGCCAATATTTCAGTCAATAATTTTATGCTTCATGTCATATATGCTTTTGCATCTATAGAACAATGACTAAATCCTAAAGCCTACTTCTCAATGACATGAAACCTGGACGACAATGAATTGATCTTAACCTTTTATCACAGAAGATTATAGAGTTCGTATTTGGAGATCATTCGGCTAGTTCAGAAACAACCATGCTCAAAGGATGTACCAAAAGAGTTTCAAATACAATTACAGCAAATAAGAATTTCTGGATACTCCTATTGGTGCATGCTCCATGTGACATATCAAGATGCATCTTTTTAACGCTTACCCTGGTGTCAAGTGTCCACCACGAACACCTTAGCAATTAGATACATCCATATTAACACAAATTTGAAGGGGGAAATGCGAGCTAGATGCAATTCATTCCCACCATTTAACTTTTATTCTCTAGCAATGTTTTCAAACCCGGTCTCATCGAACCGGAAAAGGTACCGGGTAGACTGGTTCAACCAGTGGTCGAACCGTTATTGACCCAGTGACGTCATTAATATTTAATAAATAATAAAAAATTAAATAAAAAATTATTATATATTATATATAATATTTAGTAAATATATAAAATTAATCACTTTATCTACACAAAAAAACTAAACCTATTTATAGAATATTTACTTTATATAATTCAAATAAATACTAAATATATATGAAAAGAAAGATACTAAATCAAATAATACAAATGAACATAAAGGGAATATGCTTTTGGCATATTCATACAGATGATGTCTCTTTTGCTCCCAAAATGATCCAAATCCCTTCTTTTACACGAAATTGCGATAATTCTAATCAAGAAGAATGTTCTTTCCCAAAATCCAAATTCACATCAAGGTGTAAAATCCATCAAGAAGAATGTTCTCCGCTTCATCATGATGAAGGTATGAAAAGTATGAAAGTGCCTTAGCCACATCAAGTACAATCCTACACCTCAAGTCCCATGAAAGGCAAGCCACCTACCTACCACTCGATGACCCGAATTTTGGGGGAAGATCCACTTGTCCAATGACCCTTTCGGGATAAAAGCATAGACAAGAAATCAAGGTCCGGTTAGAATACAATCGCTCTTTTCTTTTTGATTTTTTTGTTTTGGCTCAAATCTTGATATTATTTTGTCATTGTTTTGTGATTATTATTTGTAAATATTGTTAAGACTTATTGGGTATATATAATGGATTTGGAATGCAACGGAGAAGAAGCAGAACAAACCTGCAGAATGAAGGCCTGAAGCCTTTTTTTTCTTTTCTAAAGTAGGTAGGGAACCGATCTAACTCGTGAACTAGTCACCGGTTTGCTGGGTTAGGCGGTTCAACCACCGATTTTCCGGTTTTGAACGGTTTTTGAACAAAAATGAGTCATTGGTCTAAACCGGACCTGAGGGCTGACCAGTTCCGATTTTTTTCGGTTCGACCGCCGGTCCGGGTACTAATAGGTGAAAGGTAAACTTGTTTATGAGCTGTGAAGGACCAATTATAAGTGACCTATGAAGAGTCTATAAGAGCTGACTAGGAAGCCAGATGCAAGATCCCTTTCACACTAATAACCTTAAAAACTATAGCAAG
The DNA here is from genome assembly GCA_020205605.1 of Panax ginseng. Classification (NCBI taxonomy): domain Eukaryota; kingdom Viridiplantae; phylum Streptophyta; class Magnoliopsida; order Apiales; family Araliaceae; genus Panax; species Panax ginseng. The sequence goes on from CM035144.1 coordinate 131,327,425, forward strand.
TACTATCCATACCTAACACACATTCTACTTTGTCCTTTTCTTTTAATTAAAGACTAACTCAAAAATTTGTACTAAAACATTTCCTCTGAAATGGTTTTAGAATATTGGTTTTTGATTACCCTCAGTATAACTTGTGCATATTATTTTGTATTCTATATTGAAATATGTGCAAAAAGACATAATTCAAGTACCACAAAGTTAGAAGAATAACATTCGAGAATGGTATCAAACAATTCTACGACCAAACTTAATAAAACCGAACAGAACTTCATAGCAGTAGAAATATTTTTTCATCAACCCATTGTGAAATTGCAGAATATGAAAGTAGAAACTTTTCAATATCAAAACGACAGACAACCAATTTGCAACCAAAAGCCATCAAATTTTATCATACAATAACAGGGAAAAAAAAAATCCATGATGAAATACAGATAATCAGAAAAGTTGGCATTCAAATTGTAGCACTCTACTCACTCGAAGAGATTTGAAGGTGTTTCGGCTAGATCAAACATTACTCTTGTTCCTGAGAAATGCTGGTAATCCTGCAACAATAATTGTAATAAAGGTGACAGCCAAAAAAATGGCTCAAAAAACAAGGATAAAATCAATGTTCATTTAAAGGCCCAATAGAATACCGTTCTTGAAAGCAATGAATGCAGGGCGTGTCCAAACTCATGAAAGAGAGTTTCTACTTCCGAGTGGTTAAGTCTTCCTGTTACTGAATTATATGACCCCGAAAAATTGCAAACAAGAGCTACAACCTGCACAATAACCAGGTAAAGAAAGTTATTTATAAAATACATACTAAACAGAACAGAATAACAGATATATACCTTACAAAAAGTAAATGAACAATCAACCTATGAGTTAATTCCGCATTACAAAGAGCCATTACTATCAATTTTTTGTTAGACAAAGAACTCTGAACGTCTGCCCATCTACTTATGACATTCATCTACTAAAGGATGACCGATTCCAATAATTTTTAGAAAATCATAAAGAACTAGCTTTTAATAAATAATTGTCAAATGTTATAGAGAAGTTGAAGAAAGCTTACAAGCAAGCAATTAAGATGATGTAGGGACGAAGCTCTATATGTTAAAAGGTCAGATCTAAAAGTAATTTATCTATTAAGCAGCTTAAAGTTACATAATGACCCTCTTCCTGCCTAAAATTGAGTAGGGAATCAACAATGGTGATAGCTTCTGGCAGCAAGCAATTAGTTTTGGCCATTGATAAAGAAATCAATGAAAGTTGCCACTTCTCAGACTCTCAGTGGTGACTTAATCTGTTGCAATCTTTCTGCAGATTTCTAAAGGCCAACAATCCATCTAAAACCCTAACACAATCACTTAGGTTCCTAAATGGGTTTGACTTCTTTATTAGCCTTGTTTGAATCTTCTTTTAAGCTGTTGAATGATATGATTATTTTCCTTGCTTCTCTATGGACTTCTTCTATGGGGGCCTTTAGAGGTATCTCTGTGACTGATTTGTGTAGAAATTGGATGGCTGCACTTTTTAAGTGCACTTTTTATTTTTGTTTTTTAGTCCTTTGAGGGTGGACTTCTTGTTCCCCCTTTTATTATGTATAAAACTTCAACTTAACAGTGGTTTAAAATAAAGCCTGGCAAGTTACATATCATATAAATGTACAAAAGTGATGGTAAAAGGAAAAACAGAGAGAAGATAAACCACTTCACGTACAGGAAGTTGATATTCTGATTCAGAGATTCTGCGGCCCCCTTTAATGGCAAAGTGCGCACAACCAGGATACTTGCCTTCTCTTGAATTCAGATCAAGGTATAAGTACCCCAAGTCACCCTGAATTGATTTAAAATGCAGTTGAAAGATAATAGAAAAACTAATAGCAGTATAAACAGTAGACAGCAGTGCATTACTATCTCAGGCTTATCAGATATGCACACCAATGCAATTTACAACATGTGGAATTAGCAACAAGTAGAGGTGGAGTAGCCTAATATTGCAATGTCATCAAGTCAACCTGAGCAGTAAAAATGTCAAGAAGTTTTTGGATTTGACTGCCAATGTCCAAAAGTCCAAACCATTAATTCAGTAGCAGTATTGCCATGTAGACCCTTTGATTAAACAAAGCAGACGAAACAAATAATTTAGTTTTATTAACCATGTTTTAAATCTAGTCTACAGAATTCAGTATATCATATCACCAAATTGACTTCAGATATACCCAAAGAGGTCTACCAGCTTTGGAGTCCAAAATATGTGGTTTAAGTTAAATGCACTAGAAACTGATGTCATCAAAGCAAATAAAAAGATGCAGCAATCCCCTTGTGAGTAAAGGATAGTTTTTAATATTATTACAATTTCCATATATATATAAATATATATATATATATATATATATTCTACATTTGACATTTTCACATGGGGGTTTTTGTCAGATATCATTCCATTCCAGTATTTGGTACAAGGGAATGGATCATGGAAAGGAAAGAGTATTACTTTCCAGTATGGTGCTCTAGGTGATACCAAAGAGTAATGGAAGCCTGATTTCAGAACCTTTCCTTTCCTGAATCCTTTTCGCAGGACATTTCATTCAGCAAACATTATTGCAAGATACTAAATGGGCCATAGGAATGAAGAAATCCATTAACTGAGAGTTCTCATGAGAAGTTCAAGGTATATCTCACAAGGCAAAAACAAGATACACAAATACTGATGCATATAAAGGGAATTTCAAATTTATAATGGAATTTCATGAAAAAGAGCTATAGTAAGAAGTCCTGGTATGTACCTCATCAGGATGATATAGAGACATTTTCAGCACATCTGGATGCCATGATTCACCATGTGCTAGAGGGATGCTATGAAATGTCACACCAAACAATGACTCGACTAACACTTTCAAACCCTCAATACATTGTGACAAAGGGAAGTATGATGCCACAACCTGCATTAAACCCCACAATTACAAAATATCATTCTATTTTTTAAATAAAAAAAGAAAAGAAAGCAGAATAAATCTGTTGTTAGATATAAATACACATACATGCCAACATAACAGATAAACAAACACTCTTAATTATAAAAGCAGGGCTAAGTTTCACATAAAGTTATGGTATTCACACAAACTGCTACTGTAGTTACATATTCAAATACGAAATCCAAAGAAATGAAGAGAGAGAGAGAGATTACCGAGAGGTCCAATTCGGAAAAAGAAGATTTCATTAACCATGTAAAATATGCCTCATCCCATGGCTCTAGATCTCCACATCCTTGGCTATGTTTCTCTCTCTTAAAATTCCAAATTGCCTTAAACTCCTGATCATGTACCTTGGTCATATTGTAGTCTGCAGATAGAAAGAGAAAAAAATACCAATACTTCATGCCTTACACAAAATTTGTTCAGAACATAATACCTCATCAGCCATGGGCCTCACCATTTTGCTCATCTCAAGCAAAAAGGATAATACAACATCAGGGGACGAAGCCATATTTGATTGCAACACATATTCAGCATATGATTTATAGCCGATAATCTGCATACATCCATTACAAGTAAATTAATGTCCTATAACTGTCCTTGAAAGAGAACTACTTATGTACAATAATACATACTCCCTCTATTCTAAAATATAAGATCATTATTGCCTTTTAACCCAAAGGCAGGTTCTGCCACCGGAAACGAGGCATTTTCAAATTCAAAATTGTTATGATTTATTTAAATTATTAAATAATAAATCTTATAATAAGTAGTATTGTTCAGGGAGTTTATATCATTTACAATTTTATTGACAAAAACTGAATAAATCTTTACTAATTTTAAAGATGTCTCAAATTGACTTTTAACAAGTCAATAATAATCTAACATTTTAGAGTGAAGGAAGTATAATGTTTCATGGTAGAGACAAAAATAAAATCACATTGTGAATAACATTTTCATTCAGCACATTACCTAACAAATTAGATGTAATATTCACCTTAGAGTCAAATCAGAAAAAGAGAGAAAATGGACAAAATAAGGAGTGACATCGGGTCTGGACAGTGCTGGCCAGCACATTCCCCAGTTCTGACTACACATACACACTTTCGGACAGTTGTTTTGTGCCCTTCAGCAGTTTATTGATAAATTGCACTTATTTAAACAAAATTAACAAATTTTTCAACAAAAAAAACTTAGAGAGGAATTATACTAATTCTTTGGCAACCCTCCAGATAACCTTATCCAACTAGTTACAAGTATTTATCAGACTCAGTTAAACAGCCTGTTTATTGACATCGAAAGAAATACATACAGTGAATATTACAAATACTTCTGATAAACATAAATCATAAAAATCTTTATCATATAGAATCAGAGCCCACACATATATAATGTATGTAAAAAAATAAAATAATAATAATAATTAATCTTTAAACTTGATATCTGTGGATGTGATTAACCTGAGCAAGCTCGTGGCGGGCAGCAATAAGCTTATCGAGAACAGAAAGGTTCGCATGTGGGACAGAATTTCCTCGGGCATATGCCATCTTCCTAACCTGGATGAGATCAGAAAAACAATTATCGAAATATCAAGAGACTGAAGGAAGAAGGAATTGAAATGGTAAACAATAAACACACCTTTAAGCATCTACTCCTTGCGTCCCCAAAAGGTTGAGTGAAGTACAATTTGCACACATATTAAGTAAAGTAAAAGTAGAGAAAAGAAAGTAAAAAAGTTCCAACTTTATCCAAAGTGATCCCACAAGATTATATAAAGTGATCAGTACCTTTATTTTTTTATATGAATGGATCCAACTAAATGACATATTTACACTTTATGTACTTTATCTCATCTTTTTGCGGACAAAAAAATTTGTACCTTTAGTTATCTTTCTTTTTGGGGATGGAGAGAGTAATTCTTAAATTTATCAAGTGATAAACTGGTTAAGTCCATCGGTCATGGAATTGCATCCAGATCTTCAAAGACCATCGTCAAACTCCTGGAATTTATACAATTTTCCATCTTCATTTTTTCCCTTTTATATAAGTTTAGCAGGTGATCTAGACTTGATATCTCCACAATTTATTTCAATAAGAAAATATACATCAACAAGACTATAAATTCACATTGCTCGATTTATGCAAAGTATTCCACAATTTGAACTTTTAACATTAATAAGCACTAGATACACTGTATATGTCAGGTAACTAATAGCTACCTCAGCGTCTGATACACATTGCAGAATTGAGTCTAGAGTCCTCGGCTTAGTGACTATCCGAAATCCATTTTCTTTGATTTTCTGCTTATAGCCCGAAGAAGTGGATCGTCTGATATGCTTCCCGAGATGGTGTAAGTGCTTTGGGATACATGATGCTGGAACATCCACATGACCTGGATCATTATTTATATTTTCATGAAACCTGAACAAACGCAACAAATGCAAAATAATTGCACAATCAATCAGCCAGTTGCATATGCTATACCCCCAGGAAAATTCTGTCAGTTTCATACGCTTCGCCACTTGACAACATTAAATCATCTTTTTAACTTGTAGCAGAACAAATTAGCAAAACAGAGGAATATCTATATTTAGCTGAAATAACAAAGAAGATATTACTTACTCTGTACAGAGCTGAGCAATATTTATATTTAGCTGATTAACTCGATCCACTTTGTCTGGAAGAAAATTAGAATCTTTAGTTCGAAAGAAGCATCTATAACATGTCTGCAGCCAGATTTACAAGTGAAAGGATGAGTACCATTACAGAGATGAATTCCACCCTTCTCAAAGTCAAGTCGTAGGTAATGTGCGGCCCTTTGAGCTTCTGTGCTAAGAAGATGACGATCTCGTTCAGCTTTTACCACAGCATTGTATAGACTATGATTTGTGTTAAGATACTGTATACCGGTGGCCAGAAACAACAAAGGGATTATAGGTAATAGCACAAACTAAGTCAACCAACCATTTCTTTATGAACGATTTTACTACTAAATTAGGACATCTCTTGCCCATAAAAGAGGTCACAATGGCAATCTCAAAATTTAGAGATAACTTTGACTCTTTGAGATGCTGTAATTATAACTTTTAAATGTTAGTATTTAAGTAGTGTAGTTAGCATGCGAAAGCTTATAAATATTGGGCCTCCTACTAGTGCTAGAAGACTTGGGTATGAGTACCAAAAATTGTCGAACATGTTAAATGGCTTTGTGTCAAAGGGATCCAGGTATCTCAAAAAGGCATACAGACAGTTATAAGTATTATCAATATTATCTTGGGGCGAAAAACAGTTTGATTTCTCAGAATACTTAATGATGTGATATGCTGACATAATGCAATGTTCTTGAAAAAGGTACAAAAGCTCCCTTCAATTTTAGCCAAGGTCTCAAAAACTCGAGAATGCATCTCAAAAATAAGTCAATGTATTTTTCTCCGCATAAAGAATATTTTTGTACGGGGCAAGTGATGTTTCTAATTTTGTCAGCTTGTTTGAGTAACTTTAAAGGTAGCACAGATTTTGCATCGCTTCCACATGAATCAGAGATGGTTTTCGTGCCTCTGGCGTATATGGGCTGCTCTAATCTTTTACAGTCTTTTCTTTTAAATGGAAATATCGCTTTAATTTTTAGGAAAAGAAATAAGAGGGGGATTCTTTAACCATGCCAAAAAATCCTTGAACAGAAGATTCTTGTGTTAGTTAGAAGAAAAGAGGTACATAAAGCTGATAAAAATGAGCTGGAATTAGGTTATTCACTTGTTCAGAATAACATTGTGAACCATCTTCTATTTGGGGAAAAGAAAACATTATGAGCGATTTTAAACCACATTTTTGAATTAGCAATAGGCCCTCACATCTAACAGAGCAACATGCAAAAATATCTGCATTTTTACTTGTGAGTGACAAGTCCTTTTAGCCAAACACACGACATTCTTTATTATAGAATTTTAATAAATGCAGTGCAAAAAGACGTCACACTATTTCATGTTATTTACGAATGACATGGCTCTAACTAAAAACTAGATAGAAAAAAATAATTGTAAAGTGTACCAGCAAAGCTGGATAACAACGAGTTGGAGTTGTCTGACCAAATATTTTCTTCCATAGCCAATAGTCTAGACATTACTACACTTGTTCACCATAATTGAAGGCAAATATGAGAAAGAAAGGACCAAGCCACAATGATTATTGCATTCTGTTTCTTATTGTACCTTCCTAAAGTCCTCTAGACTTGCTATGTATTCATTAATATTTATTCAGAAACATGCTCACACAAAATAGCAATAATACAACATGTATCCATTCACTCCTTAGAATTATACTCCCAGTCAATAAAATATTCTTGACAAACATATATCAGTGGTCACCTCACATGTAGATATTCATTAATTCTCATAGATGCCTTGGTCGCCTCCTCAACAAACTCCCTGCAATAAAATAATGGCAAAGTACTCTAAAATAAAACTCAAGATATATACCGATGAGATATGTGATGTTATGAATTTACAATTAGTTATAACCTGACTGGATGTGTATTTCTACATAGTTCCGTAGAATCAATCACTGAACAGACCTAAAAGATCAAACACATCAGTTAACCAAGAATTTATAATAAAACAAATAATATATACTCCCTAGTACCTCCGTCCCATAATATATGACGTTTTAAAGTTGTTCACAATAATTAAGGAAATGATTGTATAGCATTAAATATATTATCAATTGTGTATAATACCCTTTACCATACTTATCTCATACTCCCCCTCTCTCATCTGTAACATTTTTCCATGATGGGTAATTTTAGAAAGATTGTGGCTAATTCTCCTAAATTATATAAAACGTCAAATAATTTGGGGAAAATGAAATCATCTAAAACATCATATATTATGGGACGGATGAAGTATATACATAGAGTGTGTTTCAAAAGAACTTTAAACCTACTGTGTCTGATATCTTGTCCATGGCTCTGATAATATCTTGAGAAGACGGCATTCCAGAGATGTAACTAATAAGTTCCCCTGACCTAACACCAAAATATAAAACATTCAAACATATAAGTAAAAAACATTGCTCCCTCCATTCCACAAAATGAATCCCCATCGATTTCTTTTCCTTGTCAAATTGTGAAATCCTAGAATTTAAAATTGAAGTGAATTTATTTAATTTTGATTAGTGCAACTTATTGTAAACGACATAAAAAGAATTGTTTTAAGTACAAAAAAATTATTTCGAAAAGTAAAATAAATTCTCATCACAATATGAATTTTAGGGTTTCAAAAATTAACTAGAATACTAGATCGATAGCTGGGACTTTTTGTTGTTGTTGGAAGGTCGTATAAGCTGATCATCTAAATAATACTGTCATTCATATCTCCACTTGAACATTGAGTACAGTCATGCAATAAACCTCTTCTTCTTCTTTTTTTGACGAACAATGGATGTAGTGTATCTTATAAATCAACTGCAGTGATAAAAGAAAAAAAAATACTAACTATTTAAATGAAAATTAATGCAATAATTAAATTTCTTGTGACAATTAATAATGCAGTAATTAACTTTTTTGTGACAATTTGTTGATTGGTTAGAAAACTTTAGAAACTTAAAAGGTGAAGGATTTTGCTATGTTGATAAGGAGTGAACTGATTTAATTGTGAGACACGAATTCCTTTATATTTATCTTTCCATATTTCTCATATTGAACTGATGACATTCTGAGCCAAAAATTTGTTTGTTTTTATCTTTTATTTAAATTTCTGTGAAGAAAAGCGAGTTAAATTAGGGCTTTTAATAGTACCTTTCGATGGCATCGTCAACGAAACGCTGAAACCCTTCTGGAGTCTTTAAGTGGGTGAAGCCATAGAGACCGGTGGCGTCGATATGAAGAGCTGTGGAGGTGCAAAGGTAGTGGTCATGGTGATTGCCAATGAAACTGGTGCGAAAGCTTGAAACGGCACGGCGGACTAGAGCCGACATGGTTACCCCAGTGGGGGTGGCGGCGGCGGCGGCGGCGGCGCTGTGATATCCTGTGAACAGCGAACCAGACAACATTGATTAGTGAATACGTTTGTCGATATAACGGATTGGTCAGGTCAAATTCCCGACCCTAAAATTAATTAAGGGGGGGTATATTCTATTAAAAATTTTAAAGATTTTTTTTAAGTGACATATTTTTATAGAACTTATGGAATTTTAATGATTTTTTTAAAATGACTTTTATAGACTCTATGAAATAAGTAATAGATTTTTATAAATTTTTTATCAAGACTGTAATAGATTTTTGTATACTTCTAATATATCTTGTAATTTATATTAATTGTTAATTAACCCATGTGTACAACATCTCACTCTTTTTTTATGAACTAGAGTAAATCTCATTATATTATTGTGGCATGAGATTTTATATATGTTGAAAGCGTTCATATTATTCTACTTATTTCATAATACATTTGGATACTTGGATGCCAATAAAATTTTAGAAACTACTGACGTAATACAAAAATTAAGCTCACTTTTCATTAAGCTATATATACTTTATGCATATGCGTACGCTTATTTGGAATTATTATTTTTCATTTCAGTCTACAAAAGTTGTCATCAATACTTATTTACGTAACTAGCAATTAAAAATTAATATAAACATTTACATATATATCGATTTCCATTCAAATATTTGAATATTACCTCGCCTTTAAGATCAAAATTTGTAAATAAAAATAATATATACTTATTTCATGTATATTTTAAAATAGCAAGTTATTTTTAAATAAAAAATATTTTTTTATTTATATTCTTTTTAATAAATTTTTAGTTTAGTAATGTAACATATAATTAAATTATGATAAAAGCTTGAAGAACTTATATATTTTATACAACTATATATCGCTATAAAAATGCGTACTCTATATAAATTATTTTCCTCTCTCTCCTTTGTAAGACCCCAATTTTATTTTTTTTAATAAAATGGAATTTCCTCTATTTATTATTTTGAAATAGTAAGGGTTGAATTGATTAATGTGGTTAATTATGGGTAAAATGCGCAAATATTTTAAATAAGCACGTGGTTATAAAATATTCATTGTTGTTTGAATATTCATTTGTCGTGGAATATTCGCATCGCTTGGGAATATTCGTGATTTGCACAAGCAACCTTATGTAAAGCCCCATATGAAAAAAACGATTGGATGAAGAAAACGACAAGATAAGTTGTTTATAAATAACTTGCGTGAATATATTACAATTATCTTGTTGGAATACCCTATGGTTAAAACACGATGTCTGGCGTTGTTGCCGCAGACAAGCAGACATCGGTATTACACCATTATTGATTCTACGTAAAAGGCACTACTCAATAATTGTTACAAGATTTATCGCTCAAAGATTTTATTTTATTGATTCAATAATTGTTGTGTTGATATTTTATATTACTGTTGTTTTAATAATTGTCACTGCACAATATTTTTTATTATCGGAACAATAATTCATATTATCTGAATAATATTATTAGATAACATTATTGGCAATGTCTAAAAAGTTATGTCTAAGGAGAGGTTTGGTCATCTAATTGCAAGGCCAGGTAGGAGAGATCCTTATTGGAAAGCCCTCTATCCCTGAACTGCACGTTGTCAATAATGTGATTACGTAATAAGATTTATGAATAATTAATTATTGATTTATATGATGAGGAAAATATTGATTTTATGAGGATATAGATGGAGAAAATTTTTAATGTGACAATTGTTGAAAATTAATATTTTATCTTTTTTTGATAAAATAATTCTTTTAAATATATTATTTTAATAATATATTAACGATGATATTTTTACAATGAATGTGAGATTTATGAGTATATAAGGAGGAAAAGTATTTTTGTAGCATTAAATGTTTAACACATATTTTGTGTGTTGGTGGACCCATTTCTTGACTGAAATTTGATTATAGCCTGTAAAATCACCCGTTTATGAATTTCGGTCAATTTATGTTTGGAATTTAAAAAAACTTTCTTCTGCAAAGTTGTATAGAATTGAATTTCTTATAAAAACTCGCGAGATTCGAATTTTCTGATAAAATGGCTATTTATTATGAATTATTGAAGTTTCGGAGTTCCGAAATAATTTATTTTTGGGAGTTTTAATTAATTATTTTGAGAAAAACGTTTTTGGTGAGTTTGTGAACCTCATTTAACATGTGCTATGGCTGAAATCAGATTTCAAAGGTGGGTTAAGGAATTTTGTTTATAAATAATATTATTATATTCAATTTTCTACTTTGGTGTTCTAAGCATTTTCCTATAAATAGGAGCTTAGGTTAAATTGAAAATCACACCGTAAACTCAAGTTTTCTCTATTTCTCTCTCGATATTTTGAACGATATTATTATGAGTATACTTTGAGTGTTGATATACTGGTTGCAAGTTCAAGTCATAACTTATATCCTGTTTTCAACCGTAAGACTGCTTTTTCGAGGTAAGGGATGTTATTTTCTTCGTAAGTGATATTATTTTTTCAATATCATTATGCCAAAATATTGGTTGAAACTTTTATCAAATTTAAAATTTTTTCACGCCTGAAGTTACTATTCACGAGTTACTTATTCACGAAGTTACTATTCACGAAAAGTCTTATTCACGAAGCATGATGATACTTTTTGTGAAATTTATATCTTTTGGTGTCTGAGTTACTATTCACGTATACTAAGACTATTCACGATATGACACTTATTCACGAATACGACACTATTCACGTAAAAATTAATTTTTTTTCTTTCCTCCAAAATATCTATTATGGATACTAGCTTTGATCAGATCCATGTTTTTGATCACTCTTGAATTTTACTTCAAAGATAATTATTTATGAAGTATTTTTGAACTTTGGATTGTTTAAAGTATTTATTCTTAATACTTGTTCTTTTGTTTCACCTCGATTCGCTTTTTTTAAAATTATTTTCATCATTCTCGATCCTAAATGATGATGTTCTTCAATATCTTTTGCCCAGTAGTGCAAAGATGATTGATTTTCTTATGAATATCTTTGGCCTGTAGTGCAAAGATGAACAGTGTTGAAATGAACATACGGATTAATCGATGAATATCTTTGGCCCAGTAGTGCGAGGATGAATATTTGATTCAAGATGAATATCGATTGATATTACAGGATAAAATAATGATGATGAATCGTTAAATTCATAGATATTAGTAGATTTCATCCTCTACGTAACTCTTCTATGAATTATTATTTTCATTATGAATATTGATTTGAAACTTGTTGTTTCATTGTATTCTATCGATTTTTCCTCGTTGAGACTAACGATAATTTGTTGTACATTATCTTAGTCATAACATTCTTTATCGGCTAGTTGAGCTCACCCTTTCCTTTTGTTCCATTTTTTTTCTCGGGAAGCGAGATTATAGCGAGGAACTAGCTCAAAGTGTGGAGTGATGGTTTTAGATAGTCGTTTTAGTAGTCCTCACTATTCGTGAAAATGTTGTATCAATAATGAGGATTTATTTGCATGTGGATATTGTCTGAAGACAATATTTGTATTTAAACTCATAGTATATAAAGTGTCGTATTTTGCACGACAAATGTATTAATAAAGTTGTAGTTATTTCGCATACAATGTATTTGGCGTACTTCGTAATGGGTTGGATGGAATTGACCTAT